>CM052664.1:1679592-1701052 GCA_028533165.1 Leontopithecus rosalia
GAATAGATGATTAAATTGACCGGTTCTTAGTTTATGTTATGAATAGATGATTAAATTGACCGGTTCTTAGTTTATGTTATGAATAGATGATTAAATTGACCGGTTCTTAGTTTATGTTATGAATAGATGATTAAATTGACCGGTTCTTGGTTTATGTTATGAATAGATGATTAAATTGATTGGTTCTTAGTATATATTATGAATAGTTTATGTTATGAATAGATGATTAAATTGATTGGTTCTTAGTTAATATTATGAATAAATGATTAAATTGGTTTAGAAGTTGGCAGTACAAGTCTCCTTTATGTTTGCCTAAGTCTCTTTCTCCAGTGGCCTGTCCTTTAAAGGGCTGGTGTGTGGATAAGTGAGCCCTGTTGACTAGTTGACTTGAATTCGGGATTCCACTGGCTGAAGATGAGGTAGGCAGGCTGGAGCCCTCTGCAGTTGCCAGGGTGGATTTTTCTTTGGAATGGAGCTGGCTTTCCTCATTTAACCCCTTCCTTGCTTTGGCATCCGGAGGACCACAGTCTTTCTCCCCACATCGATGTCTGCGTCCCACCCCAAGGTGGATTGCTCACTGTAGCAACAGTTTTCCACGTTCACCCAGGAGCCCAGGGCTGCAGGGTTTATTCCGTGTGGCAGGGAAGGGAGATGGAAAAGAGGCAGGGCCTGGCTGGCTCAGTGTTCCTTGTACAAGGGCGCAGTTGTTCCTGGCGCAGTTGTTTAATCTGATGATGGTCCTGTGGCTCGTTCTTGCTTTTTGTCTTAGTTTATTCAGAGTCCCTGAGGCTTCCTTGGGAACATCTGTCCACCTGTGGTTCTTTAGGCAGGGGATTCCTTTGTTGGTCCTGGCAGTGTTGATTCTATCTGTGCATGTCATCTGAGATTTTCTCAAACTTTCTGGTCCACTTGTAGCCCTCCTTTGAGTTTCCAGTTATCATTTAATAAAAGAACTTGTATTTTAGCAGACTGTAGGGGATCAGAAAAGTGACTGTCAGGTGTTAAGTCTGCAGTCATCAAAGACAGAGCATGTGTCATAAGTTTGGACCTGTGTTACTTACATTATTGTGATTTATGGATGCTGCTTTCCTTCCCTTTTCTTTTTCCTTCTGTTTCCTTCCCGTATTTATTTTATTATTTTTTTTAGAGACTCACTCTAAAAAAAAATATGGTTTCATTTCATCTCCCAGGCTGGTATGAGACTGCAGGTGTATGCCACTATGTCTGGCTAAATTGAAACATATATATACGTATATATGTATACATATATATGTATATATATATACATATATATGTATATGTATATTTGTGTGTGTGTGGAGACAGAGTCTCACTTTGTTGGCCAGGCTGGTCTTGAACTCCTGGCCTTAGTGATCCTTCCACCTCGCCCCCCTGAAGTGCTGGCGATTACTCACACACCTCCTAAAGTGTGTGAGCCACTGTACCCGGCCAAAGTTTTTATTTTTTAATAGGATGTATAGGATACATAGAAGTTCCTTTTTTTCCCCCTTTGTGTGTGTGTGTGTGTGTGTGTGTGTGTGTGTGTGTGAGAGAGTGTGTGAGACAGAGTCTCACTCTGTCACCCAGGCTGGAGTACAGTGGCAAGATCTCGGCTCACTGCAACGTCTGCCTCCCAGGTTCGAGTGATTCTCCTGCCTCAGCTTCCCGAGTAGCTGGGATTACAGGTGTGGACTGCCACACCCAGCTCATTTGTGTATTTTTTAGTAGAGATGGGATTTCACCATGTTGACCAGCTGGTCTGGAACTTCTGACCTCAAGTGCTCTGCCTGTCTTAGCCCCCCAAAGTTCTGAGATTACAGGCGTGAGCCTGTCATTACCTCTGCCACAGCCGGCAGAGGTGCTTTAACTTCACAGGTGTTTAGGGTTTTTGGTTTATATTTGTTATTTTTACTTTTCTCCTTTTACTACATCAGAATGAGTCCTGTATAATTTCTGCGTTAGGGAATTCTATTAATTTATCTTTGTGGTCTAATACAGATGTTTTTAATGCATGCCATGAATGTAGTCGTTAATAATAATGTGGTAATAGTAGCTTACTCGTTCAGCACAAATCGTCGTGACACAGTGGTAGTTTCTGCATGTGGATTGTCTCCTGATTCTTAGAACAATATGAGGCACATATTATTCTTGGTTCTACTTACTGTGCCTGCCAGGCACGTGAATGATGAGTGATGATCACAGGCTGCTGTCTCCCTCACGCCCAGTGGTGGGGTCCATAGACACCATCCTGTGCAGCCTCCCGCTGAGTGAGGGTGCTCAGTGCTTGTAGGGTGTAGAGTTTGATAGATGCATCTGTTACTCTGACCTTGTTAGTTTTATTTAGGATGCTTGAACGTGTGAATGTGTTGGTCACTGTATTCACTGTTGCTGCCTCTCTGTGCTTGGAAGTTTGCTGCTGCTCAGGGTTTACTTTTCGTGCTTTGCTGTTTGGTGTATGAAGATTCACACCTTCCGCCTTTTGTTGGTCATGTGGTTTTTGGTTTAAAGGGAATCTTCTTCCATGAGTTCAGCCTTGAATTCTACTGAGCGTCTCTTTGGAAACTGGAAACCCTGTTTGCCTGCAGGGTCGTACCTCCGTGAACTCCTCTCCTGCTAACGTGTGTAGTCGTTTTGCTTTTGATGTATTCATTAAACAAACATTTTTAGATGCCTGAGTGCCCCCAAGCACTGTCTAGGTGCCCACAGTGGTGTCGGGATACAGCCCGGCCTTCATGGATCTCTGGGCTGGTCGGGGAGACAGATAATAAACAAGTAATGAATGAATAAGTAATTACAGAATTAGAGTTCTGCTCTAATGTGGTAGCCATTGACTTCATGGGGATTATTTAAATTCAGAATTAATGGTAGCTTACTCATTCGGCACATATTGTCAGACACAATGGTACTTTTGCACGTGGATTATCTCCCATAATTCCTACAACTTGAGGGACGTAGTGTTACTGGTCCTACTTACGAAGTAACCAGGACCAGGAGCATAAAAGATGAGTAATTACTCCAGGGTACTGTCTCCCTCACCCGCAACTGTGGGGTAGTTTTTAAATTAAAAATCACGGCGAGACGCAGTGGCTTATGCCTATAATCCCAACACTTTGGGAGGCCGAGGTGGGCAGATCACCTGAGCTCAGGAGATCAAGACCAGCTGGACAACAAGGTGAAACCCCGTTTCTAC
This sequence comes from Leontopithecus rosalia, assembly GCA_028533165.1. Taxonomy (NCBI): domain Eukaryota; kingdom Metazoa; phylum Chordata; class Mammalia; order Primates; family Cebidae; genus Leontopithecus; species Leontopithecus rosalia. The sequence goes on from CM052664.1 coordinate 1,682,783, forward strand.
TAAAAATGCAACAATTAGCCAGGTGTGGTGGGCACACCTGTAGTCACGGCTACTCGGGGGCTGAGTAGAGAGGATTGCCTGCATCTGGGAGGTGCTGCAGTGAGTGGAGATCGCACCACCGCACTCTAGCTTGGGTGACAGAGTGAGACGCTGTCTCAAAAAAACAAAGTGTCTTGTTCCTTGCTTGCATTTGTCATATTCCCCGTGCGTGACGGTCACATGTGTAGTGGCTACTGCATTGAGCAGTGCAGATGTGGGCGTTTATCAGTGCGCGAAGGTTTGTTAGACGGTGCTGGCTGAGATGCTGTCATGGAGCTGGGTTGGTTCTGAGGTGCAGTCACTGGGGCACCCGGAGTGGTGACCTGAGAAAACGTGAATTTTGAGAAGGAGCCTGTACTGTGAGGGTGTTGTGTATAGCGTATGTGGTACTTGTATTTAGGGTTCTGGTAAAACGTGACTATTCATAAGCTGTTGAAAGTTTCTATTTTAAAAATACAGGGTTTTTAGGTAGTGTATTTTCTCTTGTTCTAATAGGAATTGTTTTTGGTTATATTAGGGAAAATAATTGGCATGTGGATACATTTTTATTTTAGTTGAATAAATCTGGTAACTAATATTTACCAGTGTTTTATAAGTATTTTGAGCCTCTCTTTTAAGAGAGATAGGCAGGTGCAGTGACTCAGGCCTGTAATTCCAGCACTTTGGGAGGCTTAGATGGGAGGATTGTTTGTCAGGAGTTCAAGGGTAGCCTGGGCATCATAGTGAGACCCTCATCTCCACAAACAGTAAAAAAATTAGCTGAGCGTGGTGGTGCATGCGTATAGCCCCAGCTACTTTGGGGGTTGAGCTGGGAGGATGGTTTTTCCAATTATCCTGCAGACATTTTTCTCAAAATGATTACTTTTAAGTTGTAATCTTTTCAGTCAGAGGTGGGGTGCTACTTCTGCCATTGCCTAGGACTTCTTTAATTTGTGTATGTTACGAGATTTTAATGGGCAATTTAAGAAGTGTTGAAATTTCTAAGAATTACTTCTGTGTGTTGGAGTCTGGAAGTGCAGACCTTTTCCCTGGAGCACTTCTCTGAGTCTCGTTTGGTTTCCTCCATGGGTGCCCACCTAGGTTTATTTTAAGAAGGTAAAAAAATGTAAACTAAGTTACGTACTGATCATCCCTGACAACATGCAGACATCACTAAATAAGAGTGCATTTCTCATCAACTCGCCATTTGTTTCAATTAGAAAAAAACTCATTAAAACTAATTTTTCTGCATGAAATAACTTTTTAAATCACACTGCATGTGATTCATTAATAGTAATTTGTCAACCTCAGTTTTCTGCTGGATACTGAGGGAACACCTCATTAAAAACCAGTGTTTATGCAAATAGTACGATATTTTTAAAACTTTTGATTGTAAAAGTTTCTGTTAAACTGAATACATATAGATATGTCACTGTGCAGATACTATTTACGACGTACGTAGACACTCACTGATCTACTAACAAGTAGGAAAGAGACCTTTAGCCAAATGCTTCTGCACCCGGCAGTAAAAGGAGTAATTACTGTTTCGCTCTTTTCTCTGGTTGACCCAGAACTTGTTTAAATTTTGTCGCTATTGCCGTATCGCAGCGGACCTCGCACCTCACGTCTCCCTGTGTTCCGAGGGAGAGCTTCTCTGGGCTGTATACGTGGGGGGTATGGGCCTGACCTGTCCCGTTCAGGTTTTATATGTACTGCTCATCACTGCGTAATGTAACTACCCGGGGTTGCTTTCCTCGGTCCCCGCCTCTTCTCTTCAGAGCCTGTTTTCTCTCATTTACAGACGGGCCAAGGTTGCTCGGGTGATTGGTTTACTGGCTTCGCACACAACTGAGCTCCAGGAAAATACACCTGTTGTTGAGGTAATGTCTTTTATTACTGAAATGGGACGCATGACAAGAAATACTGTCCTTGATTCTGTAATTTAGAACGTGCAGCTTTCGTTGACCTTCACTTGAGTTTTCTCTGTGGGATTGTGGCAATCATTCTGAAACCATCACCTCAACAGACCCTTAGGCTTAAACACAGCAGCTCATTTACGGCCTGGTCCATCATTAAAGTGGCACGGCAGAGTTAGCAAGGGCTGTGAACTCTACTCATCATTCTTTCATTTGTTTTTCAATAAGGCTTTTTTCATTTCTAGTTTTCTTGTAGTCTGTCCAACATTTTATTACGGCTAATGTATTTCCCAGTTAAAGCATAGCTTATACTTCATAATTCAGGTTCTTCTGGCATTTCACCTAGAATTTAGTGTTTTCATACTAAAGACTCCTTTCTACCTATTCTGTTAATGTTTATTACACTTAATTGGTAATGGAGTTTTATTCCTTGAACTGGGAGAGGCTCAAGAGTCAGTGTAGGTGAAAAGAAAGCAAGAGCTCCTGAAGGCAGTAAAAGGGGTCGGGAGAGGGGACTGCAGAGCTGAAGCTGGTTGTGTAGTATAAGAGAAATTGGAAAACTTTCTGTGACTGTGGTGTTCACAATAGTAGCCAGCTGGTATTTGGAACTCTAAGAAGAATTGGAAAGATTTCCGTCTGTGCCATCCACTCCCGTGGCCGGTTGCCGGGGTAGTACCCCAGCTGGCCTTGTAGTGTCTGGGTGGAGATTAATTTAATCTCAGTGTATTTCAATACCTTGCTTACAGTTCCTTCTCTATTTCCTGCAAACGGTTGGATCTCTGAGCTACTAGTAAAATGCCACTAAGTCTGAATTTTTCCTTTTTTGGAGGGCCTAAAATAAGTGAACTGTGACGCTATGTGATCACTGATGGTACCCAGCTTGGTTCTCAGAGATGTGTCAAGTAGATTTTTATTTAAAAGATGGAGCACATAAGGCAGTATTGATCGGGAAGATGAGAAGGCTTAGGTTCTCAATACTGGGGGGTTCCTTCTGATGGCTCAGAGCAAAAGGCCTCCAGTGAGATGCAGTCGCTGTAGGAGATGGGGGAGAACCTAAAGTCCGAGACAGAGTCCCAGGAGTTTGGAGGATGTTCCTGCATTGCCACAGCAGGTGTTCATTGCTCAGGAGCTGTGAAGAGCGAGCCTCTGAATATGTACAATGTGACTGTTGAATGACGTTATTCAGTAGTTACAGTGATAAGTAGGATGGATGCTTTGGGAAGCTGAGTTAGTGGATTGGAAGATCAGTTGGATGAATTTTCTTAGGATTTAGAAAGAGGATACAGACTATGCACTAGAAAGGCATGGATGATAGTTTCAGGTTTGTTGCACTATCCAGCCTGGCGGCCTCCAGCCACTGTGGCTTGAAGAGCAGCCAGTGTGAATTGAGATGACCTTACATCTCAGTGTAGGGTCCTGTAAGATGACCTGTAAGATGAACTTACAGGAAAGAATGCCATGGCCAACCTGGAATTTCCAACCCAATTATTCTACTTTGTCTTTACACAGCATGTGTCACCACCTGACATTTTATGTACTCACTTCTCCTCCCGCACTAGACTACAAGCTCCGTTGGAATGCGGATTTTGAACCGTCTTGTTCAATGCTCCACCCCAGTGCGTAGACCGTGCCTTGTGTCTATATGTATACTGACAAGTACTTTGAAATGAGTGAATGAAACTGTACCAGGATGCTTGGAACTCCCTGTGGCAGTGTCTGGAAGATGCTGTGTTTTGCTGCTGCAGGAATTCTCAAGGGACTGGGCAGAGGGCGTGTGAAGTAACCTGGGACTGCCAGTCCCCCGGGGTGATGTGTAGCCCACATTCACTGGTACCTGCTGCTGCACTCCCACTTGGAGAGTTCGGCCCGGCAGTGCCTGAGCGTCTTTGTTGCCTCTGCTCACTCAGGGTGAGTTCCGTGGCCAGTCTGCATTCCCAGTACTTCTCCTCCAGTTGTACCATTTGCCGACAGCGTATTCCTGTCGCTGCCTCCACTGGGAGGACGGGGTGGGTGTTAATTCCCGAGGTTCTTGTATCATTTATTCCAGTACTGTTCTCTTCATGGGTGTTTGCTGATGCTTCACTAATTTGAAATATAGTAACTTAGGGACAATCATACCTCATTAAAAAAGTGATGTGTGCTTGACTATCTGGTGAAACGTTTTGAATTATACTCACTGTATTGTGAACTAAATTTGGTTGGATAATAGAGAACTTAGGCAATAACTTGAAACTGAGCCAGGTGCTGCTTTGCAATGCCATCTTAATTTTGTTATTTCAACACTTTTTAGTTCTTTGGTCATTGCTTTTAATGGCAAAAACTGTAATTACTTTTGTACTAACTTAATTCCTGCTCTGAGCAATTGACTGTGATAACTTGAGTAGCCACAAGAGGTCACTCAAGCACGAGAAAAAAGTTGTGCAAGTTTTCTTGTTGACATGGAGTCTCACTCTGTCACCAGGTTAGAGTGCAGTGGTGCGATCTCCCTCGGCTCACTGTAACCTCCACCTCTGGGTTCAAGCATTTCTCCTGCTGGGACTACAGGCACACACCACCATGCCCAGCTAATTTTGTATTTTTAGTAGAGACAGGTTTTCACCATGTTGGTCAGGCTGGTCTTGAACTTCTGACCTTGTGATCTGCCTGCCTCGGCCTCCCAAAGTGCTGGGATTACAGGCCTGAGCCCACCGCGCTTGGCCAAGTTTTAAGAATGTATGTTTCAACTTCTAGAAGCAGGATCTGTGGAGCTTGAGCAGGTACATGGTACCATGTTTCATCTTTTTCCTGTGGTTTTTTTTTTTTTTTTTTTTAGAGGTGTCTGGCCGGGTGCAGTGCCTCACTCCTGTAATCCCAGCACTTTAGGAAGCCAAGGTGGGCGGGTCACGAGGTCAGGAGATCCACACCATCCTGGCTAACATGGTGAAACCCCATCTCTTCTAAAAATGCAAAAAATTAGCTGAGCATGGTGGCGTGCACCTGTAGTCTCAGCTACTCGGGAGGCTGAGGCAGGAGAATCTCTTGAACCCAGGAGGTGGAAGTTGCCATGAGCAGAGATCGCACCACTGCACTCCAGCCTGGCGACAGAGTGAGACTTTGTCTCAGGAAAAATAAATTTCTCCTACAAGATGTTTGGCTCCATTCCATTGGTGATTTTTTACTATTTGTGATGAAAAAGGTCAATGAAAACCATTATAGCCTCTTCAGAAAGATGCAGTCAACACCGAGCATGTGATTTCAGGGCATTTGTGGAGTCTGCTGGTCAATCTTTAGTTCAGGTTTTTGTAAAACTCACAGTTGGATGATTGCAGATATTTTCCAGTAATCAGTAAGAAAATTTCAACTGTGGGATAAATCCTGAATTCACTATTAGGTTTACTATCAGTGAACAAGAAAAATTGTGGTTGAAGATCCTATAAGCATTTTATTTTACATTTTACTTGTTTATTTTTTGAGACAGAGTCTTGCCCTGTTGCTCAGGCTATAGTGCAGTGGTGTGATGTTGGCTCACTGCAACCCCTTCCCCCTGGGTTCAAGAGAGTCTCAGCCTCAGCCTCATGAGTAGCTGGGACTGCAGGTTCACGCCCCGCTAATTTTTGTATTTTTAGTAGAGACAGGGTTTCACCATGTTGACCAGGCTGGTCTTGAACTCTTGGTCTCAAGTGATCTACTTGCCTTGGGCTCCCAAAATGCTGGGATTATAGGCGTGAGCCACCGCACCTGGCCCTGTAAGTATTTTAAAGGCATAGAACCTCATGTTGTCACTCACCTTTGTACCCCACAGTGCCGAGCTAGCAAAGTAACATGTATTTCAGGCACTTAGTCAATGCTGAGGAGTTTAATGTATGATTAAAAGAACATTAGGAGAGGATGATGGGTAATTTGTCGCAGAGACAGCAAAAATGGAGCAAAAATTTATTTTACTGTCCTTGTAATATAATTTAAATCTCTTTCATCTTACTGTCTCAGCAGCAGCTATGGAAAATAACTGCTCATCATCTCCTTTATGCATTTAGAAGCATTTATTGACATATGTATCTTTTTCACAGAAAAATATAACCATCTGAAGATTATTTTCCTAGATAACACATTTACCACTCTGTATCATTGTGGTTTCTGTGTGTAATAATTTAAGAAATATTTTTGATATTAGGCCAGTATATTTAGTCTGAAGCATGCAGTGAATATATTTTAGGAAATTTAATATAGACCCATCAAATTCTAGAACTGAAAGTTTTTTTTTTTCTTTTATTGTGACCAAGTCTTACTCTGTTGCCCACGCTGGAGTGCAGTGGCATGATCTCAGCTCACTGCAACCTCCGTCTCCCAGGTTCAAGTGATTCTTGTGCCTCAGCCTCCTGAGTAGCTGGGGTTATAGACATGCACCCAAGCCCCGCTGATTTTTTTTTTTTTTTTTTTTGTATTTTTAGTAGAGACGGGGTTTCACCATGTTGGCCAGGCTGGTCTTGAACTCTTGGTCTCAAGTGATCCACTCGCCTCAGCCTCCCACAGTGCTGGGATTATAGACATGAGCCACCACACCCAGCCAAAAGGAGTATTAACAGACATTTTAGGTTAACCCATTCATTAAATTTCCTTATTATTGACTGGGCATGGTGGCTCACGGCTGTAATCCCAGTACTTTGGCAGGCTGACGTGGGAAAATCACTTGAGCCTAGGAGTCTGAGACCAGCCTGGGCAACATAAGGAGACCTCTTCTCTACAAGAGATAGAAAACAGTCAGGCGTGGTGGTCCCAGCTACTCAGGAGGCTAGACGTGAACCTGGGAGGCTGAGGCTACAGTGGGCTGTTAGCATGCTCCTGCACTCCAGCCTGAGCAAGACCCTGTCTCAAAATGTTTTTTTATTGTGGAAAATTTCAACGTGTACAGAAGTAGCGAGACTAGAATAATGAGGTAGCATCATTTGCTTCTAGCAGTCAGCAGCACCGGCTCATCTTGTTCATCTGTGTCTCCTGCTTCCGTTCTCCCTTTCCCTTTTTCTCTCCCCCCTTCTCTCTCTCTTGCTGGAGTATTTTTATAAATCGTTCTACTATAAGGACACATGCACACGAATGTTCACTGCAGCACTGTTTACAAAAGCAAAGACCTGGAATCAACCCAAATGCCCATAGATGATAGACTGGACTGGGAAAATGTGGCACATATACACCATGGAATATTATGCAGCAATCAAAAATGATGAGTTCATGTCCTTTGTAGGGACATGGATGAACCTGGAGAACATCATTCTCAGCAAACTGACACAAGAACAGAAAATGAAACACCGCATGTTCTCACTCATAGGCGGGTGATGAACAATGATAACACATGGACACAGGGAGGGGAGCACTACACACTGAGGTCTGTTGGGGGCAAACAGGGGAGGGACAGCGGGGGGTGGGGATTTGGGGAGAGAGAGCATGGGGAGAAATGCCAGATATAGGTGAAGGGGAGGAAGGCAGCAAATCACACTGCCACGTGTGTACCTGTGCAACGGTCTTGCATGTTCTTCACATGTACCCCAAAACCTAAAATGCAATAAAAAAATTATTTTACTAGAAAATATTTTTCTAACAGAAAATAATTAGAAAAATATATAACCACAGTTTTATTGTCACACCCAATACCTTCAACAGTAGTCCCTGAGTATCATCTGATACCCAGGGACTTGGGTTCAGATTTTCTTGGTGGTGTCATACATGTCATTTTGTAATTTTTCTTTGAGCCAGGATTGTGCTTAGATAACGTGACCCTTAAGTCTCTTAATTCCTGGTCTAATTTTTAAGTGTTGTTTGTTTGTTACAGATGGATTGTCCCTTGTCTTGGCCCAAATTGGAATATCAGAAGCTTTACTGCACTCTTTTGGTGTTATTTAAGAGAGTCCTTTCTCACCCGTCTTTCCTTTATTGTACATTGCTGCTTGGATGTGGACCCTTGATTCAGGACTTTTTTGCGGGGAGGACGGCTTGGGGAAATAGGAATTTGTCATAGTGGGTGCTGTATTTCTCCTATTGCTTCATAGAAAGTGAGACAGCTAAGTGGTATAAGCCCCTGTTAGAGGGGTTCAAGTTCATCACTAGAGCCAGATGCGGCCTGCCTTATTACAGATATTACGTCACTCTTCTTTCTTCATCACTTTTTATTTAATAGTTTTAACATAGATCGATCATTGTCGTCATGGAGTAATCCTTCAGAGTTGCAAAATGCGAATTGTCTTATTCTGTAATTTCCTTTCTATTTATGGTCGGAAGTTTTGCAGAAGAGCTTTCCCTGAGCAACTGTTTGGTTATCCTAAAATAGAGTGTGTTCTGCAAGGCAGGATTAACGCTTGATTGTTTCTCCTCATGGGTCAGTTTGCAGAATAAAGAATTGGTGCCCTTGTGATCTCCTAAGTGTCCATCGAGATTGATTTTATGTTCTGAGAACTTACGGGTTATACGTGTATATGTGTATCATCTAGTCCTTTGCAATCATTAGTCTTTTCGACGCCTGCGTGGTTTCATCTCCGTCTAGTGGGAGTCCTTTCAAGCCTGCCCTTCCTCCCTTTGGCATGAGCCTGCTCCTGTCTCTGATAGCTTGCTGGCTTCTCCAGGGTGAGCTTTCACAGGCTTGTTTTGAGAATAGTCAGCTCCTACTTTTGAAACCACTTCTGCAAGGAATCTTGTTTACTTTTTGTTAGAAGATGTAGTTAGAGATGGCAGTCTGGGTTCTCTAGGATTTTTTTTCCCTTGTAGAGCTTTTCAGAAGTCAGATCTGGGTACGACTGTTTCTTAAAAAGAGAAAAATTCTGAGTTTACGTATGCCCTTCCAATTCAGATTCTTTTTTAAATTGAGACGCATTTCATTCCTGCTGCCCAGGCTGGAGTGCAATGGCGCGATCTTGGCTCACCACAACCTCTGCCTCCCAGGTTCAAGCGACATTCTCCTGCCTCAGCCTCCCAAGTAGCTGGGATTATAGGCGTACACCATCATGCCCGACTAATTTTATGTTTTTAGTAGAGACAGGGTTTCACCATGTTGGTCAGGCTGGTCTCAAACTCCTAACCTCGGGTGATCCACCTGCCTTGGCCTCCCAAAGTTCTGGGATTATAGGCATGAGCCACCATGCCTGGCCCCAATTCAGATTTAAAATTCGTTTTTACCTCTTGATTTACAATTTTTGTTTTTCTTCTCATGAGCTGAAAATCCTGGCTGGGCGCGGTGGCTCTTGCCTGTAATCCCCACACTTTGGGAGCCGAGGTGGGTGGATCACTTGAGTTCAGGAGTTCGAGACCAGCCTGGCCAAGGTGGCAAAACCCCATCTCTACTAAAAACACAGAAATTACCTGGCTGCTTGGGAGGCTGGGGCATGAGAATTGCTTGAACCCAGGAAGTGGAGGCTGCTGGGATTGCACCGCTGCACTCCAGCCACAGCACAAAGCGAGACTCTGTCTCAAAAGAAAAAAAAAGAAAAGAAAACTCTTGGCTGTTAATAACATTAACATAATGATCTTTTTTTTAGCTTAGAGTTTAGAATAGGTAAAAAAAATAGTAGTACACGTGTTGTTACTAAGAACAAAACTACAAGACACATTTTAAGTACTTTGATCCCTTGGGATATAACCCACTGGGTGGTACATACAGTCAAAAGGCTGAGTTTTAACATCGATTTAAATCTTCACTTTGTGCTTGTTACCAATATGATATAGAGTTACATATGTTTCCAATTTGTTTTCCGCAGATACTTAAGGATTACTTTGTACTTTCTGGTTTGAAAATTACAATTTCTTTTTATAAGTGCTAGAAATATACAGAAGTATGTACATACATGTATTGCTTAGCAAATTATTGCTAAGTGTGAAAACCCAAGAAACTGCCCTGGGTTTGAGTAGAACGTTGAGTAGAACGTTGCCAGCATACCCGGGACCCGCGCGTCCTCCCCTGATCACTGTTCTCTCCCTTTGCGCCAAAGGAAGTTACTGTGACTTCCAGTTCTATGACTACTTTGCCTGCTTTTGAATTTCATTTAAATTGACCCATAAGATATGTATACTTTGGTATCTGGCTTCTTTTATTTCATGTTATGTGTGTAGAATTCATCCCTCTCGTTCACTTTTATCGCATGCGTACACGTCACTGGTGATGGGCATTTGGATTGCTTTCTGTGTCTGCTGTTACAAACCTTGCGCACACATTTTGATGCACTTGCGCAAGCTCTCTGTTGGGTGTGTGTAGGAACAGAATTGGCAGGTTATAGGGTATGTGTATGTTCAACTTTAGGAGGTTATCTAAGCTGTTTTCCAAAAAGGTTGTATGAATTAAAATGCTTTGACTAATGAAAGAATGTTCAGTGCTCTGCGTTCTCCTTAATATTCGGTGTGGGCATGCAATCATGTTAATAAGCATTTACCAGTTTCCTGTACGCTTTTAACTTTAATGGTTATTCAGTTTGGTATGGCGTCTGAAAGTATGAGTGTGTAATCTTTCTTCCTCTCTCTCTGAATAGGTGGATTATATTAACAGAATTACTAAAAATAAATGACCTTGCATCCTTAGAAGAAATGACTTGGTGCTCTCTATAATTCGCTGTTGGAATCTCTTTTCTATTTTTTTTTTTTTTTTAGAATTGTTTCTCCGTTTCTTCTTGCCACATTACATTGATTTCTTGGAGAGTCCAGGCTGTTTGTCCTGTAGAATGTTCCACAGTCCAGGTTTCTCTGCTTGCTTTTTCTTGGTGTTGCTAACTTATTCCTCGAGTCCACACATTCCCTGTGAACCGTAAGTTAGGTCTGGAGACTCCCTTAGATTCGGGTTAAACCTTTCTTTTGGTAAGAACGTATCATAGGTGACATTGGGCACTTTGCATTTGAACTAACAGGAAGCATCAGCGACAGGTTTCCTCAGTTGTGCTGCTTTGATCATTTGATTAAAGGGCACCGCCAGGGAGCTCTGTTGTGAAGACGCGTCTTTCCCTTTGTGGTGCCGCTTTAGCTCTCACGTGATGTACGCAATAAGAACAGAATATGAAAAATTAGATAGACTGTAACTGCTCTTTTAACATTTTTCTAAAGTAAAACAGTTCTAGTTAGTTCAGGAAGTGTTAATCATCGTGCTCATTATCATTAACTGCCATTGCATTTTCTCTTCATTTTCAACAGATGATTACTGCTTTTATTTTTGAGATGGAGCCCCACTGTATCGTTTAGGCTGGACTGCAGGGACACAATCACAGCTCACACCTTGGGCTTCAGCCCTATTCCCACCTCAGCCTCCTGAGCAGCTAGTATTAGAAGTGTGTGCCGTCCTACCCAGCTGTTTCTGTAAATTTTTTGTAGAGACGTAGTCTCCCTGTGTTGCCCAGGCTGGTCTTTTTAAAATTTTTTTTAAATCATTTTAGCCAAGCTTTACTGAATGCTTACTGTGTACTAGGTGCCAGGCTGGTCTTAAACTCCTGGGCTCAAGTGATCCATCCTCCGCAGCCTCCCAAAGTGTTGGGATTACAGGCATGAGCCAGCAGACGTGGCCTCAGCAGATTTTAATTCACTAAGTGCATCGTGCAGTGCAACATTATCACCATTTCTGGTTTTGAAATTAATTTAATTTTTGTTTTTTTGAGGCTGGGCCTCACTCTGTTGCCCAAGTTGGAGTGCAGTAGTGAGATCGTGGCTCACCGCAACTTCACACTTCTGGGCTGGTGATTCTCCCCCCTCAGCCTCCCCGGAAGCTGGGACTGCTGGTACACTCCACCATGCCTGCTCATCTTTTAATTCTTACTTTTAGTAGAGAGAGTGTCTTGTATTGTCTTCCAGGCTGGTCTCTGGTGACAAGCAGTCCACCTGCCTCAGCTTTCCAAAGTGCTGGGATTACAGGCATGAGCCACCACACCTGACCTCTAATCAATTAATTAGTATATTTTTAATATACATTTTTTATTTCAATAGCTTTTGGAGTACAAGTGGTTTTGGATTACCCGGATGAGTTGTGTAACTGTGAAGTCTGAGATTTCAGTGCACTGGTCACCACGTGGTGTACGTTGCACCCAATACATAATTGTTTTGAATGTCTTCCCCTCCCGCACCCGGGAGCCTCCAGTGTCCACTACACCACTCTGTATGCCTTTGCACGCCCATAGCTTAGCTCCCACGCACATCAGAGCATCCGATACTAGGGTTTCTATTCCTAAGTGACTTCAATTGGAATAATGCTGGCCTCTAATTTAATGTGAAAAATGTATTTTACATTCTATGTCCTCATGGTTTTTGTGGGATAATCACATTTTATGATATGGTTCTTTTTTTTAAAAGAATTACTAAGAATTACTGACTTAAAAGCATTGGCACGAAGTTCTTTCCACTCTTCTGAATTGGTTCTGGAATTGAATTTATGTTCAAAGTGGGTGTATGGTGATCTGAAGCATTGCGTAGTTCTTTCTGAAAAGCGTGTGCTTTTGGACACTCTAAACGTAGTGAATGTGAATCCACTGCAAAGGCTGCGACATGTGCCCCACTTCGGGCTCTCGCTCCGGATTCACATGCAGTTGCACGGCTTCCTCCTCTCTGTCTCCTGGCTTCAGAGGAATTGCTTTGCTTTTGCTGCTGGAGCAACTGCACACAGCCACTTCTGTCATTGTCCCTGTGTTCCATAGTCCTCATTTTCAATTTATAACCTTTTTTTAAGAACATAGAGCACTTTTTATACTTTTTGAGATAGATGAATTATATAGATATGTGGACTTATTTTTCACTATGGTTTTCCATGTAGCATTTATGATTTTGTAAATATTCTAATTATAAAAATAACATGTGATCTTCTAATTATGGCAATTTGGCTATTGAGATAATCTTGCAAATTATGTGTGATCCTCCCCCATCAAAAAAACAACCCAAAAACAAACCTAGCGGGTGGGCACGGTGGTGGCTCACGCCTGTAAGCCCAGTACTTTGGGAGGCTGAGGTGAACAGATCACCTGAGGTCAAGAGTTTGAGAGCAGCCTGACCAATATGGTGAAACCCTGTCTCCACTAAAAATACAAAAATTAGCTGGGCGTGGTGGCGCCTGCCTGTAGTCCCAGCTACTTGGTGGGCTGAGACAGAAGAATTGCTTGATCCGGGAGGCGGAGGTTGCAGTGAGCTGAGATTGCTCCACTGCAGCCTGGGTGACAGAGTGAGACTCTATCTCAAAAACAGAAAAACTCAAAACAAGCAAATCTATGAAATGCAGGGTAAAATTTAACAAAAAGACTTTGGAATTCATGTGTGCTTGAACAAGAAAGTGAGGGAAATTTTCAAAAGTCAGAAATGGGGGCAACTAAGATCCTGAGATGGTACCACTGAAAGGCTGTCTGGGGCACGATGAGCTGGTGGGCATTGCTGTTGTGTCATGGTTCTGAGGGTTGATAGAATTTAAGTTAGAAGATGAGGTCTGAGGTTTGCTTGAAGCGGTGAGCTAGAGCCAAGAGCCTCGAAGAGCTACCCTTTTAATAAAATGGGCAATTTGAAAGAAAAAGGGCAACTCGCTTATCTACACAGAGCGGTAACAAAGAAGTTTGGTGATTTTTATCTTCAGCTCCAGAAAGAGGAAAAAACGTCTTCCATAAACATTTTCAACTGCAGTTTCTTTTTTCCAATTTTACTCATGTTTTGGGGTATGAATTTATACTTCCCTTAAACTAGAAAATTAACATAAAAACCACACCTGGGCTCCTGGTTCTGGCAATGGTCGAGGAGCTGTATTGGGCTTACTCTCTGGCCAATAATAATAATAATAATAATAATACATTTGGACAGAATATAAAACAAAAGTAGGTAGAAACTGGAGCGAACACACCACTTGAAAGAAGGGAACTGACTGGCTGAGCTGTATGTCTAACTGGTTTTTCCTTCTGCTGATGCTCTGAGTTCACACAAAGGGAACAGAGTTTAGGCAGAAAGTGACTTCTTCCTGGGCCAAGGAATCGAGGTTGCAGTTTGGCCCTGCTGGGAAAGGGTGGTGGAAAATGAGTAGGGAAAAATCGTAATACAAGCAGAGTCACAAAATATGTGTTCAAGTTCCTCTACAGTCCTTGGCTAACTTTGAAGCTGGGCATGTACTGAACTACACCCCACGGAACCAGCAGAAAGCAGTAGCTGGGAGTTCTAAGAGTGAGCAAAGTTCCAGCAGGTGCTCAGTGCTAGGGAGAGAGTTTGGAGGGGAAGTCTCACCAAGTTAAGAGGGGCTTGGGAAACACCTTGGACTTCTTTCCATTGAAATTTGAGCAGGGCCATGCCACACATCAGGACTAGGAATCATGTCCGGGACTGAGGCTGTACCCTAGGGCTGACTGGTACTATCAAAGCAAGAAGAAGCCTCCGCAGGATTGAGTGACTGTCCAGATGCTGCTTGCCGGAACACCACCCAGTACTCCAGAGGAAAATAAGATTATCCAGAGCCTCCCGTATATATCATCCAGAAGGTTCAGAGGAGAAGCTCCGGGAGATCCTGGCTTAGATAAAGAGATTTTAGACTTAACGTCAAAGGCATTGTCTATAAAAGAAAAAAGTTAATAAATTGGACTTCATCAAAATTAAAAACATTTGCTCCACCAAAGACCCTGTTAAGATGACGAAAAGACAAGCTAGACACATAGAGAAAATATTTACAAGCTACATGTCTGATGAATGATTCATATCTGCAGTACTCTCAAAACTCAACCGCAGAAAACATTCAGTTAGAAAATGGGCAAAAGGGGCTATGTGAATAGCAAATGCGTACGTGAGAAAACACTTGTCATTATTATCCATTAGGGAAAAGTGAAGTAATTCTGCAACAGTACACCTATAAACCAGTGTAACAGTGGCAGTGCCAAATGCTCTCAAGGATGCCGAGAAACTAGCTGTGTACGTTGCTGATGGGAATGTAAAATCGTACAACTACTCTGGAAACATTTTGGCCATTTTGTACACTAAACATTTACGTACCATATTATAACTCCATAATACGTATCCAAATGAATATGCATATTGTATACTCACTTTGAGCTTTTTCAAAGGTGTGAAATCTTACGTTTATACAAATACTGATATTTCTCTATATATTTCTTTATATCTATATTCATACTAGCTTTAATAGGCTGATACTGCAAACACCAGCAGGTCACTCAGTTCGTGAATGGTTAAACAAACTGCTATGTCCTTAAAATGGAATACTACTTAGTAAAGAGAAATGAACTATTGATACTCAACAACGTGGATGGCTCTCAAGGCATTACGATGAGTGAAATGTCATGTTAATATACCATTCTTGAAATTACAGTGTGAGAAAACAGATATCCATTGTCTGTTTGTCTGTTTGGACATATCCAGATGTCCATTCTCACGCTGCTGTGAAGACATACCAGAGACTGGGTAATTTATAAGGAAAAGAGGTTTAATTGACTCACAGTTCCACAAAGCTGGGAGGCCTCAGGAGACTTAGAATCATGGCAGAAGGCACTTCTTCACGTGGAGGGAGCAGAGGATGAGCGCCGAGTGAAGGGGGAAACCCCTTACAAAACCATCAGATCTTGTAAGAGCTCACCATTATGAGAACAGCGTGAGGGAAACCACCCCGTAACTCAGCTCTCTCCACCTGGTCCCGTGAAATCTTGACGTATGGGGATTATTTCGATTCAGGGTGAGATTTGGGTGGGGACATGGAGGCAAACCGTATCCCAGCGGTTGCCAGGGGATAGGGATATTAGGGGAAGAGAGAGAGTTTGAATGCACAACGATTGCATGAGGGAGATGTCTGTCATCAGTGAAGGGTTCTGTGTTTTGACTGCAGTGGTGGTTGTGTGAAGCTGCGTGGCAAAGTGATGTAGAATTATATGTCCGCATTGTACCAATGGCAGACTTTTGGCTTTGATACTGTTCTGTAGTTACATCAGATGTTACCATTATGGGAAACTGGAGGAGGGTGTATGGGACTTCTCTGTGCTGCTTTTTCTACTCCCTGTGAGTTTGTAATCATTTCACAGTAAAAGTTCAGAAACACTTACTGGATGGACGTCACAGTCAGAACATAAAAGAAGAAGGAATCAGTGAATAATAGGTCTGTTTAGTAGAAGTGGCTTAAACTGTCACACAAAGGAAAAAGAATGAAGAAAACGGAACACAGCGTCCAAGACTTGTGGAGTAATATCGTATAAAATTATCTAACAGTCACGATTTGACTCTGAGAAGAAGATGAGAGAATGAGATAGAAGGAATATTTGAAGGGAGAATTGTTGAAAATGTTTCCAAATTGCTGAGGATGTCAGCTCACATTCCCAAGAATCACGTTGAACCCTGAGCAAGATAAGCCAAAAAGGCCTCCATTTAGGCTCTTCATACTCAAACTGCTGAAAACCAAAGCTGCAGAGAAATCCTGGGCAGTCCCTGCTGGGAAACAGTTGTATGAATGTGTGCTGACTTCTCGTTGGAAACCGCATGTGTCATTAGACAGTGGAACCGAATTTTTAAAGTGTTCCAAGGAAAAAATTGCTATCCCAGAATTCTATATTTTGCGAAAATACTCTCAAAAATAAAAGGGAAATAAAGAAATAAATGGGTGAATTAGTCTCCAGACTGAGAGAATTTGACTAGAATGTTAAAGCAAGTTTTTCCTGTTAAAGGAAAATGAGCAGATGTAAACCTGGGTTTATAAGAGTTATTGAAGAGTGCTATAGTGGTAAATATGTTGGAAAATAAACATTTTTTTATAAATTATTAAATATATTAACTCTAGGAAAAGCTATTATGTGTTTATAACATAGTAGACGTAAAATATATGACAGCAATTTATAAAGTGTTGGAGGAACATGCGGAAGTCTAATAGGAATTTTGTATCACTATATTTTCTGTGTATATTATGTTTTATGTTTATATTGTATGTGTGCGTGCTTTTCTTTCTTTCTTTTTTTTGTGAGACACACTCTCACTTGGTCACCCAGGCTGGAGGGCAGTGGCGTGATCATGGCTCACTGCACCTCTGCCTCCTGGGTTCAGGTGATTCTTGTGCCTCAGCCTCCTGAGTAACTGGGATTAGAAGTGTGTGCCACCACACCCGGTGAATTTATTTTATTTTTTAGTAGATACGGGGTTTCATCATGTTGGCCAGGCTGGTCTTGAACTCCTCTTTAGCCTCCAAAAGTGCTGGGATTACAGGCATGAGCCACTGCACCCTGTATAGCCCATAATACAATATTACGAGCTAATACTGTATATGTTCTTACACATATGTGAAATAGTGTAATGTTGATTAAAGGTTAATTCTGATAATTTATGCATGCTATTATAATTGGAAGATTATCCAGTAAAAAATTATCTGAAAAACAAGAGTAATTACTAAATAGTGATCAGAAGAGATAAAAAGGAATACTTGGCTAATATAGGGCCGTGGTGTTTACAACTGATTGATCTCAACTAGTCACAGATTCGTTTCTTCTCCACTCCCAGGTTTCACTTCACTAGCCTTAAAAAAAAGATTGCTAAATTAACATTTAATCAGGAGTAAGTCAGGAAAGAAGGAATAAAGGAAGAAATAGCAAATGGGACAAATAGCAAATGACAAGATGATAGATTTAAACCACATACTCTCTCTCTCTCTCTCTCTCTATATATATATATATATATACGCGTATATATATATATATATATATACACTGCGTTTCTTTTTGTTTTTGTTTTTGAGATGGAGTCTTGCTCTGTTGCCAGGCTGGACTGCAGTGTGACATGATCTTGGCTCACTGCAACCTCTGACTCCCTGGTTCAAGTAATTCTCCTGTCTCAGCCTCCCGAGTACCTGGGATTACAGACATGTGCCACCATGCCCAGCTAATTTTTGTATATTAATAGAGACGGGGTTTCACCATGCTGGCCAGGATGGTCTTGATCTCCTTACCTCGTGATCCGCCTGCCTTGGCCTCCCAAAGTGCTGGGATTATAGGTGTGAGCCACCACACATGGTCAAACCTCACCATGTTAATAACTGTGTTAAATATGAGTAGCCTAAATATTCCCAACAAATGGCAATGATTGTCATACTAGACTGAAAAAAGTGAAAAAGATCTAGACTGGTGCAGTGACTCACGCCTGTAATCCCAGCACTTTGGAGGCCAAGGCAGGTGGATCATTTGAGGTCAGGAGTTGAAGACCAGTCTGACCAACATGGTGAAACCCCGTCTCTACTAAAAAAAATATACAAAAAATACTAGGTGGGTGTGGTGGTGCACACGTCTGTAATCCCAGTTACTTGGGAGGCTGAGGCAGGAGAATGACTTGAAACCTGGAGGCGGAGGTTATAGTGAGCTGAGATCCCGCTACTGCACTCTAGCCTGGGTGACAGTGAGACTTTCTCTCTCTC
>CM052664.1:1701152-1735434 GCA_028533165.1 Leontopithecus rosalia
CGCTCTTGTTACCCAGGCTGGAGTGCAATGGCGCGATCTCGGCTCACCGCAACCTCCGCCTCCTGGGTTCAGGCAATTCTCCTGCCTCAGCCTCCTGAGTAGCTGGGATTACAGGCACGCGCCACCATGCCCAGCTAATTTTTTGTATTTTTAGTAGAGACGGGGTTTCACCATGTTGACCAGGATGGTCTCAATCTCTCGACCTCGTGATCCACCCGCCTTGGCCTCCCAAAGTGCTGGGATTACAGGCTTGAGCCACCGTGCCTGGCCCTCTTTTTTTTTTTTTTTAATAAAAAGAGCTAGCTATATACAGTTTATATGAGGCATACTTTAAATCAGAGGTTAGACCTAAACAACAGAAGAAGATACGCCATGGAAATGCTAGTAATGAGAAATCTTGGGTAGCTATATTAATCACAATGCAGAAATTAAGGGAGTATTACCAGAGACAAAAACAGCTCATAATAATGCAAGTTTCAGTTCATTAGGAAGCATTAACAGTCTTTAATTTGTCTATAAAATGAGAGTATTTGAAAATATCTAAAGGAAAAATGGACAGAACTAAAAGGAGAATGTGATAATGACAAATTCATCATTGCTGGATGTTTTAAAGATAAGTAGATAAAACTTCTGTGAGAACATGGAAGATCTGAATGATATTAATGAAATTGAAAGAACTAACATATATAGAATGCTAATTCCCATTGATTGTTGCCTGCAGGAAACACACTTCACCTATACAGACACACGCAGACTGAAAATAAAGGAGGGAGAAAATATTCCATGCTAGCAGAAACCAAAAAAGAGCAGGAGTAGTTACGTTTATGTTAGATAAAATAGATTTCCAGACAAAATCTGTGATAAGAGCCGAAGAAGGTCCCTACATAGTGGTAAAGGAGTCGGTTCAGCAAGAGGACATAACAATGGAAAATATGTATTCACCCAACACTGGAGCACCTAGATGTATAAAGGCAATATTATTAGAGCTAAAGAGAGAGGCCCAGATGCAGTAATGGCTGAACACTTCCCCACGCCATTTTCAGCATTGGACAGATCTCCCAGACAAAAAATCCACAAAGAAGCATCAGACTTAATCTGCACTGCAGACAAAAGGGATCTAATATTTACAGAACATTTCATCCGAGAGCTGCAGAATAAACATTCTCTTTCCCAGCTCATGAATCATTGTGAAGGTTAAGACCACACGTTAGATCACAAAACAAGTCTTAAAACATTCAAAAAACTGAAATAATACCAAGCATCTTTTTTGACCACAGTGGAATAAAACTAGAAGTTAATAACTAGGAATTTTGGAAACTCTGCAAATACAGGGAAAGTAAACAGTAATGCTCCTGAATGACAGTGGGTCAGGGAAGAAATGGAGAAGGAATTTGGGAAGTGAGGCGGCTGGCAGGGCTGGCATCTCTGGCAGCGACCGTGGCATAGCAGGGCCTCCTGCTGCCTCATTGTGATGAGTGTGTTCTGGGGCTTCGTGGGCTTCTTGGAGCCTTGGTTTATCCCTCAGGGGCCTGACTGGGGCGTTATCATTACCATGTTGATGACCTGTTCAGTTCGCTGCTGTCTCTTTTGGCTGATTTCATTTCTAGCCTAACTCAGCCCTCACTTTGAACCACAGCTGAAAAATGAAACTGTCTGGTATGTGAAGCATCATTGTCCTTGAGGAAGAAGGTGTGCTCTACAGTGCTCAGTCTTTGAGGTCATGAGAAGAGGATGCCTTCTAGATGCAAAATCACCTCCAACCAGACCACCTTTCTTGACTTGCCCATTTTGGCCATCAGCCGCCTTAAACGTTAGCGCTGTATTTGAATGTCGTCTTCTCCAATGTATCGTTTTTTCCTTCGCCTTTTTTACACTATGATGATTTATGTGCCTACTTAAACTGAACTGTGCCTAATCCACACAGTGAGTATGTTCTCTTGTGAGACAGAAGATGCTCTTCTGAGAGAGATGTCACTCTCTCCTTGGAATCTGTGCATTCGAAGATGGCTCCCGCCTTCTCACGTGGGAATAGGCGAAGTGTTTAGAAACTGCTACAGGACAAGTAAGACTCCAGTGTGGCAGTTGGTAGGAGAGCATGTTCAGAGGGAAGAGCTGTCTCAACAGAACTACCTCTAACTGTATTTTCAGCATGAATTTATTATTTCTGCCATCTTTTGGAATACATGATCTTTCTGCTTTCCATTGGAAAAATACAGAATTTGGGCCAGGCACAGTGGCTGATGCCTGCAATCCCAGCACTTTAGGAGACTGAGATGGGCAGATCACTTGAGGCCAGGAGTTCCAGACCAGCCTGGGCAGCATGGTGAAACCCTGTCTCTACAAGAAGAAAGAAAGAAAGAAACAAAAATGATCCAGACGTGGTAGCATGTGCTTGTAGTCTGTGTTACTTGGGAGACTGAGTTGGAAGGATGGTTTGAGTCCAGGAGGTGGAGGTTGCAGTGAGCTGAGATTGTGCCAATGCACTCCAGCCTGGGTGACAGGGTGAGACTCTTGTCTCAAGAAAAAAAAAAGGGAATGGAAAAATTTCTGAAAACAATTGATAATGTAAACACAATATACCAAAACCTTTGGGAGGCTGGCACAGTGGCTCACACCTATAATCCCAGCACTCTGTGATGCCAAGACAGGTGGATCACTTGAGGTCGGGAGTTCGAGACCAGCCTGGCCAACATGGTGAAACCCCTCTTTACTAAAAATACAAAAACTAGCCACGTGCAGTGGCAGGTGCCTGTAATTCCAGCTACCTGGGAGGCTGAGGCACAAGAATTTCTTGAACCTGGGTGCTGGAGGCTTACAGTGAGCCAAGATCGCACCACTGCACTCTGGCCTAGGCAACAAAGTGAGACTTTGCAAAAACGAAAACCAGAAAAACCTGTGGGATACAGTGAGAGCGGCACTCACAGGGAATTTTATAGCCGCAAGTGCCTGCATCGAAAAGAGGAAAAACTTCAAACAAACCATCTAACAATCATCTTAAAGAATGAGGAAAGCAAGGGAAAACCAAATCTAAAATTAGAAGAAAAGAAATAATAACGATCAGAGCGGAAGTAAACGAAACCGAAATGCAGAAACAAAATTAAAGATCAATGAAACAAAAAGTAGTTTTTTTGAAAAATTACACCAAATTGACAAACCTTTAGCCAGACTAAAAAAAAAGAGATCCAAGTAAAATCAGCAATGAGAAAGGAGGCATCACAGCGGATACTGGAGACATTCAGAGGGTCGTTAGTAGCTGCTCTGCCAACTGTACGCCAGTAAACTGGAAAATCTAAAGGAAGTGGACAGATTCCTAGATACATACAACCTACGAGAGTGAACCCTGAGGAAATCCAGAGCCTGAACAGACTGGATATGAATAACGAGGTGAAAGTCATAATAAAAAGCCTCCCAGTAAAGAAAAGCCAGGGACTCGATGGCCCCACTGCTGAATTCTACCAAACATTGAAAGCAGAAACAACTAATACCAATTCTACTCCAAGTATTAAAAAAAAAAAAAGACGAGGAGAGAATATTTCCAGGCTTACTCTACGAGGCCAGTATTACCCTGATGCCAAGATCCGACAGAGACATACGGTAAAAAGAAAACTACGGGCTGGGCCGGGCGCGGGGGCTCACGCCTTTGATCCCAGCACTTTGGGAGGCCGAGGCGGGAGGATCACGAGGTCGAGAGATGGAGACCATCCTGGTCAACATGGTGAAACCCCGTCTTTACTAAAAATACAAAACATTAGCTGGGCATGGTGGCGCGTGCCTGTAATCCCAGCTACTCAGGAGGCTGAGGCAGGAGAACTGCCTGAACCCAGGAGGCGGAGGATGCGGTGAGCTGAGATCGCTCCATTGCACTCCAGCCTGGGTAACAAGAGCGAAACTCCGTCTCAAAAAAAAAAAAAAGAAAGAAAACTACGGGCTAATATCTCTGATGAATATTGATGCAGAAATCCTCAATAAAATACTAGCAAACTGAATTCAGCAATACACTGGAGATGATTCATTAGAAAGAGAGTAATGAGTCTCCAAGGGGTTAGAGCAGAGGAGGAGACAGGAAGCTGCCATCTCAGAGAAGGGGAAAGCTGGCCCTCGAGGAAAAGAGACTAGGGCTCCAGAGAAGCCAGGTTTGTGCTGGAGAATTCATGTGAAAGAAGTCAGCCTACTTTATGCTGTTCTCCAGAAGACAGTTTCAGTCCAGAGAGGGACTGGATTTCTTTGGAGGGAGAGAGTGACTCCTGCCCAAAGCCCTGTGTTTCTGAGTCTTTCACCCCAGAACCTAGTTTATCCAGTCTCATCAGAAAGCAAGGGAGGAAAAGCAATTAGAAGACTAAGTGACTTAGTCTCTCTCCCTTTTTTTTTTTGATGTGGGATCTCACTCTGTCACCCAGGCTGGGGTGCAGTTGCACAATCTGGGCTCACTGTCTACCCACCACAGTCTCCTGAGTAACTGGGACCACGGGGGGTGCACTACCATGCCTGGCTCATTTTTGTATTTTTTGTAGAAATGGGGTTTCACCGTGTTGTTGAGGCTGGTCTTGAACTCTTAGATGCTTTTCTGGAAAAACTGTCTTGTTGGGTTTGAAGCTGAAATTGAGCTTATGTTTTTGTTTGTTATTAATGTGTCCTCATGGAGTACTTTGAACCCCGTTCCTGCTTTGTTGTGGTTTTCTCAGTTGTTTTGTATACTATTTTGAGGGGCCCTAGGATGCCATATTTTACATCAGACATGGTGTGTGATTATTTCCTGCTTCTTTGTTGCCCCAGGCTTAGACATATCATTTATAACTCCTCACATTGTTAATTTCAGTGAATTTATCCTTGTACCTCACAGCTAAATACGCTTCTTTTTCTGTTATTTTTTTGGACAGTAGGAGTAGCAAATTTGTTGAAAGTGATAAAGCAAGAGTTGAATAATAATCACATTTTTGTGTAGAATGAAGTGAAACATTCTGGATTTGTTTCTTATATTAAGCTGTGATGCTAAAGTACATATCGTTTGGGGAATTGCCATATTTGAATCACTTCTGCATACAAATTGAATATCTCACATCAAAGAATGCTTAGAAGACATGCCTTCTACTTTTTTATTATGATGGAATTCATTTAATTTCTTATCTGACATCTCATAGAATAGTTTTTAGCTTCTGTATTTGCTGCTATGTCTCATTTTGGTGCTCGTTTCCTTCTGGGCTATGAATGTACCTTTGCGGTATTTTTAGGGCAGCAGTTAGGAGACTAACATATTTGAATGTAATGTAAGTTAGTAATCCTTGGGAACCTAGCAAAGCATAACATTTAATTTTCTAGTAGATGAAGGAAACATGGAAACAGAATTGGAGATGGAAAGAATTGCACAAAACACAACTAATCAGAGCTGATCCCTGAAGCAGAAAAATGCAATTTAAAGTGAGCTCCCTTTGTATGTCTACTATTTGAGGAGTGTTGAAGATTGGACTTTTAATAGTATAGTAACAAGGAAATAATACTAGTTATATTTAGCAAGCTCAAAATTGTAATATTGGAGTTATGTTCTCTATGCCTTAACTTTTAAATTATTACAACCTCTAAAAGACCTAGTTTTAACAACAAGGCAATAGTAACTTGGCTTCCTAAGAAAACATTCATGTAGGAGGCATAGTTGTGTTTCTGCCGTTTGAAAATGTGTCTTATATAACCCTTGATAAATGTAGGTCTCATACACACCCCAGTAGACGCTTACGTCAGATACAGAAATGCTCATTCACATGATTAATGCTGAAGACTCTCTGGAGAAGGGAAGTGTCGTGAGACTGTGGCCACTTTGCAGGAGTCTCAAGGAGCCTCTCTCTAGCTTAGTTGAGGAGTGTGGCAGTACCTGGATTCTGTGCCCCTGGCGTGGTTTTCTCTGCCTGGAGTGGTTTCTCCCTCAAACTCATCAGGTTTTGTTTGTGGTTTCCAGAGGGCAGCTGTAAGGGTAGAAAAAGGGTATGCTTCTCTTTCCGGTATAGCTGCTGAGAGTCGTGGTCCAGGCACCCCATGCTGGTAAGAAGACACAGAGCACCGTTACTGTTACCGTCATCAGAGGTGGGCTTCAGAGTGGGGAGGCCTCTGCTGACTGCTAGGTTCTTTTTTGCACCTTCCTCTTTTAGCCACTGCCATGAAGTTGCTTGATGGGTGGATTAAAGGGGATTCAGAGGCTGATTCTGTGACACGTCTCTGATGATACATGGATTGTTATCTCTAGCGAGCCCAATAGTTTCTTGGTGCTTTTTCCCCCAAGGCTGGGTCTACAGGCCCACTGTACAGATGTCAGGTGGATTTGGGCTAATACTCCAGGTAGCATCTGTTCTAGGTAAGTTCTTAACCTGAGATTGGACTATGGTGGCACTTCAGAGGGTCTGGGTATTTCCCTTTCTCAGTGCTCAGCCACATGGTAAGTGCTGAAGACTGTGGAGAAGGGAAGTGTCGTGAGACTGTGGCCACTTTGCAGGAGTCTCAAGGAGCCTCTCTCTAGCTTGGTTGAGGAGCTCTAGGTCTGTGAAGAGGGTTCGATCTGGAATCTGGGTAAGAAGCTGTGAATTATTATGGGATTTGAGTTAGGTTTCTGCTCAGTAAATCTAGAAATGTTCTTATTAAGAATTCAGAGACTGACCTAATGGTCAGTTTACCATTGATTCTTGTGGGTCAGGATATTCTCATCACCACATTGCCCTCTGACTCACTGTGGCAGTTGTGCCCACCTTGTCTGTGCAGGTAAATGCTGCCACTGGCCTTAGTAATCCCAAATCTCATGATTTCCACTGTGATCAGAAAACCCACTTCCGTTGTTAGTATTTCACTGTCATCTCTGGCCTATAAAGGATAGCACCTGAGAGCTCTTCAGAGATGCTGGTGCCCCCTTCACCAAGATGGTTCCAGGGTCACGTAAGAGGTATGGTTTACGGGGTGGCTGGCAGGCCGGACTTTGTTGAAGCATTCCAGCGTTTCCAATTTCCAGAGCTTTTCTATTCCGTGCTCTCTGGCAGTGGTTCTCACCCTTGGGTTGCTGCATGTTGGTGTTGACTGAAGAATCTCAAGACTCCTAAATTTAAAGAGAGCTTGATTTCTTATAAGGGGTTGCAGCCTGCAGGTTGACCATCCCAACAGGCTGGGAAGTGTGGCTTCCGGCAGAAGCCGAAAGCAGGTGATCGGAGGGAGGGAAGGATGGAACAGGAATTTATGCCAAATGAGGTGGCTGAGTGTACATGTTTAAAGATTATAAGAGAAGCTATGAATATTCATGAAAGGGGTCACACACATGTGTAGAAAGGAAACATGCATGTTACATGCAGCCCATGTTCACTTTGGGGTGGAGACTTAACATTGAAATGCCTCACAGTCAGGCCCCAGGTGATGCAGGGGACGGGACGGCACTCAGTGTGCACCGTCCGTAAACCAGCCAGAGCCCGTCCCTGGTCTGTGGCCTCTACCAGGAGAAAGTTACTGAACTCGGTCTCTCGTCCAGTCAAAACCTGTTCTGGCTTGTGGAGCAGGGGAGGCTGTCGGTTACCAGCGTCTGGCTGTGGACGGGCTGCGGTTGTTCTGCGCTGCCTGTCTTGAGGCCAGTGCTTATTTAGCTGTGAGAGAAAAGCAAATCCCTGCGGCGTGAGAACAGTTTATTAAGTGTGATGTGTGTGATCTAACCCTTGCCTAGCGCGGCCTTAGGTCTTGTTTATGACTTAGCATCTTATGGCCGTGAAGAGTCTGCTCTGTCAGTCTTCCGCTCTCTATTTTAACATGTCAGTAAATTCTCATGTCCGTCCGGGCTGTACCCCACACCGTTTAATCCAGATCTCGGGGGGTGGCCGGAGGTATCTGTAGTCTTCAAAGCTACGTGGCTGACTGTGATGTGCAGTCAGCACTGAGTGCCACAGTGGAGGTTCTCAAAGTGTAGTCCTGAACCGGCAGCACGAGCATCACGTGGCAGCTGTTAGAAATGCAGATTCTCGGGTCCTACCCCAGATGTATCCAATGAGAAACCCTGAGGAGGGGGCTTTGCGATCTGTTTTTACAGGCTCTTCAGTGATTCTCACATACACTAACATTTGCAAACCACTGCCCGAGAGCGTGCTGGGGAAACGGTAGCGTTTTGACTTCACCGTTTAGAGGCCGTGTTTCGGTTGTCCAGCCTAGCAGGCGCCCAGGTGTTTGACTCTCTGGTCTCCCAGGTGAGGCGTCGTGCATGTGGGCTGCAGAGATGCTTTCCAGACCTGCTTTGATTCTCAGGGGAGATTTTTTTCACCACTGCTTCATTTCGTGCCAAGGTGTCAAAATTTCTTGCCAGCTTCTCTTGCAGGCGGGTTCATTTCTTATTCATGTGTCCTTGAGGTACTGACTTAATCTGAATGCCCCCTGTCTGATACCACACTGTGGGCAGGAGCTGACGGTTGTCTCATTTCAAAAGGTGTCACCAAGAGGTTAGCGTATCTCCGCCTTGCCCGGCCCAGGTTAAACTATCCTGATTCTCCCTTTGGCTTCTGTTTGTTCTCTGGCTCTCTCTCTGTTGTCCTGTTTTCTCTCTCTTTCCCCTTTTCTGTCAGTTTCTTCTTTTCTCTCTGTTTTTGGCCTTTGAGGTTTTCTTAATTTCTTGCAAATTTCGGTATGCATTTTATAAAGATATTTTATCCAGTATTTTTTTCCTTTCAATGGAAGGAATATTCAGAAGATTTTGTCTGCTATTCATCAGAAATGGAAAAAGGTAATTTTAACTGAGTAATCTGCTTTTGAACTACAGATTTATTGCGATTTGATAGATTGATCAGTACGCTTTTTAAAATGAAAACTTTTTTTTAAAGAGCAGCTTTAGGTTTATGTCATCATTGAGAGAAAGGCACCAAGATATCTCGCATACCCCTGCCCTCACACGTATGCAGCCTCCCATGTTAACGTCCTGCGCCAAAGGGCTGCGTCTGTTCCAGTCAGTAAACCTACACTGACATATTATTGTCACCCCATGTCTGTAGTTGACACTGAGCTTTGCTCTTGGCATTGTACAATTCTTTGGGTTGAGAAGAATATATGAAAACATGTATTTAGCATCATAGTTTAATACGGAGTATTTTCACTACCCTGCCAATCCCCTCTGCTTTGCCTGTTTTCAATTCTCCTTTCCCCTGGCCCCTGGCAGCCACTGACCTTTTTAGGTCTCCATGGTCTTCCAGAATGTTTCACTAGTGCTTGTCTTGAGGCTGTTGAATGATGAGGGTTATGTCTCAGTCAGGATAGGCCAGCTTATGTTATGGTAACGAAAACCATCAGAATCTTGAGTCTGGCTGCAGGCCTCGCTGGCTCTTGTGGGCAGCTGACCTCAGCACTCCAGGCTGCTTTCATCTTACCTTGCTGTTTCTATCCAGCATAGTGCCCCATGGTTTCCTGAGGCAGGGGAAGGGTATGGGAAATTGCACATAGGAATACATACATCATTTCCACTTTGAGTTAATTGGCCAGAACTAGTCACATGGCCCTCCCTGACTCTAAGGGGGCACAAATGTTTTTGTGTCCAGGAAGGGCAGGAAACTGGACAGCACCATCTGTTACTTAAGGTTGATCCTGCCTTAGGCATAAAGGGTATTTTCTAGAAGGAAATGAGCAAGGTCAAAGGCTCCAAGAGAAGGTTGGAATAGTCAGCTATTCCTGGCAGCTGGACCTGGCAGCTTCAGAGGGTTTCAGGACCCGGGCTCTTTTAGTCTGTGGGGATGCTGCGAGAATGAAAAAGTGAACTTCAGCTGTTCCTTCACCCGCGTCCGCGTCACTCCATCCAAGGTTCAGATTCCCGAGCAAGAGCCTTGCTGGCTGAAAGCTAGGTTGTGGCTCTGCCCTTGACTGTACCAGACTGTAGGAGGAAAGGTGTTTCTGAAGAGAGCCAGGGACTTCTTCAGGTTTTGTGTTTGAAGAGCAGAATGTCTGATTTGTCATTCTACAGACCAGGCACAGTGCAGGAAAGACATTTCCTCAAAAGGAATTGAGTGGTGTTGGGAAGAGGGACTGGATGACTGGTGACCAAAAAATGGCAAATTTCTTTTGTGGCTGACATTTGTTGACATCTAATTAAAAAATCCAGCAAGTTTATAAAGTTTGTGTACATAGTGTCTCCAAACTTTTTAAATGACTGAAAGACTATGAGAAATCCACTCACGCGTTTCACTCGCCTTTCCTGACAGTTCATTATCTTTAAGAGAAGGAATCTCCCAGTTACAGGTTGTTTGTTTATGTTTAGGCCTCGACAGGGAAGTGACAAGACAGCAGCCCTTGCTTCTCGCTGATTTAGTTTTAGGAGTCAGATGCCAATTACAGATGCCAGTTTGAGTGCGTTTAGCCAATTAACATGAAGAGAATTAGAGATAATGTTACAGCTTTGATTATGGTCCAGACGTCACCAAAGAGATCTTCTTCTAGACAGCCTTGCCAGGACGTTTTCAGAGTTGTTAATACAGGACAGAACTGTATTCTCTTTCATTTCTGTTTTTTTTGTTTTCTTTCTCTCAGAACTTTATTCTCTTGAGTTTCCTCATCTGTTTCCCGTGAAGTTACCGGCCTTCCCTTTCCTATCCAGCATGTCCATTTTCTTTTGTAACCAACATTGTGAAACTGAGAGTTTGAAGTCTCAAGCTGACAGATGTGATTTTACTTGCCAAGGCCTAATCAAATATGCAGCATCCAAAGGAATCTAAGATTTAATACAAATAAAAGAGAACATGGATTTAAAAAGGTGGGGGAGGATTATGAGGTTTACAGTGTGATTTTCCTGTGCCCTCACCGTGTTTGGAACGTTGAAAGTATTGTACTGAGAAGCCACTTAGAACAGAGGGCAACGTGTTATAGAATAGAATTCCCTCTTCGTTTGGGATTGCGGAATGCCTCTTATTTCAGGGCTTAGGGAAAAAATACTGGATTATTTAAAAAATTGTGTTGTTGGTGTAGTTTCTACTGTATTTCCCATTGGGAGTAGTTAAGTAGGGTTTTTAAATGTCCCTTCGGCCTAGTAAAACACTGATCATAATAGGAAATGCCTGATAGTTCCTAAATCTGGAGCTTAACTCCGTTTCTTCTTCCAGTGTTGATTGTATATCCACTAACATGGACATGTAGGAACCGTATATTATATCTTTGCAAGTGTCAGAATAATACTGGCAGAACCCCAGAGCTTCCACGTTTATTAGAATCTGTTTTCTCTTTCATCCTCTTCCAGTCTTCGACTTAAGAGACTCAGTCCTGGGTATATAAGACTGTAGCACATTTGACCTTTTCGTATGTATCAGAGGACTCCAGATAAACCAAAAAGGCCTGGCTCCACCCAGTCATATTTGTTAGAAAATAGGTTTTGATTTCAAATAAGTAGTTTGGGAAGTGGCAGTACAGTCTTAAATTACCGTTTGCAGTATTCGGCCAACCCGTCCTGCTGGTGGTTGCCCAAGAATAGTTTCCATTAGGTTAATAGAACCAGTGATGGTGTAGATGTGCCTCAAAGCATAATCATATTAGAAATAAGACCTAAATCTGCCCATTTTCCTTCATGCGTGGCTTTCAAAAAATGCACACAATAATAGCGTGATACTTGAATATCCTATTTTTATCTTTCAGTTTCAATGGTGGTTGTTTGTTGGTTTGTATTTTGAGATGGAGTCTCACTCTGTCGCCCAGGATGGAGTGCAGTGGTGCAGTCTTGGCTCCCTGCCCTCTGTCCCGGGGTTCAAGTGATTCTCCTGTCTCAGCCTCCCGAGTAGCTGGGACTACAGTTGTGTACCACCATGCCTGGGTAAGTTTTATATTTTTAGTAGAGACAGGGTCTCACCATGTTGGCCAGGCTGGCTTTGAACTCCTGACCTCAGGTGATCCACCCGCCTCGGCCTCCCAAAGTGTTGGAATTACAGGTATGAGCCACCACACCTGGCCTCAATGTTCGGATTTTTTTAACAGTAATTTCAATGTTAGAAGGCCAGGAGGATTCTTAAAGACTAGAAGAAAACATGCACAAGAATAATGCCCACATAGTCCTTGAGTTTCTGAGTTTGAAGAACTGAATCTATTTTACCTTCCTTGTCCATTCAGTATTGGCATTTTCAACTGCCATTGTACCTAGGCCAGCAGACACCGTTTTTCCCCCTGGTGTTTGTCATTTATGTGTTATATTTGTTGCTTATGCTTATATTTTTCTTTTTGTTATTAGTATTTCTTTAAATTTTTAATACCACAAATGGAAAATCATACAAATAACCTTGAGGGAACCATTATCTGTTG
The DNA here is from genome assembly GCA_028533165.1 of Leontopithecus rosalia. Taxonomy (NCBI): domain Eukaryota; kingdom Metazoa; phylum Chordata; class Mammalia; order Primates; family Cebidae; genus Leontopithecus; species Leontopithecus rosalia. The sequence goes on from CM052664.1 coordinate 1,713,417, forward strand.
AGTATTTTTTAATGCTACCCAAAGTGAACTTTTGCAAGTGAGATGTGAGGTTGCTGGAATAAATTATTATATGATGTGTGTCTATTTGCAAGACACTGAGTTCCAAAGCAATTTCTGTTATGCTGGAGGCAGTCCAGACAGTTTTATCACTTAAGGGTCTGTAGCATTACAATGTTCTAAATTTCCAGTGATGCTTACTGACACAAAATATCAGTGGATTATAAAATGGAGAAATCCTGTAAATCCCTGCCACTAACTTTGTGAAGCAGAAAGCCAGATCTGAGTTTTGAATTTGATATGAGGTTGACAGCTTTTTAAATTAAACTTTTTATTTTGAGGTAATTGTGGATTCACGCCCAGTTGTGATCCAACATTGGGGATCAAATTTCAACATGAGATGGGGGGTGGGGGGATGGCAGATATTCAAACTATGTAAGAAATAATACAGAATAATAATAATTTCCCTCTGTAAGAAATGATACAGAGAGATCCTGCCTATACTTCATCCCGTTTTCCCCAAACGTAGCGTCTTACAAAAGTGTAGTACAAGATTACCACCGGAATATTGACCTGGAGACAGTGAAGGGGAAGAACAGCTTCAGCACTGCGAGGACCGTCCTGTGAGCCTGTTGTGGCCCTTGCGTCTCGCCCTGCTGCCTCCACCCCCGAGCCAATCTGTTTTCCATTTCTGTATTTTCGTCATTTTGAGAGTGCTGTGTAAGTCACCGTAAGGTTGCAGCCTTCTGTGGTTGGCTTTGTTCATTTGCTGTGCTTTTCTGGGCACTCATCTGGGTCGTTGGGGGTATCCGTTGTTCATTTTCATTGCGGTGAAGTGTTCTGGGGCGTGGTTGAATCACGGTTTATCCAGCCACATAACCATTGAAAGATATGGGGGTCACTTCCAGTTTTGAGTTACAAATAAAACTGCTGTAAACGTCCCTTTACGGATGTTTGTGTGGACCGAAGGCTCCCTTTCTCTTGGGTAAGTGCTCAGGAGTGCAGTTGCGGGTTCTGTGGTAATTGCAGGTTTAATTGTTGCTGTTTTTAAGAAAAACTGCCAAATACTGTTTTGTATTCTCACCAGCAACGTGAGTGATTCTGTTCCTCATCATCTTCGGCAGCTTTTGGCATTGCCACCATTTTTTATTTTGACCGTTCTGAGGAGTGTGTGCTGATACCTTCCTTTGTTTTGATTTGCGTTTCCCTAGTTGCCGGCGATGCTGAACATCTTTTTACATGCTGATCTGCCAGCTGCACGTCCAGTTTGGAACAATGTCTCTGTGCTTTCGGTGTGAAGTGTACTTTTTAACCTAGTATTAGGTCGAAAAGACGTTATCCTATATTTTCTTCTAGAAGCTTTATAGTTTTATGTTTTATATTTAACTATGATCCATTTTGAGGTAATTTTTTGTGTCAAGTGCCGGACCTAGGTCAGGGTTCAGTTTTTGCTTTCCTCTAGATTCCCGATTGCTTCAGCACTGTTTGTTGAAAAGGTCGACTTTTCTCCATTTCTCCTTCGCACTTTTGTGAGAGGCCATTCTGGGGTAGAGCTATTTCTGAATTCTGCTTGGTTCCATCTATCTATGTACCTATTTCACTAGTAATGCCTGTATTAGCCTGTTTTGCTTTGTTACATAGGAATAACTGAGGAAGGATAATTTATAAAGAAAAGAGGTTTATTTGGCTGACGACTTTGCAGGTTATAGAAGAAGCATGGGGCCAGAATGTGCTTCTGGTGGGGCTTCAGGCCGCTTCCACTCATGGCAGAAGGTGAAGGGGAGTAGCTGTCACATGGTGAGAGAAGGAAAGAGAGGGGAGGGAGGTGCCTGATTCTCTTTCACAGCCAGCTCTCCCGAGGACTAAGAGTGAGAACTCAACTCAGTCCCACAAGAATGGCGTTAAGCCATTCACGAGGGCTCTGTCCCATCATACAAATACCTGCCACAAGGCCCCACAGCTGACAGTGGGGATCAGAGTTCACCGTGAGACTTGGAGGGGATGGCTGTGCAAACTCTATCCGTGTCAGTCTTCATACTGCATCTATATGAGTCACGAAACCAGGCAGAGTAATTGCAACCATTTCTTCTTCTTTTTTCCCTCTTTGGGTGGGGGTGTCACTCTGTTGCCCAGGCTGGAGTGCAGTGGCATGATCGTAGCTCACTGCAGCCTTCACCTGCGGGGCTGACGCAATTCTCCCACCCCAGTCTCTTGAGTAGTTGGGACTATAGGCATGCACCACCATGTCTGGCTCATTCTTTTCTTTAATTATTTTTGCAGACATGGGGTCTTGCTCTGTTGTCCGGGCTGGTCTCAAACTCCTGAGCTTAAGCCATCCTCTCGTATTGGCGTCTCCAGGTGTTGTATTACAGGCCTGAGCCACTGTGCCTGGTTCACGTTTTCTTCCTTTTTCAAAATTATTTTGGCTGTTCTCATTCTTTTGCCTTTCCCTATAAATTTTAGAATAATTTTGATATATATAAAGAATTGTTTCAGGATTTTGGTAGGAATTCAATTAAATCTGTCCATTAACATGGGGAGAATTGACATTTTCCTCTATGTCGAGTCTTCCTATCTGTGAACATAGTCTATTACTCCATTTATCTAGCTGTTCTTGGATTTCTTTAAATAGCATTGTGTAGTTTCAGCATACAAATCCTGTACGTGTTTTTTCAGATGTATACCTGAGTATTGCTTTTTTCTGTGGGGGGATTGCAAATGGTGTTTTAAATTTCAGTTTCCATGTGTTTATTGCTAATCTTTGGAAGTACAGTTTTGAGTTTTTGAAGGTTAACAGTGTATCCTGTGACGTGGCTGAACTCACTTATTAGTTCTAGTTTTCTTCTTTGGACTCCTTGAGACTTTCTGTGTTGACAGTCATTTCATTTGCAAATGATTATCTGTTTTATATTGGGTGAAGTGTGATTGTTTGCATTTTTTGAGGAGTTGATCCATACCTGTAATCCTGGCTACTCAGGTTGAGGCAGGAGAATTACTTGAACCCAGGAGGCAGAGGTTGCAGTGAGTTGAGATCGCACCACTGCACTCCAGCCTGGGCAACCAGAGTGAGACTGTCTCAAAACAGACAAACAGACAAAAAAGAAAAATACCAAAAGGAACGAGTTATTAATACATGCAGCAAGATGGATGAATGTCAAATGCATTATGCTGAGTGCAAGAAGCCAGACAAAAAGGAATATAAAGCATATGATCTAATGTACATAAAATTTAGGAAATACATACTAATGACAGAAAGTAAATTGATGGCTTTCTGGGGAGGAGAGAAAAGAAGTAGGAAAGAGGGATTAAAAGGGACATGGAGGAAACACTGGAGGGTTTTTGTTATCCTGATTGTAGTGATAATTTCACAGTGTAGACATACAACAGATGTGTCTGATTGCACTCTTTCAATGGATGTGTTTCTTTCATGAAAGTTACACTTGAGTAAATTTCACAGTGTAGACATACAACAGATGTGTCTGATTGCACTCTTTCAATGTATGTGTTTATTTCATGTAAGTTACACTTGAGTAAATTTCACAGTGTACACATACAACAGATGTGTCTGATTGCACTCTTTCAATGGATGTGTTTATTTCATGAAAGTTACACTTGAGTAAATTTCACAGTGTAGACATACAACAGATGTGTCTGATTGCACTCTTTCAATGGATGTTTATTTCATGTTACACTTGAGTAAATTTCACAGTGTACACATACAACAGATGTGTCTGATTGCACTCTTTGAATGGATGTGTTTATTTCATGTAAGTTACACTTGAGTAAATTTCACAGTGTACACATATAACAGATGTGTCTGATTGCACTCTTTCAATGGATGTGTTTATTTCATGTAAGTTACACTTGAGTAAAGCTGTTGAATACCACATTAACCGGTGCTCCTACAGTGCGACTGTTGTGCGGCTCTCCCACCTGCATCACCAGCTTTTCCATATTATGTGCACAACGAGACCAGTGATTGCATGGTTGGATGTTGTGTAATTGTCAAATTGCTTTGAGGTTGTTAAGCACTTACTTTTAGTTTTTTTTCTAAATTATACTTTAAGTTCTGGGATACATGTACAGAACGTGCAGGTTTGTTACATAGGTATGCATGTGCCATGGTGGTTTGCTGCACCTGTCAACCCATCATCTACAGTAGGTATTTCTCCGAGTACTATCCCTCCCCTGGACTCCACCCCCTGACAGGCGCTGGTGTGTGATAATTCCCCTCTCTGTGTCCGTGTGTTTTCATTGTTCAACTCCCACTTATGAGTGAGAACAGGCAGTGTTCAGTTTTCTGTTCTGTGTTTGCTGAGAATGATGGTTTTCAGCTTCATCCATGTCTGTGCAAAGGACAGGAACCCATCTTTTTTTATGGCTACATAGTATTCCATGGTGTATATATGCCACATTGTCTTTATCCAGTCTGTCATTGATGGGCATTTGGGTGTTGGTTCTACCAAGCCTTTGCTAATGTGAACAGTGCCTCAGTAAACATACATGTGCCTGTGTCTTTATAGTAGAATGATTTATAATCCTTTGGATATATATCTAGTAATGGGATTGCTAGATCAACTGGTATTTCTAGTTCTAGATCCTTGAATAATCACCAGACTGTCTTCCACAATGGTTGAACTAATTTACACTCTCACCAACAGTGTAAAAGCATATCTGTTTCTCCACATCCTCTCCAACATCTGTTTTTTCCTGACTTTTTAATGATCACCATTCTAACTGATGTGAGATGATATTTCAATGTGGTTTTGATTTGCATTTCTCTAATGACTAGTAACGATGAGCTTTTTTTCATGTTTGTTGGCAGCATAAATGTCTTCTTTTCAGAAGTGTCTGTTCACATCCTTCACCCACTTTTAAATGTTTTTTTTTTCCTTGTAAATTTGTTAAAGTTCTTTGTAGATTCTGGATATTAGCCCTTCATCAGATGGGTAGATTGCAAACATTTTCTCCCATTCTGTAGGTTGTCTGTGCACTCTGATGATGGTTTCTTTTGTTGTGCAGAAGCTCTTTAGTTTGATTAGGTTCCATTTGTCTATTTTGGCTTTTGTTGCCATTGTTTTTGGTGTTTTAGTCATGAAATCTTTGCCCATGCCTATGTCCTGAATGGTATTGCTTAGATTTTCTTCTACAGTTTTTATGGTTTTAGGTCTTGTGTTTAAATCTTTATTCCATCTCAAGTTAATTTTTGTATAAGGTGTAAGGAAGGGATTCAGTTTCAGCTTTCTGCATATGGCTAGCCAGTTTTCCTACCATCATTTATTAAATAGGGAATCCTTTCCCCATTGCTTGTTTTTGTCAGGTTTGTCAAAGATCAGATAGTTGTAGATGTGTGGTGTTATTTCTGAGGCCTCTGTTCTGTTCCGTTGGTCTATATGTCTGTTTTGGTACCAGTACCATGCTGTTTTGGTTACTATAGCCTTGTAGTATAGTTGAAGTCAGGTAGCATGATGCCTCCAGCTTTGTTCTTTTTGCTTAGGATTGTCTTGGCTATGCAGGCTCTTTTTTTGGTTCACATGAAATTTAAAGTAGTTTTTCCAATTCTGTGAAGAAAGTCAATGGTAGCTTGATGGGGATAGCATTGAATCTATAAATTAGTTTAGGCAGTATGGCCATTTACATGATATTGATTCTTCCTAACCATTAGCATGGAATGTTTTTCCATTTGTTTGTGTCCTCTCTTATTTCCTTGAGCAGTGGTTTGTAGTTCTCCTTGAAGAGGTCCTTCACATCCCTTGTAAGTTGTAGTCCTAAGCATATTATTCTTTTTGTACCAATTGTGAATGGGAGTTGACTCATGATTTGGCTCTCTGTTTGTCTATTATTGGTGTATAGGAATGCTTGTGATTTTTGCACATTGATTTTGTATCCTGAGAGTTTGCTGAAGTTGCTTATTAGCTTAAGGAGATTTTGGGCTGAGAAGATGGGGTTTTCAAAATATACAGTCATATCATCTGCAGAGACAATTTGAATTCCTCTTTTCCTAATTGGATACCTTTTATTTCTTTCTCTTGCCTAATTCCCCTGGGCAGAACTTCCAATACTATGTTGAATGGGAGTGGTGAGAGAGGGCATCCTTGTCTTGTGCTGGTTTTCAAAGGGAATGCTTCCAGCTTTTGCCCATTCAGTATGATATTGGCTGTTGAGTTTGTCATAAATTTCTCTTACTATTTTGAGATATGTTCCATCAATACCTAGTTTTTTCAGAGTTTTTAGCATGAAGGGCTGTTAAATTTTGTCAGAGGTCTTTTCTGCATCTATTGAGATAACCAGGTGATTTTTGTCACTGGTTCTGTTTATGTGATAGATTATGTTTATTGATTTGTGTATGTTGAACCAGCCTTGCATCCCAGGAATGAAGCTGACTTGATTGAAGTGGATACGCTTTTTGATGTGCTGCTGGATTTGATTTGCCAGCATTTTATTGAGGATTTTCCATCAGTGTCCATTGGGGATATTGGCCTGAAATTTTCCTTTTCTCCTGTGTCTCTGCCAGGTTTTGGTATCAGGATGATGGTGGCCTCATAAAATGAGTTAGGGAGGAGTACCTCTTTTTCTATTGTTTGGAATAGTTTCAGCAGGAATGGTATCAGCTCCTCTTTGTACCTTTGGTAGAATTCGTCTCTGAATCTGTCTGGTCTGGGGCTTTTTTTAGTTGGTAGGCTATTAATTACTGCCTCAATTTCAGACCTTGTTATTGATCTATTCAGGGATTTGACTTCTACCTGATTTAATCTTGGGAGGGCATATGTGTCCATGAATTTATCCATTCCTTCTAGATTTTCTAGTTTATTTGTGTAGAGGTGTGTATAGTATTCTCTGATGGTAGTTTGTATTCTGTGGGATCAGGGGTGATCTCCTCTTTATCATTTTTTATTTGTCTATTTGGTTTTATCTTTTCTTTATTAGTCTGGCTAGTGGTCTATCTATTATGTTGATCTTTTCAAAAAACACCTCCTGGATTGATAGATTTTTTTTGAAGTGTTTTTTGGTGTCTCTTATCTTTTTTAGTTCTGCTCTGATTTTAGTTATTTCTTGTCTTCTGCTAGCTTTTGAATTTGTTTGTTCTTGCTTCTCTAGTTCTTTCAATTGTGATGTTGGGGTGTTGATTTTAGATCTTTCCTGCTTTCTTTTGTGGGCATTCAGTGCTATAAATTTCCCTCTAAGCCCTGCTTTAGCTGTGTCCCAGAGATTCTGATGCATTGTATCTTTGTCTTTATTGGTTTCAAAGAACATCTTTATTTAGGTTTTAACTTTGTGATTTACCCAATAGTCTTTCAGGAGCTGGTTGTTCAGTTTCCATGTAGCTGTGCAGTTTTGAGTGAGTTTCTTAATCCTGAGTTCTAATTTGATTGCAGTGTGGTCTGAGAGACTGTGTGTTATGATTTTCATTCTTTTACATTTGCTGAGGAGTGTTTTTCTTCCTGTTGCATGGTCAGTTTTAGAATAAGCATGATGTGGTGCTGAGAAAAATGTATATTCTGTTCATTTGGGGTGGAGAGTTCTGTAGATGTAGAGAGTTCTGTGGATTTGGGGTGGGAGAGCTCTGTAGATGTTCTGTAGGTTCATTTGGTCCACAGCCGAGTTCAAGTCCTGGATATCCTTGTTAGTTTTCTGTCTCATTGATCTGTCTAATATTGACAGCGGGGTGTCAATGTCTCCCACTATTATTGTGTGGGAGTCTAAGTCTCTTTGTAGGTCTCTAAGAACTTGCTTTATGAATCTGGGTGCTTCTGTATTAGGTGCATATATATTTAGGATCGTTAGCTCTTCTTGTTGCATTGATCCCTTTACCATTGTGTAATGCCCTTCTTTGCCTAGGATTGCAACCTCTGCTTTTTTTTTTTTTTTTTTTTTGCTTTCATTTGCTTGGTAAATCTTTCTCTATCCCTTTATTTTGAGCCTATCTGTGTCTTTGCATGTGAAATGGGTCTCCTGAATACAGTACACTGATGGGTCTTGACTATGTAATTTGACAGTCTGTCCCTTTTAAATGGAGCATTTAGCCCATTTACATTTGAGGTTAATATTGTTATGTGTGAATTTGATTTTGTCATTATGATGCTAGCTGGTTATTTTGCCTGTTAGTTGATGCAGTTTCTGCATAGCGTCGATGGTCTTTTCAATTTGGTACGTTTTTGCAGTGGCTGGTACTGGTTGTTCCTTTCCATGTTTACTGCTTCCTTCAGGATCTCTTGTAAGGCAGGCTTGGTGGTGACAAAGTCTCTCAGCATTTGCTTGCCTAGAAAAGATTTTATTTCTCCTTTGCATATGAAGCTTAGTTTGGCTGGATATGAAATTCTGGGTTGAAAATTCTTTTCTTTAAGATTGTTGAATATTGGCCCCCACTCTTCTTACTGGTAGGGTTTCTGCTGGGAGATCTGCTGTTAGTCTGATGGGCTTCTGTTTGTGGGTAACCTGACCTTCTCTCTGGCTGCCCTGGTGAATCTGACAGTTGTGTCTTGGGGTTGCTGTTCTCAAAGAGTATCTTTATGATGTTCTCTTTATTTCCTGAATTTGAATGTTGGCCTGTCTTGCTAGGTTGGGGAATTTCTCTTGGATAATACCCTGAAGAGTGTTTTCCAATTTGGTTCTATTCTCCCTGCCTCTTTCAGGTACACCAGTCAAATGTAGATTTGGTCTTTTCACATAGTCCCATATTTTTTGGAGGCTTTGTTAGTTTCTTTTCACCCTTTTTTTCCTAACCTGTCTTTTCACTTTATTTCATTGAGTTGATCTTCATTCTCTGATATTCTTTCTTTTGCTTGATCAGTTTGGCTATTGAAACTTGTGTATGCTTCATGAAGTTCTCATGCTGTGTGTTTCAGCTCCATCCAGTCATTTATGTTCTTCTCTAACTGGTGTTTCTAGTTCACAATTCCTCTAACCTTTTCTCAAGGTTCTTAGCTTCCTTGCATTGCATTATAACATGCTCCTTTAGCTTGGAGGAGTTCGTTATTACCCACCTTCTGAAGCCTACTTCTGTCAATTCGTCAAACTCATTCTTCCAGTTTTGTTCCCTTGCTAGTGATGAGTTGTGGTCCGTTGGAGGAGACGAGGTGTTCTGGCTTTTGGAATTTTCAGCCTTTTTTGCACTGGTTTCTCCCCATCTTTGTGGATTTGTCTACCTTTGGTCTTTGAAGTCAGTGCCCTTCGGATGGGGACTCTGAGTGGACATCCTTTTTGTTGATGGTAATGCTATTCATTTCTGTTTGTTAGTTTTCCTTCTAACAGGCCCCTCTGCTGCAGGGCTGCTGGAATTTGCTGAAGGTCCACTCCAGTCCCTGTTTGCCTAGGTGGAGGCTGCAGAACAGCACATATTGCTGCCTATTTCTTCCTCTGGAAGCCTCATCCCAGAGGGGCACCTGCCGGATGCCAGCTAGAGCTCTCCTGTACGAGGTGTCTGTCAGCCCTTAGTGGGAGGTGTCTCCTAGTCAGGATACATGGGGGTCAGGGGCCCACTTGATGAGACGGTCTGAGTCACAATGAGATAAGTGTTTCTACACTATTTTATATCCTTTTTTTTCCTTGTCAGAATGGAGCCATTCCGTACGTGTTATTCTGAAACCGTTCTGTTCTAATTGTGGCTCCACTATGATTTGATTAGCTTGTGTTCTGGTGTATGTTCTCTGGCAGTGAGTATATGTGATTTTCTTAGTGTGACTCCTTGGAAATTAACTAGATCTGATAAGACATGCTGCCAAGTTCCAGCCTACATTATATTACAACTTGGGTATAACATTTCCAGTCTCTGATTTCTTAAGGAATCACATAATAGTTTAATGCAATCTAAGAACTTTTCAGACTGCGGCGTACTGGAGCATACCAGGGAGCTGGCATGGTAAAATTTGTTTTCAGATTCTGGCTGTCCAAGGGAACTGGATGGCTTGGGGCCAGTTGCTGGAACCTCTCTTAGCCTCTGTTTAGTCTTTACAGATAGGGCAGCATTGCCTCTCAGGATCAGTGATACAGTGAAAGTGTTTTATTGACTGAAGAGTGGGGCAGGTGCACTGGCTCACTCCTGTAATCCCAGGACTTTTGGACGTCGAGCTGGGTGCATCACTTGAGGCTAGGAGTTTGAGATCCACCTGGCCAACATGGCAAAACCCCGCCTCTACTAAAAATACCAAAATTAGCCAGACTTGGTGGCATGCGCCTGTAATCCCAGCTACTCAGGAGGTTGAGGCACAAGAATCTCTTGAACACAAGAGGCATAGTTTGTAGTGAACCAGGATTATGCCAGTGCACTCCAGCCTGGGGTGCATTTTATAAACTGAAAAGGGCTATATGCATTTATTTTACTGGATGTATTTCTAAGCTTCATCTGGGAGAGTTACCGCATTTTTCTTCAGGAATATAAGGCCCGTATTTTCAAAATAACTTGGAAAATAGTTCTTAAAAATGGTGACTTTTACAGAGTATCTTGCTTTTAATAATTTACTTTTTTCTCTTTGCAGGCAATTGTTCTCTTAACTGAATTAATTAGGGAAAACTTCAGGAACAGCAAATTAAAACAGTGCCTTTTACCAACCCTCGGGGAGCTCATCTATCTCGTAGCCACCCAGGTGAGACTGTCTGAACTTTGTTGCTCTTTGACATGTTCTGACATACTGTGGCTGACAAGTATTAATATGCTATAAAAGATTTTTGCCTTTGCCCCTTAGAGCATGCCTAAGGGATTTAGGAGAAATTTTACCTCTTGGGGGAGAATTTCTCAATGTTTCTTCGTCTCTTTCTGTCTTACCCTGTCCCTCTCCTTCCCTCCCTCCCATTGCCTCTTTTCCTGTAAAATGTAGATTTGAAGGCCATATTTTAAAACCAATGGACTGAAAGTCCCCACGGTACTCCCAAGGTTGCTGCCATCTTTGACTCCTTCAGGCAAGAGGAGACCATTGGTTCTTTCCAAAGAAAGTTCCATTTCAGCTTAAATAAAATACAACTTTGTGTAAATAAAACTTTTAACATGACTACGGGCATTTGTGAAGGCAGAATTTGACTTCTCCTATCTAAAGTTACGATATGGAAGTGCCACTGAATTCAACAAGGCAAAATTTAATATTTCATTAATGTCTGTGTATGTGTGTGTGTGTGTGTGTGTGTGTGTGTGTGTTAAAGTATTATGGAATAGATAGTGGTAAATTATGGATTAGTCATTTCATGTCATACTCTTCGAGTTTAAAATAAATACTGGTAAGTTATAAGCAATTAAGGAAGTTCTGTCATTGTGTTTCTTTGTTTGTTTGTTTTGAGACAGGGTCTCACTGTTTCCCGGGCTGTAGTGTGGTAGCATGATCACGGCTCATGGCAGCCTCCACCCGCTGAGCTCAGGTCATCCTCCCACCTCTGCCTCCTGGGTGGCTAGGACTACGGGTGTGCACCTCTGTATGCCTGGCTAATTTTTTGTACATTTTGTGAAGAAGGGGTTTTGCCATGTTGACCGGGCTGGTCTCAAATTTCTGGGCTCAAATGATTTGCCCACCTTGGCCTCCCAAAGTGCTGGGGTTACAGGTGTGAGCCATTACACCCGACTGTCATTGTATTTCTTGAGTTTTGGTTCTAGAACTTGTTCAAATGTTACATAACCTCAATATCATTAGTATCTAAATTAAACTGACTCTCTGAACAATCCTCACTCTAAGGCAGTTTCCACGATTGTCAAAAATACCAGTATTTTAACTTGTTTAACTCTGTAATGAGTCCTGATAGCTGATGCAGCAGTCTCTCCTCTTTATTCTTTCCTTTTCTGAGTGTCTTGACTATTCCTGGCCCTTCGCGTATCAGCTTGTCCAGTTCTGCAGATCATCTGTTTTTAAAAACTGTAGTGATTACGCAGATAAATTTGAGGAGAACTAATATCGTTATGATTTTGAATCTTCCGAATCACGTTTGGAATTGTCCTGAATCTGTGTATTGCTTGGGAAGTATTGATATCTCTGTGGTGTTTATGGAGTCCTCCAGTGCACAAAAGAAGTATTTCCATATAGTAATGTATTGAAAAATTTATTACAGCTCGTTTCTTCTTTACAGAATGGCTTTGTACATCTTTCTTTGGTTGAATTTATTCTCAGGTAATTTTGTATTTCAAAGGGACAAGATACTCACGAACCTAGAACACTAGAAAGTGAAGAAAGGTGTATGGGAGAAGCCTTTCTATAGTTTTGTATCCAATATGTCTATATTCCCAATAAATATTATAATTATATGTAATGTAATATCAATATTATAAAATATAATTTCTTGTATTTACAGAATTAATTTTGTACCTATGTACATAAATCCAGATGTAGATCTTGTATCATTTTATGCAGCAGGTAGAAACACTTTTTCACTCAGTAGTTATATACTTTAAAGAACAGCATGTGGGGCAGCAGAGTATTGGAAGTTCTGGCTGGGGCAATCAGGCAAGAGAAGGAAATAAAGGGCATTTAAATAGGACGAGAGGAAGTAAAATTGTCTCTGTTTGCAGATGACCTGGTTCTATATTTAGAAAACTCCTTAAGCTGATAAACTATTTTAGCAAAGTCTCAGAATACAAAATCAGTGTGCAAAACTCACAAGCATTCTTATTCACCAACACTAGACAAGCAGAGAGCCAAAACGTGAATGAACCGCCATTGACAGTTGCTGTTAAGAATAAAATGCCTGGGAATATAGCTTGCAAGGCTGGGGCACCACGATGGCCGTGAGAAGGCCACCCTGGAAGGCACCACGATGGCCGTGGGAAGGCCACCCTGGAAGGCACCACGATGGCCGTGGGAAGGCCACCCTGGAAGGCACCACGATGGCCGTGGGAAGGCCACCCTGGAAGGCACCACGATGGCCGTGGGAAGGCCACCCTGGAATGCGGCTCCCGGCGAATGAGACGCAGAGGGGAGGGGACTTCATGATTCCAAACGAGGTGCAGGGTTCATTTCAGCGCGACCGAGGGGCACGGAAAATAGCCCAGGGGAGACACCGCAGGGCGAGAGCCGCCCAGGGGGCCCAATCAGGACGGGGAGTGGGGCAGCCGGCTCGGAGGGTCGGGGAGCTTACCCCCCACCCCCTGCTCCGTTCGGATCCTGTGCTTACCTCACCCCTCCTACCGCCCACGGTCCACGGGAGCCCTGCCAGACTGCGGGTGCCTGGGCCGTGGTCGGCTGTGGCAAGTTGTCACGCGGACCTGGGCGGGAGTTTGGACTGGCACCAGCGGGACCCACCGTCCCGCAGAGGGAGGCAGCGCTGAAAGCAGGAGACAGACCCTAAGGCCTGGCAGGCCCTCCGCACAGCTCAGGCTGAAGCCCGCGTGCAGACAGAGCTCTGCAGAGACGCCCTGGGAAGGCGGGGACATTCTCACCTGCAGGCAAACCCCAGGAAGGACCGCCCACCCAGCAACCTGAGCGAACCCGGGAGCCCGGCAGCGCCCTCTGCAGGCCAAAGAAGGTACAGCTCCACCCTCAACAGAAAACACGTCCAGAGACTCCTGAAATCCCCAGCTTCAAAGATCAAAGGGAGATAAATCCATGAAGACGGAAAAAAACCACCAAAGAACAGAACACCTCCTCTCCTCCCAGGGATCAAAACTCCGCACCGTCAGGGGAACAAAAAAGACAGAGAATGAATCTGACGAATTGACAGAAGCAGGCTTCAGAAGGTGGGTAATAACCTTCTCTGAGTTAACACACCATGTTCTAACCCAGTGCAAAGAAACTAAGAACCCTGAAAAAAGGTTAGACGAAATGCTAACTAGAATAACCAGCTTAGGGAAGAACATAAACGACTTGATGGAGCTGAAAAACACGGCACAAGAACTTTGTGAGGCATACACAAATTTCAGCGGCCGAATCAATCAGGCAGAAGAAAGGATATCAGAGTTAGATCAAATCAATGAAATAAAACAAGAAGACTTGATTAGAGAAAAAAGAGAGGAAAGAAATGAACAAAGCCTCCAAGAACTATGGGATTATGTGAAATAACCTAATCTACACTTGATTGGCATACGTGAATGTGACGGGGGAGAATGAATCCAAGTTGGAAAACACTCTTCAAGATATTATCCAAGGAAACTTTCCCAACCTAACAAGGCAGGCCAACATTCAAATCCAGGAAATACAGACAACACCACCACAAAGATATTCCTCAAGAAGAGCAACCCCAAGGCACGTAATTGTCAGATTCACCAGGGTTGAAATGAAGGAAAAAATGCTAAGGGCAGCCAGAGAGAAAGGTCGAGTCCCCCACAAAGGAAGGACCATCAGACTCACAGTGGATCTCTCAGCAGAAACCGTGCAAGCTGGAAGGGAGTGGGGGCCAATATTCAACATCCTTAAAAAAAATAACTTGCAACCTAGAATTTCATATCCAGCCAAACTAAGCCTCATAAGTGAAGGAGAAATAAAATCCTTTATGGACAAGCAATTGCTGAGAGATTTCGTTGCTACAAGCCCTGCCTTACAGAACTACTGAAGGAAGTACTAAACAGGGAAAGGAACAGCCAGTACCAGCCACTGCAAAAATGTACTAAACGGTAAAGAACAATGACACAATGAAGAACCACATCAACTAACAGGCAAAATAACCAGCCAGGAACAAAATGGCAGGATCAAATTCAAATATAACAATATTAACATTGAATGTAAATGGCCTAAATGCCCAATCAAAAGACACAGACTGGCAAACTGGATAAAAAGTTAAGACCCATCAGTGTGCTATATACAGGTGACCCATCTCACAGCCAAAGACTCACATAGACTCAAAATAAAGGGATGGAAGAAGATTTACCTAGTAAATGGAGAGCAAAGAAAAGTAGGGGTAGCAATCCTAGTCTCTAATAAAACAGACTTTAAACCAACAAAGATCAAAAGAGACAAGGGCATTACATAATGGTAAAAGGATCAATGCAACAAGAAGAGCTAACTATCCTCAATCTATATGTACCCAATGCAAGAGCACCCACATACATAAAGCAAGTTCTTAGAGACCTACAAAGAGACTTAGACTCCCGCACAATAATAGTGGAAGACTTTAACACTCCACTGACAATATTGAACAGATCAACGAGACAGAAAGTCAACTAGAATATCCAGGACTTGGATGCAGATTAGGACCAAGTGGACCTAATAGACATTTACAGGACTCTTCACCCCAGATCCACAGAATACACATTCTTCTCAGCACCACATCACACTTACTCCAAAATTGACCATATAATTTGAAGTAAATCACTCCTCAGCAAATGCAAAAGAACAGAAATTGTAACAGTCTCTCAGACCGCAGCACAATCAAATTAGAACTCAGGATTAAGAAAAGCACTCAAAACTGCATAATCACATGGAAACTGAACAACTTGCTCCTGAATGACGAATGGATAAACAGTGAAATGAAGGCAGAAAGAAAAATGTTATTCTAAACCAATGAGAATGAAGACACAAGGTACCAGAATCTCTGGGACACATTTAAAGCAGTATCTAGAGGGAAATTTATAGCAATAAATGCCCACATGAGAAACAAGAAAAGATCTAAAATTGACACCCTATCGTCAAAATTGAAAGAGCTAGAGAATCAAGATAAAAAAAACTCAAAAGCAAGCAGAAGACAAGAAATAACTAAGATCAGAGCAGAACTGAAGGGATAGAGACATAAAAACCCTTCAAAAAATCAATAAATCCAGGAGCTGGTTTTTTGAAAAGATCAACAAAATAGACTGCTAGCTAGACTAATAGAAAAGAAAAGAGAGAGGAATCGATTAGGTGCAATAAAAAACGATAAGAGGGGATCATCACTGATTCCACAGAAATACAAACTACTATCAGAGGTTACTGCAAAGAACTCTATGCACATAAACCAGTAAAGCTGGAAGAAATGGATAAATTCTTGGACACTGGCACACTCCCAAGACTAAGCCAAGAAGAAGTTGAAACCCTTAATAGACCAATAAGAAGGTCTGAAGTTGAGGGAGTAATTAATAGCCTACTGATGAAAAAAAGTCCAGGTCCAGACGGGTTCACAGCTGAATTCTACCAGACATACATAGAGGAGCTGGTACCATTCCTATTGAAACTATTCCAAACAATACAAAAAGGGAATCCTTCCTAACTCTTTGTATGAGACCAACATCATCCTGATACCAAAATCTGGCAGAGATACAACTAAAAAAGAAAACTACAGGCCAATATCTATGATGAACATTGATGCAAAAGTCTTCAATAAAATACTGGCAAATCAAATCCAAGAGCATATCAAAAAGCTTATCCACCATGATCAAGTAGGCTTCATCCTGGGGATGCAAGGCTGGTTCAACATACGCAAGTCTATAAATGTAATTCACCACATAAACAGAACCAAAAACAAAAACCACATGATTATCTCAATTGATGCAGAGAAGGCCTTCAACAAAATTCAACAGTGCTTTATGCTAAAAACTCTCAATAAACTAGGTATTATGGAACGTATCTCAAAACAATAAAAGCTATTTATGAGAAACCCACAGACAATATCATATGGAATGGGCAAAAACTAGAAGCATTCTCTTTAAAAACTGGCACTAGATAAGGATTCTCTCTCTCTCATTCAGTATAGCATTGGAAATTCTAGCCAGAGCAATTAGACAAGAAAAAGAAATAAAGGGCATTCAATTAGGAAAAGAAGAAGTCACATTGTCCCTATTTGCAGACGACATGATCGTATATTTAGAAGACCCCATTGTCTCAGCCCAAAACCTCCTTAAGCTGATAAGTAAATTTGGCAGAGTCTCAGTATACAAAATCAATGTGCAGAAATCACAAGCATTTCTATACACCAATAACAGACAAACAGAGAGCCAAATCATGAGCAAACTCCCATTCACATTTGCTACAAAGAGAATAAAATACCTAGGAATACAACTAACAAAGGAGGTAAAAGATCTCTTCAAGGAGAACTACAAACCACTGCTCAAGGAAATAAGAGAGGACACAGATGGAGAAACATTCCATGCTCATTGTTAGGAAGAATCAATGTTGTGAAAAAGGCCATACTACCCAAAGTAATTTATAGATTCAGTGCTACCCCCATCAAGCTACCATTGACCTTCTCCACAGAACAGGAAAAAAACACTTTAAACTTCATATGGAACCAAAAGGGAGTCCACATAGCCAAGGCAATCCTAAGCAAAAAGAATAAAGCTGGAGGCATCACACTACCTGACTTCAAGCTATACTACAAGGTTACAGTAATCAAAACAGCATGGTACTGGTACCAAAATAGAGATATAGACCAATGGAACAGAACAGAGGCCTTGGAAGCAATACCAGACATCTACAATTATCTGATCTTTGACAAACTGGACAAAAACAAGCAACAGGGAAGGGATTCCTGGTTTAATAAATG
Organism: Leontopithecus rosalia; assembly: GCA_028533165.1. Taxonomy (NCBI): domain Eukaryota; kingdom Metazoa; phylum Chordata; class Mammalia; order Primates; family Cebidae; genus Leontopithecus; species Leontopithecus rosalia. The sequence continues at coordinate 1,730,775 of CM052664.1, forward strand.
GTGTTGGGAAAACTGGCTAGCCATATGCAGGAAGCTGAAACTGGACCTCTTCCTTACACCTTAGGCAAATATTAACTCCATATGGATTAAAGATTTAGACGTAAGAACTAACACCATAAAAACCCTAGAAGAAAACCTAGGCAACACCATTCAGGACATAGGCACAGGCAAGGACTCCATGACTGAAACATCAAAAGCATTGGAAACAAAAGCCAAAATAGACAAATGGGATTTAATTCAACTTAAGAGTTTCTGCACAGCAAAAGAAACAATCATTAGAGTAAACCGTCAACCAACAGAATGGGAAAAAATTTTTGCAATCTACCCATCAGACAAATGGCTAATATCCAGAATCTACAAAGAACTAAAGCACATTTACAAGAAAAAAACCAACAAACCCATTCAAAAGTGGGCAAAGGATATGAACAGATGCTTTTAAAAGAAGACAAATATGCGTCCAACAAACATATGAAAAAATGCTCATCATCACTGATCATTAGAGAAATGCAAATCAAAACTACATTGAGATACCATCTCACACTGGTTAGAATGGTGTTCATTAAACAATCTGGAGACAACAGATGCTGGAGAGGATGTGGAGAAAAAGGAATACTTTTACACTGCTGGTGGGAGTGTAAATTAGTTCAACCATTGTGGACGACAGTGTGGCAATTCCTGAAGGATCTAGAAAGAGAAATTCCATTTAAGCTAGCAATCCCATTACTGGGTATATACCCAAAGGATTATAAATCATTGTATTATAAAGACACATGCACACATATGTTCATTGTGGTGCTATTTATGATAGCAAAGACCTGGAACCAACCCAAATGCCCATTGATGATAGATGGGACAAAAAAGTGTGGCACATATACACCATGGAATACTGTACAGCCATAAAAAAGGATGAGTTCATGTCTTCTTTAGAGACATGGATGAATCTAGAAACCATTTTTTTCAGCAAACTGACACAAGAACAGAAAACCAAGCACCACATGTTTTCACTCATAGGCGGTGATGAACAATGAGAACACTTGTGCACAGAGAAGGGAACAACAGGGCTAGGTTGGGGGGTGGAGGCGAGGGGAGGGGAGAGACCGTGAAGGGGAGCAGGGAGGATGAGGAGGGATAACACTGGGAGAAATGCCTGATGTAGGCAACGTCGGGGAGGAGGGTGTGGAGACAGCAAACCACCATGGCATGTGTGTACCTTTGCAACACTCCTGCAGGATGTAGGTGTGTACATGTCCTCCAAAGTCCAAATACAATAAAAAAAAGAAGAAAAAAAGAGTATAGTTTACTAGGGATGTGAAGGACCTCTTCAAGGAGAACTACAAACCATTGCTCAGAAAAATAAGAGAGGACACAAACAAATGGAAAAATATTCCATCCTCATGGATAGGAAGATTATTTAATGGATAGGAAGAGTCAGTAAGAAAATGGCCATACTGCCCAAAGTAATTTATAGATTCAGTGCTATTTTCATCAAACTACCATAGACATTCTTCACAGAATTAGAAAAAACTACTTTAAATTTCATATGGAACCAAAGAGAGCCCTTACAGCCAAGACAGTCCTAAGCAAAAAGAACAAAGCTGGAGGTATTACACTACCTGAAGTCAAACCATACCACAAGGCTACAGTAACCAAAACAGCATGGTATTGGTACCAAAACAGACATATGTAGACCAATGGAACAGAACAGAGACCTCAGAAATAAAACCACACATCTACAACCATCTGATTTTCAACAAACCAGACAAAAACAAGCAATGGGGACAAAAACCAGACAAAAACAAGGAATGGGGAAAAGATTCCCTATTTAGTAAATGGTGCTTGGAAAACTGGCCAGCCATATGCAGAAAACTGAAACTGGAACCCTTCCTTACCTTATACAAAAATTAAGATGGATTAAAGACTTAAATGTAAAACCCAAAACCATAAAATCCCTAGAAGAAAACCTAGGCAGTACCATTCAGGACATAGGCATGGGCAAAGGCTTCATGACTAAAAACATCGAAAGCAACAACAGCAAAAGCCAAAATTGACAAATGGGACCTAGTCAAACTAAGGAGCTTCTGCACAGCAAAAGAAACTAGCATCAGAGTGAACAGGCAACCTACAGAATGGGAGAAAATGTTTGCAATCTATCCACCTGACAAAGTGCTAATACCCAGAATCTATGAGGAACTTAAACCAAATAAGCAAACAATCCCATCAAAAAGTAGGCAAAAGACATGAACATACACTTCTCTAAAGAAGACATTTATGTAGCCATCATACATGAAAAAAAGCTCACCATCGCTGGTCATTAGAGAAATGCAAATCAAAATCACAATGAGATACCATCTCACACCAGTCAGAATGGCGATTATTAAAGAGTCAAGAAACAATAGATGCTGGCGAGGCTGTGGAGAAATAAACTTTTGTACTATTGGTGGGAATGTAGATTGGTTCAACTGTTGTGGAGGACAGTGTGGTGATTCCTCAGGGATCTACAACCAGAAATACCATTTGACCCAACAATCCCATTACTGGGCGTACACCCAAAGGACTGTAAATCATTCTACTAGAAAGACATGTGCACGTGAATGTTTATTGCAGCACTATTTACAAATAGCAAAGACGTGGAACCAACCAAAATGCCCATGAGTGATAGACTGGATAAAGGAAACGTGGCACATATGCACCATGGAATATCATGCAGCCATAAAAAGGAATGAGTTCATGTCTTTTGCAGGGACATGAAGGAAGCTGGAAGCCGTTATACTCAGCAAACTAACACAGGAACAGAAAACCAAACACCGCATGTTTTCACTCATAAGTGGGAGTTGAACAATGGGAACACATGGACACAGGGAGGGGAATAACACTCACCAGGGCCTGTCGGGTTGGGGGAGAAGGGGAGGAAGAGCATTAGGATAAATACCTAACGCATGTGAGGCTTAAAAGCTAGATGCTGTGTTGATAGGTACAGCACACCAGTGTGTACACCTGTGTAACAAACCTGCACGTTCTGCACATGTACCTTGGAACCTAAAGTAAAATGGAAACAAAGTGTGTGTTTGTGTGTGTGTGTGTGTGTACATATATATTGATACTGATTTTTATTGATAGACACATTTATATATATCAATAAAAATGTAACCTTTATTTCTCAACATAAGCTCCATCAAGGTCAAGATACTTTGGTAAGTGATGATACCAGCCATTTTAAAAAAACAGAATAGTATATGGAGTTACAACCACTGGAGCCATTTCTTAAGATTAACACAGATATATTTCAGTCAGTACTTGTAGCTCCCTGCTTTCTCTTTTTTTTTCATGTAATAGAACATTGCCATCCCAGCACTTTTGGAGGCCAAGGCAGGAGGATCTCTTGAACCCAGGAATTTGAGACCACCCTGGTCTTCAAGGTTAAAGCTCGTCTAAAAACCAGGCAAAAATTAGCTGTGTATAGAGGTGTGCACCTATAATGCCAGCTGCTTGGAAGGCTGGGGTGGGAGGATTGCTTGAGCCTGAGAGGTTGAGGCTGCAGTGAGCTGTGATCACACCACAGCTCTCTAGCTTGGGTGTCAGAGCAAGACCCTGTCTAAAAAATAAATAAATAAAATTTATAAAGCGGACATTCCCTGTGTGATGTACAGTGTGTGCCAAGCTTTGATTGCAGTTCTTTGGGGATAGGGCTGGAGAGTTTATTTCTACTTTACCACTGTTTTGGACCCTCAAGGCAGACTTACCAAGTTTTATATGCCCCCAGAGTAAAAGAAAACTTCAGTGCTCAGTCTATCCTATGCTTTCAACTGTCTGATTTTTGGCTTAATTATTCATTATTATCTTGTCAGATCTTTGATGCATTTTAAGGATGTCAAAATGAAAACAGTTGCTTTTATTAGAAGAGTAGTCAGGTGCCTGGTCTGCCTTCTTACTGAGAATGAGGGTCTAGTCTAATTCTTCCTTTTTTTGGTCCTGTAGTTTTTTTCCTCCCTGCCTCTTGCTTGAGATATAATTGTTATACAATAAACATGTATTTAAAGATCACAATTGGGGGAACGATCCAAGATGGCCGATCACTAACATCTCGGGATTGCAGCTCGCAGTTAAAGCTCATAGAACTAGAGGACGCCACACTTTCAGACAAATTCTGGTCGCTCAGGAGCAGAAGATTCCCAGTGGAGGAGACACGCGGGGCAGAAGTTTTGCTGGCACCGCGGCACACCGGTCTCGCCGGCACCTCCGGACGGCAGCTCTCGGAGCTGACTAGGCGGGGCTGGCTCCCCTTCTGACCGGGCTTTGGAGGAGCCGTGTGGGTTCCCAGAGCTGACTCCTGAGGCCGGGGCAGAAGTTGTGCCTGCACCTCGGCGCAGAGTGAATGCGACTGGTTCCCCTTCTGACCGAGGTTTGGAGCTCCGGGAAGTCAGAGTCGCCTATTACGGACACAAGAAGGAAGCCAGACAGAAGCCTGGGCAGAAAAACACCGTCAGTCTTAACGCCGCTGTTCCTGGCCCTGGGACTAACATCTTGGACGTCCACTCAAGAGACCTACTGAAAGCTGGTAATTTCAAAGACGACAGGAGGATAAATTTACAACGATGGGAAGAAACCAGCGTAAAAAGGCTGAGAATACTCGAAATCAGAACCTTCTACCTCTAAAGATGAT
>CM052664.1:1735934-1767541 GCA_028533165.1 Leontopithecus rosalia
CCCTTCCCTATGTCCATGTGTTCCCATTGTTCATCACCCGCCTATGAGTGAGTATATATGGTGTTTCCTTTTCTGTTCTTGTGTCAATTTGCTGAGAATGATGTTCTCCAGATTCATCCATGTCCCTACAAAGGACACGAACTCATCGTTTTTGATTGCTGCATAATATTCCATGGTGTATATGTGCCACATTTTCCCACAAGCAGTCTTGCTTGATAACACAGATAACAGATCAGTCTTACCGGGTTCCCAGAGACACAGAGTTCAAAAGTTAACTGAAATTCAAATTCCTACACAGAAGAGGGAAAGGTTTTGTTAACCCTTTACTCATAGATAAGCAGAGATATACAGAAAGAGAGGTAAACATAGAGAAAGAGAAGACAGAGGCAGAGAGATTTATACAGAGAAAATGTATATACACACAAATACATATATAAAATATATATGTATATACACACAGAGAGAGAGAAAGCAAGCGAGAGGAGAGACAGAGAGAAGATGAGACATCTTTACTTATATTTGCAAAAAGATATCTAATTGAAACAGATAACCTAGAAAAAATCATTTATGAGAAAGTGAAGAGAATGTGAACTCTGGATTTGTGGCTATTTTGAGAATCTATTAATTTTGGGGCATTTAATGACACTGTGAATATATTTACTTTTAAAACTTCCTTGTCTTGTACAGATACATGCAAGGTAATTACAAAACGATACAATGCATAGGGTTTGCTTCAAAATAATTTGGAGGAAGAAGGACTGCAGTGGGAATATAAATGAAACCAACTGGCTGAGAATGACAAATTGCTGGTGACGTGTACACTTAGGGCAAGTATTACCTTCTCAACTTATTTGGGTTTGAAACTTTTCCTTGAAGACAAGCTCACATCTCTTGCTAACGGAGGCTGCCTCCCACTATTCTCGTAGTAGCCCGTCTGATTTTCACTTCATCTTCATTCTTAGAAAATCACTTCTCTGATTTTCACTTCATCTTCATTCTTAGATATTCGGATTTTTTTTTTTGGCAAGTTCAAGTATATCTTTGCAAGGACTATCTGGCATGTCTCCTTACAATGAGAGAGGGTTTGCAGAGTATCTACTCAGCCATATTATCGGAAATGTTTTCCAGATTCTGTTCTTGTCTTATTTAGATATTTTAAGTTCCAAGAACAGTCATCTACCAAACACTCTGATGTCAGAAGACAAAGCGTATTTTGTAACTGGCACGATTTCGGGGCTCAAATTTAGAACAGGGCCGCAGCTTTCAACAACCCAAAAATAACTGACTGTGACTCACAAATTTAAAAAGATGGAGACATTAAAAAAAGAAAACCTGAATTTACTATGTGACCTCGAAGTAGCTCAGCTGAAAATGTTAAAGATAGAAAAGTAAATCAACAGGTATAGAGACTGTAATCATGCACTCAATGAAGTGCCAAATCCAACTATTTTTCGCATGTATGAAAGAGTTTAATTTTATCACGTTTTTTACTGGCACTATAGCTGTTTGCAAGTACATATAAAACTACAGTGTTATATATAAACTACCAAAAAGAACTTTTTAAGAAATGAGACTAATCTAGCAACTTTATTTAAAAGTTTATCTTCAGGGAATAATTAAGGATGTCCATACACAGGGATTTAGCCATGAGAATGTTCTCCCTGTCAAATCAATGAAAATTTCTTGTTTTTTTTAATTATTATTATTTTGAGACAGAGTCTTGCTCTGTCGCCCAGGCTGGAGTGCAGGTGCACGATCTTTTCTCACTGCAACCTCCACCTCCCAGGTTCAAGCAGTTCTCTGCCTCAGCCTCCTGAGTAGCTGGGATTACAGGCACCTGCCACCACACCCAGCTAATTTTTGTATTTTCAGTAAAGACGGCCAGCCTGTCTTGGCCAGCCTGGTCTTGAACTCTTGGCCTTGTGATTCACCTGCCTCAGCCTCCCAAAGTGCTGAGATTACAGGTGTGAGCCACCATACCCAGCCTGGAAATTATTAAATGGGCAAAAGGGAACTGTTAGAATAAACTGTAATACCTTCATATGATTTTGTATCATAACCTTTTAAAATGACATTGAAGAGTTGCATAAATTGATTTAAACACACATTCGTAACACATCACTGAACAGGAGAAATATGTGCCAGCAAAGAGCATACAGTTGGTCCAATTTCCACAAAGAAAATTAAAAGACTCTAATAGCATGACAGCAGGGAAGGGGAGTGTGTGAATGTATATACGTGTATATATAATATGCATAGCAAGTATGAACTTGAAAGGCTACATATCAAATTTTTACAGACATTACCTCAGAGAGGTAAATATTTAACTTTGGCCTTTGGTGATCTGTATTCCACATATTCTGAATTTTCATTTTATTATTGAAATAGACTTGGTCCTAGCCAGGAGCATTAGCTAACCCTGTAATCCCAGCACTCTGGGAGGCCGAGGAGGACGAACTGCTTAAGGCCAGGAGTTCAAGACCAGTCTGGCCAATAAGGCAAAAATCTGTCTCTACTGAAAATACAAAAATTAGCCAGGTGTGGTGGCTCATTCCTGTAAACCCAGCTATTCAGGAGGCTGAGGCATGGTAATTGCTTGAACCAGGAGGCAGAGACTACAGTGAGCTGAGATTGTACAACTGCACTCCAGCCTGGGCAACAGAGCAAGACTCTGTCTCAAAGAGAGAGAGAGAGAGAGAGAGAGAGAGAGAGAGAGAGAGAGATGGGGGTCTCACCTGCCCCAGGCTGGCCTTGAACTCCTAGGTTCATGCAATACTCTGGCCACAGCCTCCCAAGTAACTGGGGCTACAGACGCATACCACTGTGCCCAGCTTGAATTTTCTGCACTTGATCTTAGCCAAAAGGCCAAGAAGCGATCAAGCTTGAATTTTCTACACTACTCAAACGAGTCCTAAAATTTGTTGCTATAAATATAATCTGATAACAATTAAAGTAAATTAGCATTGACTACTTTAAGTTTTTAGACATTATAATAATAGAAAATTGTAATGAGCTCATCCAACATATTTATCCCCAAGAAGCAGCAGGAAACATCTATGAACTCTCAAACTCCTCAAGCCTTGAAAATGAAATATTTGCAGGAAACATTAAAAGCTTGGAAGTGCCAGAAAAATGAGTACAAAGTAAACTAGAAAAATAAAAGAGTTTGTAGTACAAGGATTAGTAGATAAAGTCATACCTAGCCTACAGAGCTTTTGCTTCCACTTGATCAGTTCTTCAGAAGGTCTTGGTCAGTCATTCAAGCATCTGAATTATAAAAGGTAATAAATTCCCTACATCTAGCAGTGATTCAAAAATCACATATAAAGTACCATCTACCAATAATTCAGTTAAGTTTCCTATTCGGTGTTTAGAGGAAAACATGGACAAAGTGGTCTGTCACTTTGATTTTTAATCAGGAGTCCCTTCTCACTGTGGTTATGATTCTTTTCACACCACAGGGCATGGAACTAACACTTGTTTACATGCGCTTCTTCCATTAAGCACATCTAAGGGCAAGCAAATCATTTTAAAGATGACACAGAACAAACCAAGCACTAATGATGCAAACAGCTGCTCAATAATAACCATCTAAGGTCACTGACACCCAAGCAGCTGGTGCAGACGACGGTGTGCACGGATCAAGTTCCTTCAACACGTGAGCATCCACTCGGGAAAGTGCGCGTGGTTCAGAAGCCAACAGACTCCACCACCTAGTTAGTGTAGCTTACGACGAAGACCGGGCTACGGTTACAGACCTCAAATGGAGAATCAGAGATTAATCACAAACTGCAAATAACTATGAAACATGAAATGCAGCTAGTTAAACAATGTTAAACTCGGATTTGACGATGAGAAAATACAGCACGTGGCTTGAATGACTGCTGGAGAAATGTAACTAAATGGTACTCACGTCATCCACCTCTCCAGAAAACAATCTAGCAACATCGATGCGGAGCCTTACAAACGTGTGGAACACCTGAGGTCGTCTAGCAGGGGTGAACAAAGATGCGCGATGCAGGCCGTTCATCAAATCAAGATAAGAAGCAGCCAAAACACAGGAGCCAAACGGCTCAGCCGAGGCGGAAGACTTAAACTACCGTGTGTCACAAAACAAATCACGTCACAAGTTAGTTTTTTGTCCCTGAGGAATATTTAATGACACAGTAAAACACTCAGGAAAATAGCAAGAAAAATCAACACGATTTTATTTTAACTCGGTAATTATATGCATAAAATGCAGAGACGCTGACAGAAAACTAAAGAGGTAAACCAACATGTTAACAATAATTACGTCTGCGTAGTGAGGTTCCAGTGGACTTTTTCTTCTTTAGAGTCTTCTAAGTTTTCTGTGGTAAACAGTAATTAAGCTTTAATTTAAAAGGAAGAGAATGGAACTCTTTTGGAGGCTGAATTTCCGTTATAAAAGACCATAATATATGGGCATCAGTCCCACCAAAAAACAGTATGTATAATTCCTTCTGCCTGTTCAAGAGGAAGCAATTTGCTCCTGGGTTTCCCCATCTTCCACTATTCTAACCTATCAACAATAAGGCTGGTAAATCTGCACCTCAAACGCACATGTACAGACAAATACACTCCCTCTTCTTTAAGTAGCAGTGGAAGGCCAGTATCATGACCCTACATGACCTGGGTCTTCTTCCAACTGCCCCGATTCTTCCATGCTCTCTCCTCCCTGCTGGCTGTGCCCCCCGCTGTGGACCTTCTTTCTCTCCCCACATTTCCCCAAGACTCACACTTCAGGAAGGCTGAACCACCACGTTCTTCCCCTACATCTTCGCATTTCAAGCTTTCTTATCATCCAAAGCCAGAACGTGCCTCTCATTGCGGTCTTCCCTGACTGCTCCCCATCCCAACCCAGGCTAAGACTGTCTGGCCCCACTGCACCCGGCCCCTTGTAGTCATTCTATCGCATACCCTGTTCTATGATCTTCAGGGAACTATCCCAAATTACTGTGTTTTCCTGTTTATTATCGGCCCCTCCTGTTAGGGCATAAGCTCTTGTACCTAGCACTTATGCACTCCAATAACTTGACAAAAATACTCAACACACTGTCTCATCTGTGAAAGACCCAGAGTTGAAAATCATTTGGCCCAAAGTAAATGTCCAGGGCCCGGCATGGCGGCTCACACCTGTAATCCCAGCACTGTGGGAGGCTGAGGGATCACTTGAGTCCAGGAGTTCAAGACCAGCCTGGGCAACATAGCAAGACCCCATCTCTAGAAAAAATATATATATTAAAATTAGCTAGGCATGATGGTGCACGCCTGTAATCCCAGCTTCTCAGGAGGCTGATGTGGGAGGATCACCTGAGCTCAGAAGGCCAAGGCGGCAATGAGCCGGAACTGTACCACTGCACTCTAGTCTGGCAACTGGAGTGAGACCCTATCTCGAAAAAGAGAAAGGTAAATGTTCAATAAATTCTACAATTTTATTAATATATTTTTTAAATAGAACCTTGCATTCTAAATAAAAAATCATTGTACATTATTGAGGTGTCACAGATACATTTAAAAAACCAGAAAACAAGAGAGAAAAGATGCACTTCTCCCTATTCCTCCCACTAAGTCCAGCTAAAAACCCTGGACAGTATACAGGAAACAAATAGAAGATGACAGATACATGGAAAGAAGGCAGCAGCCAGCTAGGGACCTTGAAACCTGAGATCAACACAGCAATGCATTCACTGAGTTGTCTTTTTGCCTCTTAAATCCTAGACTGCGTGTTGAAAAACCCAAGAGCCGAGAAATAGCAAGACGTACATCTACACAAATAAACAAGAAAAAACCCTCTCTCAAACCAAGGGACCAAGAGATGGCAGCCTGGCAAGACAGAAGATTTTCAGAAAATAGCTACTCCACTTCAGCCAAACACCATGGAAAATCCACACCCAGCCCCACCAGCAAAGAGCAAGCAGGGAGCCGAGACTTCCAACCTCAGGTGACCATACAGCAAGGTGCCCCAGCACTATCCCCTGCCAGAGTGGTGTCAGAAAAGAGCAAGCGGAGAGCTGGGGCTTTCACCCCAACCCTAGGATAGAAAGTCCTCCATTGTGCCGCCCGTTTCCCAGGGATGAGGCACCCGTCCCTCTCCACCAGCATCAGCGGAGGCGGTGATGAGAATGCCTTCCCCCCAGCAGCCAGCATATCATCAGAGGAGTCCTCGCCGAAAGCCTGACCTCCCGCTCTCCCCCAGCAGTAATGAGGAGCTCTTCTACCTCCCGAGGTGGCAAACTTGGCCCACTGGGGACCCGTGCTTCCATCCCGACCCAGCAGCGTCAAGGCAGCGCCCCTCTTCCCGCTGCCAATTCAGTGTCAGAGGGGACTCTAACAGAGAAGATTTAAACAAAATCTAACACCACCCAAAATGTTTCATGGGTACAGGGTTTCCATTTTGCAGGATTAAAAGGATCTGTGGATCTGTTTCACGACAATGTGAATATACTTAACACTACTGAACTGCACACTTAAAAATGGTTAAAATGATCAATTCTACGTTATGTTTTATCTACCACAAAAAAAACATTTTAATGTACCAATATTAATCAAAAATAAAAGACTGCTTATCATTCCATACATTTAATTGCTCATTTCCTTAAGATATGTGGAATAGTAGTTATATATTATAAATAATTAAAATTATATTAATACACATCCTATTTTACTGCTTTTGTAAAATACTATATTAGAAACTTAATCCATGCCTGTGCTGGGGGTTAAAAAAAAATTCTTCTAAACCTCTCAGCCTCTCTAACCATGGATTACACAGTAAAATTATTCTAGTATTACTTTTTCTAATACAATGATAAGAACATTTAAAGACTAAAAATTTAATAGCAAAAATTAGACACACAGATTTGTTGGAAAAAAATACTTTCCTGAGGCACAAATTTCTTAGCAGAATCTAAATCAGAATAATTGAAGACAAGAAGTGGTTTACTCTCTATTTGGACTTCCGCAGCTCAAGTTTACTAAGTAAATCTGAGAGGTATTCATAGTAGTTACTGAAATTAAGTTTCATGATAAAAAATAAAATTTAATGTGTTTCATTAATGCAGAAGAACCATGGTAAACAGCCTATTTCACTGGTTCCGTTCCACACTTCTGAGCAGTATTACCTTCACATGCACTGCAACTCTGAATTGAAAGGTATACCTGGGCTAGGCGTGGTGGTTCATGCCTGTAATCCCAGCACTTTGGGAAGCCAAGGCAGGTGGATCACCTGAGGTCAGGAGTTTGAGATCAGCCTGGACAACATGGCGAAACGCTGTCTCTACTAAAAAATACAAAACTTAGCAGGGCATGGTGGCAGGTAACTGCAGTCTCAGCTACTCAGGAGGCTGAGGTAGGAGAACTCCTTGAACCCGGGTGGTGGAGGTTGCAGTGAGCCGAGGCTGCACCATTGCACTCCAGCCTGGGAGACAGAGCAAGACTCCATCTCAAAAGAAAAAAAAAGGGAAAAAAGAAAGAAAGGTACACGTCTCTACCCCTGCTAGAAGAACAACTGGTTGAAAGAAAGCTGCACACTGCATTCCCCTCATGAGGACTCACAATAAGTTTAAAGAACACTGCCTGCTACATTTTAAAGAATCAGTTTAAAATGCATTCCCCTCATTAAGAATCACATTACACACTTGCATATTAAAAACTGGGAAAAAATTATACAATGGAAAATATTTCTAAGTGTGACTCACTGCTTTCCAAATTTATATACAGCCAGGTCTACTTTATTTTTTACATGTTAACATGTCATCAAACACTAATATTCTCAGGCAAAGCTTCTCAAGCCATAAAGTTCAAACACATCACCTAGAGATCTCGCTACAATGTAGATCCTGACTCAGCCAGTCTGCATGGGTCCCACGAGTCTACATTTCCAACAGGCTTCCAGGTGGTGTCAGTGCTGCTGGTCCAGGGACCACTCCAGCAAGGGGCTAAAGACACTTTGAGAAAGGCTACTATAGAGATCTGTTTCTCACTATGCAGTTCTGTGATATGAACTCGATACTCACAAACTCGACTGTATATATAATAAAGGCACAAAAGGACTGGAAGAGGCTAAGTTAAAAGCACAATGGGGGCTCTATAATTTCAACTGGCGGAGTATTACAAGGAAAGGAATAAAAACAGGTCAGAATAACCAGAAAATATCAAGAGATCTCCTCCCCCTAAAATAGCAAAGAACATGGGAGAAAGAGATGGGGGCTGGCATTGCTGAGGCATAAGAAACGCCAGCATACAGCAAGGATTCTAGTTTAACATTACCGAAACGGGACAAGCAGGCAGAAGCCGCTTAAAAACTTTCTATTGTAATCACTGAAAGGCTCTTAGAACACATTAAGATGAACCCTCTGTGGTTCAAATGATTGGCAACGTTCAAAAAGGCCTCTTGATATGAAAAATAAATTCTGCAAACATGACATGATTTGTGGAACCACTAAAACTGCAGAAGAAAACAACAATTTTTAACTTAGAAGAACAGGTGAAATCTGAGTCAAACCTTTTCTTGGACGAGTCTTTGAAGATGAATACCACAGGACAGCATGGCTGTGAACAAGGTCAACATGTACTGCTGAACTTTGCAGATGGCAGAGGCCAGCGAGCTTATGACTGAGTTCAGTCCCACCTTTTCAATCACGTTCTGGAAGGCCGTGGGAGAATGGCGAGTGATTCTACACAAGGCCTACGAAGGAGAGAACAGATCTGTCAGGAGCTCCAAGTGCATCAGTCGTTCCCCCGAAGGTGACACAGGCCCCGTGTCAAGCAGGAGAAGGTGCTTATCTGGCTCTTTTATCACTTATTTTGGCACAAGAAAGTTTGAAATTTTCAACAAACTTAAAAATAAAACAATCATCGGGGTGTCAATAAAAAATAAAGTTGTCTTAAAATACTAGAGACTATTGTGGTAATAACCATTAAATTGATAAATTAACCCATAAGCCTACATAGAAAAACTTCCCTTGAATTAATAAAACACACTATCAAACACCTTCACACAACGAACTCAGTGCTGAAAAACAGTCCTACCAGTAACTATCTAACATATATTGTTTACAACGTGAGGAACACTGTAAATATGGAAGAGTCTCATTTAATTCTCCTAACAAACATAAGAAAGGTAGTATTATTACCCTCATTTTACAGAAGATAAAACTAAAGCATTCATCGTTAAGTAACTTGCCCAAAGGCAGAGAGCTAGTAAGGAGCAGAGCAAGCAATTAAACCGGGGTAGTCAGACCCCAGAGCTGTTCCTAAACTACTCACAGACTATTAGACATGAAACTTAAAATCAGCCGGTAGAATGTAGTCGGTGTTAGAACAGAAGTGGGCTCAATCAGCTGTGTTCGGAAAGGGAAAAAAGATCAACAAAAGCTACAGAAAGATGACGCTGAGCCAGTTTTTGAAGGGTAGGGATGGGAAATATGTGGAAAAGTGAGTTAAAAAAAAAATTCTAGTGCTCGCTTTGGCAGCACATATACTAAGAAAACAAAATTCTAGATTGAGAGAACAGATGGATTCACATGGAGACATAAAGATTAAGTTGTCCGACTCAACCGGGACATTTATCAGGTGCAGAAAAAGAAGTATACAGTAGGAAACAAGAAGACCTCGAGATCCATCCAGGAAAGCAGGCTGGAACCAGAGTTCGTCCACAAAGCTAGGAACTTGAAATGTTATGCATCAGGAAAGGGAAGCCCTTGAAAGTTTTTAAGGAAAAGAAAGAAATGATGATATTCTGTGTGTACATGAGAGACTCCAAAGAGAGACATAAGCTTAAGCTAGGAACAGTTTTATATAAACACTCACTATAATATCATATAAGCTCTTTCTCCCTGGTTTATATCTTAAACAGACTTATAAACTTGATTAATAACAAAAACATCAAATATAAAACAAATTGTGAGAAGTAATGATGTCACGAGGAAGGACGGGTCAAAGGGAGACATAAAGATTTTGAACAACACTTCCATTTTCTTAGACATCTTAGAAAAAAATTAAAGACATTTTTCTCTACAAGAATGAACTTCTTTTAAACGTTATAATAAATCAAGGAAAGCAATACTTAATTGGCATAAAACTCATATTGACCCTCAAAATGAAATTCTTTAAAGTTAATTTTTTACTTAATGCTAAACCTCATTTCCAAACCTTTTTTTTTTTTTAAACAGAGTCTCACTCTTGTCGCCCAGGCTGAAGTGCGGTGGTGCAATCTTGGCTCACTGCAACCTCCACCTCCAGGGTTCAAACGATTCTCCCGCCTCAACCTCCCAAGTAGCTGGGATTACAGGCCCCGCCACCATGCCAGGCTAATTTTTGTATTTTTAATAGAGACAGGGTTTCACCATGTTGACCAGGCTGGTCTCAATCTCCTGACCTCAGGTGATCCACCCGCCTCGGCCTCCCAAAGTGCTGGGACTACTGGTGTGAGCCAGTGCACCCGGCCTCAATCTTTATGAACATGCTAAGATGGCTTTATTATAGCCAGAAAGGAAAAGGGAAGTGTAACTCATGTCAAAGAAAATCAGAAGGACTTTCTCCAGATGCTTCCTCTTGAGGGAAGGAATGAGAGGTGGGCGGTAGGAATCAGGCCATGAAGAACCTTCAATCGTTCACATTTACACCATTCAAATTTTTCAAATAAATGCATGTTAGTTTTACAGTAATATTTAAAGTTACACTCTAATGCCAATGACCACATTACTTTTTTACTTGTATTGAAATAAACATTTATGTAGGTTTTTAAATTAATAATGTATACATTTATGGAAGTTTTTAAATTAATAATGTATACGTTTACTGCCATTTCTGTAACGAACAAGTAAACGTGTGCACTGAAAAAATGAGCATTTGTGGGGTATTGACTAGATACTTCTCCCTAGAAACAACGTGAGTCCCTTCCCTGTGGAACCATCACAGGAAGCACCTACACCATTTTATAAACACCTACAAAGGTAATAATCACTGACTCCATTTCAAACACACACCAGGGATTTGTATTCATCTGGAGCGACCCATGTCAGAAGGAAATTCCATCAAACAATTAAACTCTGCTTTGGGCATTTTCAAGTAACTTTTCAGTGTGTCCTCTTTCTTTCAAAGGAGCATTATGATGGATAAATTAGACATCACGGTTTAGGAAATATGAAACTAGAGTTCTTCAAATCTAAAATGCAAATTGCTGAGTTTTGGTAGAAAAGGATTAATAGTAATATCTGAAAAGAGTAATATTAAAAATGAATTCACTATTTCTCTGTGTCCATGTAACACGATAGAAAAATGAACTCACTTCTAAAAATCTGGTCCTGATTTTAAAATTTTGAGACATATGTAGGGGTGTGTGTGTGTGTGTGTGTGTGTGTGTGTGTGTGTAAAGTATTCTTTTTTTTGAGACAGTTTCGCTCTTCTTCCCCAGGCTGGAGTGCCTGGCACAATCTCGGCTCACCGCAACCTCTGCCTCCTAGGTTTAAGCGATTCTCCTGCCTCAGCCTCCCGAGCAGCTGCACGCCACCATGCCCAGCTAATTTTTGTATTTTTAGTAGAGACGGGGTTTCACCATGCTGACCAGGATGGTCTCGATCTTTTGACCTCGTGATTCACCCGCCTCGGCCTCCCAAAGTGCTGGGATTACAGGCCTGAGCCACCGCACCTGGCAAAAGTATTTTTTTATTACAAATAAATTTAAAATTTTAATTAAAAAATAAAAACTGTCAATGTTTTAACAACTCATTTGTAAGGGACCTAAGAAAACTGCTGTTTATGAAATCAAAACAAAATTGTTTATTTTCCTAATCCAAGTGATGTCCCCAAAGATCAGAACTTTTCAAGCAAATTAGGCTTCTCTCAGCAATGACACAGCAAAACAATGAGTCTCAGCCGAGTGCGGTGGCACACATCTACAATCCCAGCACTTTGAGAGGCCAAGGCGGGCAGATCACGAGCTCAGGAGTTTGAGACCAGCCTGGCCAACATGGTGAAACCCTGTTTCTACTCAAAATACAAATAATTAGGTGTGATGGTGCACACGCCTGTAATCCCAGCTACGTGGGAGGCTGAGGCAGGAGAATTGCTTGAATCTGGGAGGCGGAGGTTGCGGTGACCCCAGATGTCAACACTGTACTCCAGCCTGGGTGACAGTGAGACTCCATCTCAAACAAACAAACGAAAATCAGTAAGTCTAAGTGTCATTGGCAATGCAACAATTCTTGGAGGAGCTGGCACCACAAAACCGACTTTCCATTGAAATGAAATCCCTACCCAGTAGTGACAAGGAAGTTTCTCACTAAAAAGATTTCCCCAGACTACTTCTGGGCAACTGGAACGCCTCTTGTTCAGAATGCTGTGCAAAAGCCTAACGGGCCTTCCGTTTTGAAAAGCTCATGCAGAAATATTATTTAATTCACTTCTGAATTATCAAACTCGGTTGAGAGCTTCTGAGCAGCTGAGAAGATGCACAGAGCCTTAAGAGGACACTAGTAGCTTCTGAATCAAAAAAAAGAAATCAAATCAAGGCTGATCTTCAGTGATGTGGTTTTTAAACACTTACTTAACAAACTGAGTCTGATCCTGTATTTTAAAACTGGAAAAAACTGTTCCAGTTCAAAATTCACTTCAAAATTTACTTCCAAAAGAACACTTAGCGTTACCTCCAGAATCTGTATTTTCTTACAGTCTGTTCAATAAAAGCAGTTTCCAAGAAACAGACTCACTCAAAGTTGAAGACGGCATGTCTGTTAGAAACATACGAACAGAATCGCCAAGGAAGAAAAGGTTTAAGAACCATTTCTTTTTGGTATTTCAAATGATTTTTTGATGTCATATGAAATTACCCTGGGAGGTTTTTCAAACTACACACACTCTTATCTGACCCCTGAGAGATCTTAAGACATATCAGAATAGGGGCAGGGGGTGGACAGAGAAGAGGAAGTAGTCAGTGTTGCTTGAAAAGCCCCCTCCAAGCCCAGTGAGGACCCCTGTCCTGCACACTTCCCTCTCCTCGACACCTTTTCATGTCAGCACTTCAGTAATTATTACTGCAGCTGCCTCTCTCACAGGAGCCACTTGGCTCAGTGGAGCTCCACAGGTCTCCCTGGTTCTCACCATGGTCTCTATAGACTTTTCCCTATAATCCCAATAGGTCTGAGAATCGCTTTTATCTATTCAGCACATTCCCCAAGTCAGGTCCTCTCCCTCCAGCTACCAATCCCTACCCACGCTGCCACTCCAGTGAAAAGGACAAGCTGCCATCTTTTACTCTAAGCCACACCAGTGCATTTTAAGACCTCCAAGGGCCAGGGCAGTGGTTCGTAAGCGTCGGCAGGCTGGGCGACGTTCAATTCGAGGTGACCGGCCTCTCCCCTGGGGGAGTCTCGGTCACTGAGGCTGGGTTTGGGCCCGAAATTCTACATTTCTGTCAAGTTCCCAGATAATGTGAATGCTGCTGGTGTGGGGAACACACTGGTGTGGAAGAATCTACGCAGCCAAGAGATCATCAGGAGAAATCGGCCAGCAAATCACTGACAGGCAGAAAACAGAGACAGTTACAAGTGAACAGCAAGTGCAGGCTGCTCCTCGGCAGGAAGCAGTGCGACCCTCCACCTGCTCATTCGTCCGTGTGACTAGCAGGTAGCTACGGAGCACTGCCGTGACCTTAGAAAAGGAACAAAAGGACTTTGGCCTTCCTGGAACTTACGTTAATGAAAACTGTGATAAGTAAGTTAAACAAAGCTGCGTTCACTAGAGGGGAGAGCCAAGTCGGGGGGTCCTCACTGAGGAGGTGACACTTACGCTGAGACCTGAAATAAGGAACTGGCCATGTAAAAAGCCAGCAGAGAACATCCAGACACAGCAAACAGCAAGGAGAGAGGTCCTGAGGCAGAAAAATGCTTAGGAATCCTGGGAAATGTCTGAAGGTAAAGTCTGGAGACTGATGGAGGGAGTGTGTGTCACAAGACAGAGCAGAAGAGGCAGGCAAGGGCCAAACCACGCAAGACACTGAAGATCACGTTGAGAACTCTGACCTGTATCACCAAACGTATCCATTAACCTCCAGGACACGCTCCTGAGAGGTAAACAGCGAAAAACACCTGAAGAATGAGGTTCAGCTCTGGAAGCCACCCAGAGAGGAGGCGACCGTCCTTCCCCGCCAGGAATGTGCATGAATTACTTCCAGAGCACAAGCTCTCCGTGTGTATAACCTCAGTCTTTAGTAAATCCTCATGCAAATCTGTTAACTGTGTAGGTGCACGTTTCTCGTAAGACCGTGATGTTAGAGTAACTGTACACTGATCTCATGCTGTTCGCCCACCTGCCTTTTATTATTATGTTGTGGCCTATTCCTCTTTGTCTCCCAGTAAGGACGGGAGTTTAATCTGATTAACCTCGGCCTTCCACTCACATTTGGGCAGGATGCTTTTCTTTGCAAGAAAAATCTTAACTTGCAATCAACAGACCTGGTCTCAAACAGAGAGAGAGAAACAAAACATCTGCCTAGACTCCAAGGAGTTTAAAATGTATAAGACATTATAATAAAATAAACTAACAAAACTAATTTACTGAGCAAAATGTACTGCTTTAAATATTAATATTACCTTAAAACAAAGCAGTCAATTCTCAACTTCTATCTAGTATTATTAATAAAGTATTATTAACTTTTCCAAAAAAAGAAAGCTTTGAAAACTTTAAGCAGATAAGAAGAGGAGATATGATTCTATAAAGTTCATTCTGTGGGGAGAATCAAGTTGGTGGAGCCTAAAAGTGGCCTTTGGAAGACCATTCAGAAAGCTACTCCATGCTGGGCGCGGTGGCTCACGGTTGTAATCCCAGCATTTTGGGAGGCCGAGGAGAGTAGATCACAAGGTCAGGAGATCGAGACCAGCCTGGCCAACATGGTGAAATCCTGCCTCTACTAAAATTACAAAAATTAGCTGGGTGTGGTGGTGGGTGCCTGTAGTCCCAGCTACTTGGGAGGCTGAGGCAGGAGAATCACTTGAACCCAGGAGGCAGAGTTTGCAGAGATGACGCCATTGCACTCCAGCCTAAGCAACAGAGTAAGACTCTCTCCAAAAAAAAAAAATTAACAAAACTCATTTTACATTTTTAAAGGGTTACTGAAAGCAAAACCAAAAGAATATGCATGACAGACTGTATGTGACCTACAAAGCCCAAAATATTTATTATCTGGTCCTTTACAGAAAATATTTGCCAACCTCTGATGTAAAAAGAACGGTGCAAATACATAAGCATCACATGGCAACCACCACAGAGGTGTCTGCTACAGTTAAGAGTCATCAATGGGTGCCGTGGGGATTTAATGAGGAAACAGACAGACCCAGGCTGAGCTCCACCCTACAAAACAAAAGCCCTGCACTCAAAAACCTGTAAATGGCCAGAAAACACAAGGACTGAAAAACCATATCAGACTGGAGGAGACTAAAGAGCTATGACAACAAAATACAGGCCAGGCACAGTGGCTCACACCTGTAATCCCAGCATCCTAGCACTTGGGAGGCCGAGGCGGGTGGATCACCTGCAGTCAGCAGTTCAAGACCAGCCTGGCCAACATGGTGAAACCCATCTCTACTAATAATTCAAAAATTAGCTGGGCACGGTGGCAAGTGCCTGTAATCCCAGCTACTCAGGAGGCTGAGGCAGTAGAACCGCTTGAACCCGGGAGGCGGAGGGTGCAGTGAGCCGAGATCGCACCATTCAACTCCCGTCTGAGTGACAAGACCAAAACGCCGTTAAAAAGAAAAGAAAAAAAAGACAAGACAGGACGGGACAGGCCAGGACGGGACAGGCAAACCATCCGCCTGAACAGGGACAGGGTCTTGGCACAGAAAAGAAAACAGAGACACTGCTGGGACAAGTGGAAAACTTCTGCGAGACGTGATGATTCAGATAAAAGCTGGGAGCAAGTGAGAGACTCAAACCTGACGCATCGGGTGCAAGAAGGACTAGAAGACATGAGACTGGTGGGAACAGCTGAAAAACGCTTTGCCAAGAAAAGAAACCACGCCAAGTACAAAGATGAGAACGTGTATAATGCGATCTTTATAACGTAAACCCAATCAAAACAAGACAGGTTTTTCTAAAGGCCCAGGACTTAAATGAATGTCTTAAAATATTTTTCAGTGGTGCCTCAACAAGGTCACTGTATACCGTGTGACTCCTTCTGATTGCTCACCTGTAACTGCTAGCACCACAGCTGCTTGTGGATTTCTGCAATTTTGAAAACGTGCGTCCTGAAACAGATGTGTGTAAGATCAGTGCTATACATCCTTCCTTAATGATATTCAGGAGCAGGACTTCTATCCACTGATCTTCCAGATTATGTAGGTAACACAGTAACTGACAAAATTCCACAAACGCCCACAGGATTTAGCAACATGGAAGTTATTCGTAACCTTAGCAAGATTAGCTTCAGTGGCATTTTCTGGACAGCACCAAATTGGGCTAAAACGGAAACGGAGGCCAGAAAGGAGCAGCCTGTGGCAATGGGTCTTCAAAGAGGTACAGCTAGGAATGGGGGGATATGCAGCATAGAGACTTTTCAGTGTGAGTGTGAGTGTGTGTGTGCACGTGTGTGACTGTGTCTGTGTGTGCATGTGTGAGAATGTGTGACTGTGAGACTGTGTGTGTCTGTGTATGTCAGTGTGTGTGTGCGTGTGTGAGAATGTGTGTGTCTGTGTATGTCAGTGTGTGTGTGCATGTGTGAGAATGTGTGACTGTGAGACTGTGTGTGTCTGTGTATGTCTGTGTGTGTGTGTATGTGTGTGTGTGACTGTGTGTGAGACAGTGTGGGGGGGTCTGTGTGTGTCTGTGACTGTGTGTTTGTGTGTGTGTGTGAGTCTGTGTGTGTGTGCGCACAAATGTATTTTAATGAGGTAAATTAAAGAACACCTAAATGCTGACTAGAAGAACCTAGTAGAGAAGGAAAGATTTGAGATCTAGGAAAGGGTAAAAAGAACCATTTAAGTGAA
The DNA here is from genome assembly GCA_028533165.1 of Leontopithecus rosalia. NCBI lineage: Eukaryota > Metazoa > Chordata > Mammalia > Primates > Cebidae > Leontopithecus > Leontopithecus rosalia. The sequence goes on from CM052664.1 coordinate 1,752,935, forward strand.
GTTCCCAAGAAGGGGCCAGAAAGAAGACTTGGAGGAGCATGAAGAGGCTCGTCTCCGACAGGAGGACGGACAGCTTGTCAACGGCGCCAGGAAGGAAGGAACTGAGAGACACAGGTGTGCACGTGAACAGGTCCTACTTACGTGGCACAAGGCATGGCATCGTTCCCCTCGGAGGGCTTCACTTTTCTCTGGGCAGCAGGGGGAAGGTCATGAGTGAGGAGGCGTGATGGAAACGAGAGGATGAGGACAGAAGGAAGGAGGACAGTGAGGAAGTGCCACAGAGAGAAGCGCAGGAGCCGGCCGACCAGGGAAACACAAGGATGCCACCTAACGTGTGAGACCGCCAACTCAAAGGGGCATTCAAACAAATCACGAGAGAGTAGACGATTAAATTGATACAAGCGTGTTAAACATCTTCATCCGTAATCATCCTTTATACAAGTTATTACAACCGTGTGAGCAAAGTGGCAGGCAACCAATCAACACACAAAAACGGCAAAGTCACAGACGCCTGAACATGAAATGAATCCATCTGAACCACACGATAAACCCATCGGACACAGAATCTGAATGAGGGAAAGTCAGCAACACTGAAAACAGAGTAAACCAAACCCTGCACCCCATATGCTGCCACAGTTTTCTACTATCGCCTCTAAACAGTTTTTGAGGCTGGACACGGTGGCTCATGCCTGTAATCCCAGCACTTTGGAAGACAGGCAGATCGCTTGAGGCCAGGAGTTCAAGACCAGCCTGGGCAACATGACAAGACTCCATCTCTACAAAAATACGAAAAAAATCCAAGCATGGTGGTGCGTGCCTGTAGTACCAGCTACCTGGGAGGCTGAGGCAGGAGAATCGCTTAAACCCGGGAGGCAGAGGTTGCACTGGGCCAAGATCACGCCGCTGCACTCCAGCCTGGACGACAGAGGGACACTCTGCCTCAAAACAAATAAATTAATTATTAATTGGTTTTTAAAACCATAATACCATAGTCTTTTTTTGTTTTTTGAGACAGACTCTAGCTCCATTGCCAGGCGCCAGACTGGAGTGCAGTGGCGCAATCTCAGCTCACTGCAACCTCTGCCTCCTGGGTTCAAGCAGTTCTCCTGTCTCAGCCTCCCGAGTAGCAGGGATTACAGGCATGTGCCACCACGCTCAGCTAATTTTTGTATTTTCGGTAGTTTCTTAACAAGGTTTTACTGAAATTCTCTCACAGTCCCAAGGTTTTCCAGTCCCAAGTTTTCAAAATCCTATTTTAAAAGGAAATCAAGTTATTTCTCTCAATATTACTCTGAGATTTCAGTTTCCTACCTATTAAGTTTAGGCTTATTCTAATGTGTTCTTCAAACTTGGTGTTTAAAGATACCCAGATATATCACCAAAAGATGCTCCAGCTTACCGATATTGCTGTTATCCTAAGGGAATCAGCAGTGGAGTGCCTGAACAGGTACCATAAGACGGGTCCGACTTCTCCTGTAATAAAGCCCTTGGCCTGAGTAGAAAAGGTGGTACAGACATTTTCAATAATTTTTGCTGCCATGTGATTCACAATACGTTCTTCCTAGAAAGAAAGGATACAGATCAAGGAGATTAAAATAATATTAATTAGTGTGAGAATAAATACATGTTATTTCTTTATAACCACTGCAAATAATTTTTTTTTTTGAGACGGAGTTTTGCTCTTGTTACCCAGGCTGGAGTGCAATGGCGCCATCTCGGCTCACCGCAACCTCTGCCTCCTGGGTTCAGGCAATTCTCCTGCCTCAGACTCCTGAGTAGCTGGGATTACAGGCACACGCCACCATGCCCAGCTAATTTTTTGTATTTTTAGTAGAGACGGGGTTTCACCATGTTGACCAGGATGGTCTCGATCTCCTGACCTCGTGATCCACCCGCCTCGGCCTCCCAAAGTGCTGGGATTACGGGTGTGAGCCACCGTGCCCGGCCCTGCAAATAATGTTATGATAGCAAAGCTGTATCATCTGCCTCCAGATGTGTAAGGCATCTTGGGAGAAATGACAACTCTTTCAGATCACGATGAAACTATTACATATAATAATTTGGTAATTCACTAGCAAGCTAGCATAACATAATTCTCCATACATTTTAATAAAACAAAGATGCTGAAACAATCTGGAAAATAAACGATTTAACTATAATATAAAAATGGGAAGATAATTTTAAAATCAGACAGAGCAGGCAGAATAATCCTCAGACGCCACCCAGTCCTAGGAATAATCTGTGTACCAATCAGCCAGAGTGGAAAGATTGCCTAAATAAGGGCATCAAGGAGAATCCTAAGAAAGGTATTGCTTCATTGCATGACCAGATTCATCGAAGACTAAAAGCCATTCTGGATGGTCCTAACGGTGCGAAAAAGCCTCAAAAAGATTCAACTGTTTCCAGGCAATAAAAATGGGCCCAAGAAAAAGCCCAGAAGTACTTACAGAAATTTTAAAAACTTCAGCACCCAATCACATAAAACTCAGTGACAAACATCTAATTAAACATTGCCAAACATGCGAAGCTGAAAATGCGGATTCATAATTCAATCACTAGAAATGACTGACAGACTCAGCAGAAAGATATTAAATGGCTACAGTAAATATAGTCCACATACTCAAGACGGAAGAAGAAAGCAGAAACACGGTAAGGAGAGAAAAAAAAGACACAAAATTCACTCAAATCAAAAATCTACAGATAAACAATGCAACGCCTTGTATTAAAAATACACTGAATGGGATTAACAGATTAGACACCACAGACTAGATGATTAGTAAACATGAAGACATAGCAATTAACAATAAAAATCTATCCAAAATAAATACAGAAGAAATAAGAGTTGAAAAAAAGAGGAAGAAAGCATCAGTGAACTGTGGGACACCTTCAAAAGACCTAATAAATGTGTGGTTGGAAAAATGCTTGAAATTTTGCCTGAGAATTTTTCAAATGCATGAATACTGGTCATTCCAGGTCTAAGAAGTTCAATGAGCCCTCTGCGAAGAAACAAAGGAAAATCACACCAAGGTACATCATAATCAGACTGGTAAGAAAACACACACACACACACACACACACACACACACACACACACACACACACACACACACACACAGTAATAAAGAGAAAACCTTACGGACAGGGGCAAGGTCTCATGCCTGTAATCCCAGTGCTTTGGGAGGCCAAGATGAGAGAATCCTTTGAGGCCAGGAGTTCAAGACCAGCATGGGCAACACAGCAAGACCCTTTCTCTACCAAAAATTCTAAATATTTGTCAGCCACGGTAGTGCATGCCTATAGTCTCAGCTACCTGGGAGGCTGAGGCAGGAAGATCAGTTGAGCATGGGCGTTGGAGGCTACAGTGAACTGTGATCACACCACTGCACTCCAGCCTAGGCAATAAAGCAAGACCCTGTGTCAAAAATAAAAACAGGCTGAGCACAGTGGCTCACACCTGTAATCCCAGCACTTTGGGAGGCTGAGGCAGGTGGATCATGAGGTCAGGAGATCAAGTCCATCCTGGGTAACAGGATGAAACCCTGTCTCTAAAAAAATTAATTAATTAATTAAAAGAAAAAGAAAACTTCACAAGCAGCTAGAGTAAAAAGGCATATTCCACAGAGAGGAACAAATATGACAGGGAATTCTCACAGAAACAACACAAATCAAAAGACAACAGAGTAATACCTTTTAAGTATCAAAAGAAAAAATGGGTAACTGTCAACCTACAAATTTACAGAAAAATAACATCTTCCAAAATAAAGGTAAAATGAATACTCTTCCGACATACAAAAGTTGAGAAGATTCATCACCAGGCAGAACTGCACTATAAAGTATTAAAGGAAACTATTCAGGCAGAAAAAAATGATAATGAGAAGAAAATTAAACGTATACAAAAAGAACAAAGAATAAAAAAATAAATATATAGGTTGTTTTCCTTAATTTTTGAACCTATTTCAAACATAACTGCTGCTGTCCTTATATACTGTTATATACTGTTATAACAGTATGTGATCAATTCGAGTTACATACTGTCAAAAAAAGATTTATAATAATAAGCCCATAAAGGTGATAAAAAGGCAGGAAGGACACAGAAGAGCTGGATTAACACTATCAACTGACTTTGACAATTATCCAACGCTCTGCCCAAAACAGTAGAAGACACATGCTTTTCAAGGTCACAAGAAACGTTACCAGGTTAGACCACGTTCATGGCCATAAAGCATCTTAGCAACTCCACACTCCCAGATTAATCTGAGGTGAGTCGCAAACCTAAATGTAAAAGTTAGAACCATAAAGCTTCTAGAAGAGGTCATAAAATACATATTGCAGTAGGCAAAGCTTTCTTAACCAGGACAAAAAGGTACTAAATACAAGAGAAAAGGTATTAAATTAAGCTTCATTAAAATTTTAAATTTCTGCTCATAATGACACCATTAAACTTCATAGCGTCTCAGACCAGGAAAAAATATTTACATCCAGGCACCATGGCTCATGCTTGCAATCCCAGCACCTTGGGAGGCCATGACGGGTGGGGGTCATTTGAGCTCATGAGTTCGAGACCAGCCTGGGAATCATGGAGAAACCTCTTGCCTCTACCAAGCGTGGTGCAGCGCACCTGTGGTCTCAGCTACTTGGGAGGCTGAGGTAGGAGGGCGGCTTGAGCCCAGGAGGCAGAGGTTGCAGTGAGCCAAGACTGCACCACCACACTCCGGCTGGGGTGATACAGCCAGGTCTTGTCTCAAAAACAATTTACAATACACATACATTAAATATCTGAGCATTTTATATAAATGGTACCCTAATGAAAATAGTAAAAAATACACTAGAGATTATATAATCCTGTATTTGTTTAACAAGGAGAAATATACATGTAAATATTAATATATACATAAAGGAAGGGCAAAGAAAGGTATATAACACCCTGTGAATGATGATTATAATAGGAACGGATTGTGGGGAGATGGGGCCCATTAATTCAACTTTAGATCTTTTTATATTGCTTGGATTATTGCAATAAGCATGTATTTTTTTCAATCCAAATTTATGTATTTTTCATATAAAAACATCTTAAAACGAGCAGAAGATATGGAGTAATATCTAAGTTTAAGCCATTGCTTTTGCATTTTGCTAGCTATATAACCTTGAGTATTTCTGTCTCTTTGCCTGAGCTTCATCATCTATAAAACGAAGGTAACAAAACACAAGCAGTTTGAGAGCTTGAGAATCAAATGAGACAGCGTACATGAAGACTCAATCTAGAGCATGAGAAGTAGTAAATTCTCAGCAAATGCTAGCTTTTCCCCCATTGTTATTAATACCACACAGTACAAACTACAAGGTTGCTAGGAAAAAAAATCTAAACATCCTTCAGCTTCTCAAACTTCAACACGTTTTTCATCTCTCAGAATGAGTATCTGAGAGAACTCTTCCTTCCCAATCCTGTTGCCTTCCATGCAGCCAGGAAAAATTAACCTAACGCTTCTAGCCTCTGTGTTCCTTTATTCACTCTACTTGGGGACATAAAATGTGACATGTACTTGACAAATGTGAAAAGAGAAACCTGGATATTTCTACATGCTCAGCTCAACTCTTCCCCCTCTTCCCCACTGCAGAGGGGTGTCGTCACGTATCTCCCGGTTGTAAGGTCAGCCTTAACTGGACAGGTCCCCCACGTGGAGACTGCCGCTGCGTCTGGGGAAGGCTAAGCTTCCTTAGTGTGGCGGGATCCGATACGGGGAAGCCTATTTGCCCACAGAGATAAGCTGCATCCTCTACCCCAGTTCCCACTACAGACAAATATTGACATTTTGTCCCCATCTGCCTTGCTCTTTGCCTTATTTCTCATGAAGCTCTAAAACCTTTTTCCTGAATGTAGAGGGGAAATGAGCTATTTATAAAAAGCCCCCCTCAAACACATGTGCTTTACCATGCAACTGTCAGTCAATTCCTCGGGCTCATTCCTAGCACCAGAAAACCACAACGATTTTGGCAGCTGGGTTGGAAAGGGGCCACGTGTCAGCCCAGTGCTCTGTAAACTCGGAGAGGTTGTCAGGCCAATTCAACCTGCTCCTACCTAAAGTGAGTGGCCCTAGTCCATCGGCGATCCCCGGTGGGATTCTGTACAAGCAATGAGGCTGGTGGTGTTTCATAAGTAGCTCACTCTTTGGGAAGGGTAACTGCGCTAATGCCCGTTGCTTAAATCAAAGACCTATTTCTTCTCACCGTTAAAATGAAAGCTAAGATTATTTTTAAAATAGCTAGGCTTATTAATGAAGAGCTGTACTATGTTTCAATGTTGTTAAACAGATTTAATATATTGTAGGCAGTCTTACAAAAAAAGTTTTCTGCCAATATAATTTTGGTCCACTCAGGCAGGCCCTGAGCCTCGCCTCTCATTTCTCTCATTTCCCTTGGTGGGCAAATGCTGTCAGGGCAAACACCAGCTTCAGTGTTCTAGGCACCTCTCAGGGTTCTTGTCTACACAGCCACTGGTTTAAGAATTTCATGCTACTTTACAGATGCTTTCAAGGTGTTTTTATTATTTTGATTATTTTATATCCAGTATTTCCAGTTGCTTTCACAGGGATAGGGCTGCCCAGGTATCCTCCCCACTACACTGCAAGAAACGAAAATCCTACATTCTTGGTTCAACGAAATACTAAAACAATAAAATAAGTTTAAAAGAAAAAAGACTCCAGGTACCTTGAAGCCTTTAAAGGAAAGATCAATCCACAAATGTGAAAATAACCAACGTCAGTATTTCAGATGTTAACTTTGGTGCTGTTTATTGGAAAGTAGGCATGTAGACTAAAACTATATTTGTGTGTGACACTATGTTGAGTTCTAATTTTGTTTGTAAACATAAATACAGACAGTCCGTTTCCCCGCATGGCTGAGTCAGAGGCCGTCTTCTCTCCCGCTCTGCCTGGCCACCTCCGCCTCACCCGCTGGCGTGGCCCTTTCCAGGCTCTGCTTGGTGCCTGTGCCACGCTATCTAAATTAAGTCTTTACTTTTAATAGATATTTTGAATATATGCGATGTTTTGCCCTACCACATAATTTTTCAATAATCTATTTTTGCCTTTTTTCATTTGCACGTGATTTCTAAAACCCACTTTGGCTTACCTACTGAGATGCTGACTGAGAAGATATAAATCTGAGAAAGATAACTGATGTTAGTAGAAACTAGAAAACATATTCAATGAAAAGATTAACAGTAAGAGACACACACATGTAAACTTAAAAACGCGGGAATAAGATGGCAGCTGACTGAAGTTCCTTTGAATTCTCGATCCCATGCAGCTCATGTGTTTATGACTTAAGTCAGCGCTCCAGTGTAAGTCCAATTCTTCACAGTTAACATTTATGAAACTATATTTACACATTGTACACTGCCTGAGTGCAGGAAAGGCACTATCCTGTCTTCATTTATTGGGAAACAGAAATGGCTTTTTATCCCTAGTTCTCTACTCCAGCTTTTTACTGTTTTCTAACTTCATTTGCTTTATTTCTTTCCGTGTCATTATCAATCATTTAAGGCTATGAACTCTCCTTTCAATCTAGTGTTAGCAATAGCCCGTGAGTTCTGACATGCAGCGTTTCCATTATTGTCACTATATAGACAGGCCCAAGTCTAGTTTTAAATTTCCTTCATCTAGGGTTATGAGACGGTTTAAAACTTTCCAGGTGGGTGGGATTTTACTGCCTTCACTCCCCTTTGTTGAAATAAAGCTGCATTACCTAATAGTGGAGAACATGGTCTACTCTATTTCTCTGTCTCTTTAATGCTGTGGCAATAGCCAGCAGTGGTGGCTCACACCTGTAACCCCAGCACTTTGGGAGGCCAAAGCAAGAGGATCGCTTGAGCTCAGAAGTTCAAGACCAGCCTGGGCAACTTAATGAGACCCTATCTCTACTTAAAAAAAAAAAAAAAAATTAAGACAAAAATAAAATAAAGTTGTGGATACATATAAAATTGACCATTTTAACTTAATAGTGTATAGTTCTCTGGCGTCAGTCCATTCACACTGTTGGGTAGTTCTCGTTTTTACATCTGAAACGTTAATTGGCTTATTTCCTTTTATTCCCCCCACACCCACATTCAAAAGTTGGTAATGTACCTTGCTGAGCATGGGCCATTTATTTATTTATTTTTTAGAGACAGGGTCTTGCTCTGTCACCCAGGCTGGAGGGCATCAGTGTGATCATAGCTCACTGCAGCCTCAAACTCCTGGGCTCAACCAATCTTTCTGCATCAACCTCCAGAGTAGCTGGGACTACAGGCGTGCACCACTACACTGAGCTAATTTCTACAGTTTTTTCGTAGAGATGGAGTCTTGCTATGTTGCCCAGGCTGGTCTCGAACTCTTAGCCTCAAATGATCCTTCCACCTAGCCCGCCCCAAAGTGCTGGGGTTATGTGTATAAGCCACCCACCTGGCCTTTATTTATTTTTACATTTTTTTTTAGAGATGGAGTCTCATCCTGTTGCCCAGGCTGGAATGCAGTAGCACACTCATAGCTCACTACAGCCTCGAACTCCTGGGCTCAAGTGAGCCATCACGTAGCTAAGACTATAGGTGCCCAGCCAGCTAGTGTTTTTAATTGTTTAGAGACAGGGTTTCCACCACTTGAGCCCAGTGATCCTCCCGCCGCACCTTCTGGAGTCGCTGGGGCTACAGGTGTAAGCATGGTGCCTGGCCAAACGTGGGCTATTGGTCCTGTCTCTTTTCCTTTTCCTTCTAATCTTCGTATTGGAAAGAAAACAGTATAGAAATTTTACTTCATTTTACTGATATGTAGCTCTCTGCTTAGAAGGCAATTTTAGTTTTACATTATAACTGTTTTGTTCATTATTCACAGAAAGCTGGATCTGCTGTGGGATATTTATCAATGTTGCAGTAATGAAGGGTCTCCTAGTCAAATAAGCTAGAACACACTGGATTAAACAAACTCATACAGTTTTGTTTCTAGAAAATTTTAGAGCTCTGAATTATGATTCTACTCAAGAGGATACTGTATGTGGCATTTTCAAAGTCACCTCATCCTGTGTCACGCTGTGGTTACACTTTGGGAGAGGAAGCTATAATCTTACACTGAGACTGTAATGAGTGTGTTAATTTCAGCAGCTTTCTCTTTTTAAAGTTACCTGAGAAGTTACAATACCCTTTTCCAAACAGACCAACCTGCTTTATGAACATGATTTCTGTAATTTTAACAATGGTGAGGCCAGGCATGGTGGCGCACACCTGCAGTTCCTTCCAGCACTTTGGGAAGCCGAAGCAAGAGAACCGTTTAAGCCAGGAGTTAATACCAGCCTGGGCAACAAGGCAAAATCCCATCTCTACAAAAAATACAAATTAGCCAGGTGTGGTGGCGCACACCTGTAGTCTCAGCTACTCAGAGGCTGAGGTGGGAAAACTGTTTGAACCCAGGAGGTCAAGGCTGCAGTGAATGGTGATCACGCCACTGCACTCCAGCCCAGGTGACAGAGCAAGACCCTGTCTCAAAAACAAACAAAACAAAACAGAAACCGAGGGTGAGAGATGTTAGATCTTTTTGTCTCTGTTACAGTGTAAACACTCAGATAGAAAGAGGGGAAGTATTTAGAGTGAAAACTTTTGGTGGAACACACATAAAAATAGGAAGATCAGGTATAACTGCTCAAAAAAGAAGCGTATGGCAGTACAGAAGGAAAGGTGTCCATGAAAATACAGAATAACAATTTCAGAGCTGCTGCTGGGGTTTCAGAGACCTTGCGCTGGGAGTCAGAAGATGGGAACTGCAGTCTCAGACATGCTGCTCCTTAGATATTTAATACTGACTAAACCCCGGGCGCTCTACTTGGTGGTATTTGCTATTTAAAAAAAAAAAAAAACATGTACCAATGACCTTCCACGTGCTTCTGACTTGAGCCCCACCCGAGTCTGCACACTTACCCTTCCACTGCTTTGCTCTTCAAGTTTGTGCCCATTAGAAAAGAGAAATCTTCTCCTTGGGATCACTGCTGTGCTGCTCTCAGAAATATCTGGCATTGATTTAAATCACATATCTTTCATATGTGTGTGCAACAGCGAGGCTGAGAAGATTGTTTTTAAGGTACTCATTCTTGGGGAAAGCTAACAGCCCACTCTATAAAGGTCACGGAGGCTGGAAGTCGCCCTGAGAGAAATTTACACATTTGCCTCTCAACAACATTTTTAGCTTACACCACAGTCTGTATAATTGTGGCTACTGAACTGACACCTGGCATATGTTGTATTTTAAATGCAAGGTTCAGAACACATGGACACAGGGAGGGGAACAACACGTACTGGCCTGCCAGGGCTTGGCGGGGGGGAGCACCAGGAAAAAAGGCTAATGCCTGCTGGGCTTGACACTCAGGTGAGGGGCTGACGGGTGCACCAGACCGCCACGGCACACATCCCTATGCAACAGTCCTGCACGTGTACCCTAGAACTTAAAATTTTAAAAATCATAAAAAATATGAAATTCAGAGCATAAACTCTTGCTTTATGTATATTTTCTTAATAATTCAGAAATCATGTTCTGAAGTGTAGTTTATCAGATAATTTTGATATAACAATTTTTAAGAGGAAGTCTAATTTTTAGTTTTTAACTAGGGCTCTTTGCTCTTCTTTCTGAGAAAGCCGGTGACAATTTATATATTTAACTAGAAGAGACTAGGCTTGAATTTTTAAAAAGCACTAGAAATAGCCATTATATACGTTGTCTTTGAAATGTTTTAGACCCTAATTACCTAAACAAGGAGCAAATACGTTAAATCTCTTGGATTTAACAAGAGCTAAAATGTACAGTTGCACTTTCTGGGTTTTTGAATGGTTGGAGTCTAAATTCGTTCTTCCTAATGGAGCGATGTCTGCGCCATCAGCATCAGGCTCGTGGACTCACGTTCCCCTTGCCTTTTATCAGCGAAGGAGAGAAACGTGTGTGGAACGGACATGATGCTGCTCTTTCTTCTGAGTATCACTATGAATCTAAGAATTCGAAGAGTCCTAACTTTCTGAAAGCCTTATTAGCAGGATGCAAATGGCTCGCCAGGCATAGAGTTGCCCGATGTGCCCTGGAGTGAACTGTTGGGAGTGGTATGAGGAAAGTGACTCTCAGCTGGCACTGAGTGGAGCAGCCGCTTCCAGAGCGGTGATGGGTAAGGCGCGCCACAGTGTGGCATTTCCACTGCAAAGGGAGGTTTGTGCTGCCTCTCCTCCTGCGGCAGGTCTGCTCACCGGGGAGGATCCAAAGTGTGGCTTTGCTGGGCTTGGCATGTGAGAACTGATGAAACATCTGTACGCAGCATCTTTCAAGGATCTATATTGGTTGGATTTCTGTGTAAATTTTCATATCCCTTTGACTGCTTTACCAAGCTAAACAGAACCTGCAACTCCTCTGTCACATTCTCATTCAGTATCTGCCCTTCTGGCTTTTTACTTTATGTCTTTATTACTATTTTTTGATTAATGACATCATGATTAGAGAGAAAGATGTGTACATGGTTCTGCTTCTTAGGAATTTGTTGAGATTTTCCTTACGGCTCAGGACATACATACTGGGTGGGGGTGAACTGTCACTTAGGAGAAATGTGTTTTTCTGAACATTAGGTCAAGCTGGTTAATTTTCTAGACAGATTTAGATCTTTTATGTCTATGCTGATTGTTTTTTGTCTGTTTTATCAGATACTGATATATGTGTTTAAATTGCCCTATTAGGTAGGATTGCAATTTTGTCATATTTTGCTTTCATGTATTTTGACTGACAGTTATTAGATATATTAAAACATTAGATTGCCTTTTCCCTTGGTTTATAATTTTCACCATTATTTGTGACTTTAAAAGATCTCCCATATTGCTTTTTATCAAAGCCTATTTTATCCGATAATAATATAGCTAACCACCCCTCTCTGGGTTAGGTACATATGACATATATTTTTTTTCATTCTCTTTCATTCTATAACTGTATGTTTTAGATGTCTTTTCATACCATTCATTTTCAAATTCTGTTTGTTTTCTTGAAACAGAGTCTTGCTCTGTTGCCCAGGCTGGAGCACAATGGTGTGAACTCAGCTCACTGTAACCTCTGCCTCCCACGTTCAAGTGATTCTACTGCCTCAGACTCCCAAGTAGCTGGGATTACAAGTGTACACCACCACACATGGCTAATTTTTGTATTTTTAGCAGAGATGAGGTTTCACCATATTGGCCAGACTGGTCTCAAACTCCTGACCTCATGATCAGCCTGCCTCAGCCTCCCAAAGTGCTGGAATTGCAGCCATGAGCCACTGTGCTGAGCCTAATTCTGTTTTACAGTCTTTTTCTCTTAACTATTTAGTCCATTTACATTTATTGTGATTGTTGGCTTAGTTTCATTTACAACTTTCATCTTATTTTGTGCTATCTGTTCCATCTGTTTCGTATTTCTTCATGTCTTCTTTTTTGCTTCTCTTTCTCCTAATTCCTTTTATATTCATGGTTATTCTATTGCCCCTGAAATATATATTTTATGTGAATACATTTGTGAGTTGACAATACTTTATTAGCAATTAAATATACTATGTCACTTTTTTTTAACTACAGTTGTTGCTGCTAAGAAATTAGCTGTCAGAGTAACTGCGGCCTCTTGAAAGAAATTACAATCAAGTGATGACCTGCTATGCTTTTAGCTTCTTGTGGCCCTTCCCTCCTGCAACCTGCACTCCCAGCTGCAAATGCATCCTCAATGCTCTACTCAGATCAGTGGGGAAGTTATTGTTCATATTTTTATGCTTAGTTGCAGGCACTGGGGGCTCTGACCTTAAATTGGGTCTAGATAGGAGATTCTTCAGTTGACTGTATTTATTTTTAAAAAGCAAACGGGACCTACACATAGCAACACACACAAAAGATAATTACAAAGAGGTAATACCTCTAAATGGGAAAAGAAAAAATAAGACTTTCAAAACAAAATGTAATAGACTCTCTTAAAGATGTTGGAGGAGGGAAGCATTTCGTAAGATATAAAAAGCACAAATCAGAAAGGAACAGATAAACTGAGCTACACAGGGCCTGGTGGCATGCCTGGCTATAACCCCAGCTTCTTGGGAGGTGGAGGCAGAAAGATCACTTGAGCCCAGGAGTTCAAGACCAGCCTGGGCAACATGGCAAGACTGTAAAACTATATATGTATACACACACACATACACACAACCCTACACACACACACACACACACACACACACACACACACACACACACAGAGTCTTATATATAAGTATTATATATTATATACAATGTGACTACATTAAAATTAAGAACTTCTGCCTATCAATAGACACTATAAAGAAAGTGAATATATGCATACACACACATGGATACACGTATGCTCACACACACACATATTACGGCAAAGCAAACAGGACAAAATGTTTACTCTTTAATCTAGGTGATGGAAACAAAGATGATTACTATGGCTTTCTTTCCTTTTTTTTTTTTTAAGATGGAGTTTCGCTCTTGTTACCCAGGCTGGAGTGCAATGGCGCGATCTCGGCTCACCGCGACCTCCGCCTCCTGGGTTCAGGCAATTCTCCTGCCTCAGCCTCCTGAGTAGCTGGGATTACAGGCACGCGCCACCATGGCCAGCTAATTTTTTTTGTATTTTTAGTAGAGACGGGGTTTCACCATGTTGACCAAGATGGTCTCGATCCCTTGACCTCGTGATCCACCCGCCTCGGCTGGCTTTCTTTCCTTTTCTAATGTTTGAAACATTTTATAATAATAGGTTGTAGAGGGTACAGAGTTCCTACAAAGCAATAGGAAGAAAACAAGTTTGAGACTTGACAAGCACTTTTCAAAAGAGAAAGCCCAAAAAAGGAGATAAATAGAAAAAGATAGCCATCCTCATCAGTATCAAGGAAACACAGGTTAAAACTACTGTAAGAAACCAGGGCTGGCAAGGTGGCTGGTGCCTTAATCCCAACTCTTTGGGAGGCCAAGGCAGGTGGGTCCCTTGAGCCTATGAGTTCCAGACCATCCTGGGTGACATGGTGAAACTGCCTCTACAAATACAAAAATTAGCTGAGCACAGCAGTATGCATGGGCAGTCCCAGCTACTCAGGAGGCTGAGGCAGGAGGATTGCTTGATCCTAGAGGCAGAGCCACAGGGAGACAGGGTGACAGAGTGAGATCCTGTCTCAAAAAAATAAAAATAAACCACTTAATGCCCATCAGATTTACAATAATTTAAAGCTTATGTCAAATGTTTGAGAAGACATGGGTTAATGAGTACTCCCAGCCCCTGATGGTAGGATTATAAACTGATACACACACATGCACATACACACACAGCACTGAAATAAACCAACAGAACCAAATACAGCCCAGAAAGAGACACTTCAATTAATGTGACAGAGGTGACACCACAGAGCAGGGGAGAAAAGACAGACTTTGACTCAAGTCAGTCATGTGGGGAAACTGTGTGTGTGTGTGTGTGTGAGAGAGAGAGAGAGGGAGACAGAGAGAGAGAGAGGGAGACAGAGAGAGAGAGAGGGAGACAGAGAGAGAGAGAGAGAGAGAGAGGGAGAGAGAGAGAGAGAGGGAGACAGAGAGAGAGGGAG
>CM052664.1:1768041-1784103 GCA_028533165.1 Leontopithecus rosalia
CTGAGCCTTTTTGCTTTTTTTTTTTTTTAAGTTGTAGGGTTGACTCTCTCCCAGGTGCCTCAGTCGCTGGCCGAAAGGGCCCCGGGATCTGTGTGATTTCCCGTGCAGCCACCTGCTGCGCTGGTTCACAATTCACCTCCCAGAAATCTCCTGGTCTAGTTCACCGTCCAAAACCCGTTCAATCAGATGAACATAGCAATCTGCCCTCCCAAGTCTCAAATTGCCCATTTAACAGGGCACCCAGACCCGTGTGTTTTGTGCGCCTTGCTGCTGCTGCGGCGCTGGCTGCCTGGCCGTACCAGCGGAGAGCGCTGCGCTTGAGTCCTGTGTGCCTCTTACACCTGGGCTTTCCCCCCGCTCTGTGGGCTATAAGGATCCGTCTGAAAATGCGGTGTTTGCTTACCCTCTGCGTCTTGACTGAGAGCTGCAGTGGTGAGTTGCTTCTAGAGCGCCATCTTCCTCCCAATCCCACAAAAGTGTTTTAATACATACTAAAAATCAAATTCAGATAAATTCAGTGTCTGTCTCTGGATCAGGTAAGAAAAATCAAGAAAGATTATTTTTCTTTTGTCTCTAATTTTCTGTATTTTGCAAAGCTTTTATAACTTGCAAGTATATATTTTTGTGAGGAAAATTAACATGTTTCAACTTTTTAAACAACTGTATTTTACTTATCCGGACAAAAAATGTATTTTTAAACCATTCCCTAAGCAAAATAATTTACAGTATTAATATCTATATCCATATGCTAATGAATACAAGAAAATAATGTATGATGACAATTCCCTTTTTTTAAACCATTGGAACAACATAAATATGGAAATGAACATATTTCATGGTTAACCAAGCACTCTGTGTTTACCTCTTAGCTTGGACCTATGCATAAACTTCCAGTAGCTCTTTCAATTTTTGAAACACTGTTAAGTGATATGAGGGCAATCTGGCTGTGACATGTGTCACCCCGCTGGTCACCAGGGTTCATTCAGCATATCTGGCTGGCGAGGCAGGTATTCCCTTCCTGAGGCTCCATGTGTGTTCCAGCCAAAGCCCTGTGATTGATCAGATTCTTCCTTGATGAGGAGGACCACACTTTGGTCAAGGATATACAGGTGGCTGTGCTTCCTTGCTAGAACCTCGAAACAAGCTCTTAAAACACCGTGAAGATTAAGAAAACTTAGAAAACAAACACCTAACCAGTTTTGAGATTACCCATATTTACCTCCACTGTCTTATCAATGCATAATCTCACATTTTTACTTAGTCGTATTCTGTGTATACCTGTGTGGTTGCGTTTTTTCCTAGAAGAAGCCTTGCTAGTTGTGGAATTGGTATGAGATGAAAGTCCCCCCAGGAGGAGAAGGTATCGAAAATGTTCTGGTTTCCTGAGGCTTCTGTTTCCTCATCTGTAAGTCCAATAATATCTTCCTTAAAGGAATAATTGAAGCAGTGTATTTAAATCCCCTGCCACAGTGCCTGACTTAGAGTAAGCGTGTAGTTGATACTCTTCTTTCCCTCGTGACACTTTCATGTTTTAAACTGGATTCTTCTCGCTAACTTGGGATGTCTGTGACTGCTGGTGCTGACAACCGTGTTTCCATTTGCTTATTGGTGTGTCAGATTTCTTTTGTCACTTGTTGCTGTTCATGCCGTTTTGTTGTTTTATTGGAGTGTTCATTTTTATTGATAAATGTTATGAATAATAAAGTAGTGATTCTTTGCAATTCATTTTCCAAGATAATATATTCATTTTGAAAGATATGTAATAATATTGCTTAAATTTTTAATTTGGAGTCTTTCTAATATAAGAAATAAAGTAAGGATATCATTTAATGAATAGTCTTTTTTCTAGAGTCTTAAATATACTTATGTTTGTTTTCCTCTTTCTGTTGTCTTTTTTTGAGAAATTTATTTATTATACTTTAAGTTGTGGGCTCCATGTGCAGATTGTGCAGGTTTGTTACATAGGTATACATGTGCCATGGTGGTGGTTTGCTGCATCCATTGCCCTGTCATCTACATTACGTATTTCTCCTAATGCTATCCCTCCCCAGTCCTCCCACTCCCTGCTATTCTTCCCCTAATCCCACACCTCCCAGGCCCTGGTGTGTGATGCTCCCCTCCCTGTGTCCGGGTGTTCTCGTTGTTCGACACCCATTTATGAGTGAGAACATGTGGTGTTTGGTTTTCTGTTCTTGTGTCAGGTGGCTGAGAATGATGGTTCCCAGTTTCATCCATGTCCCTGCAAAGGACATGAACTTATCCTTTTTTATGGCTGTATACTATTCCATGGTGTATATGTACCACATTTTCTTTATCCAGTCTATCATTGTTGGGCATTTGGGTTGGTTCCGAGTCTTTGCTATTGTGAGCAGTGCCGTAATAAACATACATGTGCATGTGTCTTTATAATAGAACGATTTATAATTCTTTGGGTATATAACCAGTAATGGGATTGCTGGGTCAAATGGAATTTCTATTTCTAGATCCTTGAGGAATCGCTAAACTATCTTCCACAATGGTTGAATTAATTTACACACCTATCAACAATATAAAAACGTTCATATTTCTCCACATCCTCTCCAGCATCTGTTGTCTCCTGATTTTTTAATGATCACGATTCCTATTGGCGTGAAGTGGTATCTCAATGTGGTTTTGATTTGCATTTCTCTAATGACCAGTGATGATGAGCTTTTTATCATGTTTGTTGGCTGCATAAATGTCTTCTTTTGAAAAGTATCTGTTCATATCCTTTGTCCACTTTTTGATGGGGTTGTTGTTGTTTTTTCTTGTAAATTTGTTTAAGTTATCCATGGATTCTGGATATTAGCTCTTTGTCAGATGGGTAGGTTGCAAATTTTTTTCCCCATTCTTTTGGTTGCCAGTTCACTCTATTGATAGTTCCTTTTGCTGTGCAGAAACTCTTAAGTTCAATTAGATCCCATTTATTTTGGCTTTTGTTGCCATTGCTTTTGGTGTTTTAGTCATGAAGTCCTTGCCTATGTCTATGTCCCGAATGGTTTTGCCTAGGTTTTCTTCTAGAGTTTTTATAGTGTCAGGTCTCACGTTTAAAGCTTTAGTCCATCTAGAGTTAATTTTTGTGTAAGGTGTAAGGAAGGGATCCAGTTTCAGCTTTTTGCCTATGGCTAGCCAGTTTTCCCAATACCATTTATTAAATAAGGAATCCTTTCCCCATTGCTTATTTCTGTCAGGTTTGTCAAACATCAGATGGTTGTAGTTCTGTGGCGTTCTTTGTGAGGCCTCTGTTCTGTTCCATTGGTCTATATCTCTGTTTTGATACCAGTGCCGTGCTGTTTTGATTTATAGTAGCCTTGTAATATAGTTTGAAGTCAGGTAGTGTGATGCCTCCAGCTTTGTTTTTTGGCTTAGGATTGTTTTGGCTATGCAGGCTTTTTTAGTTCCATATGAAGTTTAAGGTGGTTTTTTCCAATTCTGTAAAGAAAGACATTGGTAGCTTGATAGGGATAGCATTGAATGTATAAATTACTTTGGGCAGTATGGCCATTTTCATGATATTGATTCTTCCTAACCATGAGCATGGAATGTTTTCCATCTGTTTGTATCCTCTCTTATTTTCTGGAGCAGTGGTTTGTAGTTCTCCTTGAAGAGGTCCTTCACATCCCCTGTTAGTTGTATTCTTAGGCATTTTATTCTCTTTGTAGCATTTATCAATGGGAGTTGACTCATTATTTGGCTCTCTGTCTATGATTGGTGTATAGGAATGCTTGTGATTTTTGCATACTGATTTTGTATCCTGAGATGTTGCTGAAGTTGCTCATCATCTTAAGATTTTGGGCTGAGACGATGGATGGGGTTTTCTAAATATACAGTCATGTCCTCTGCAAATGGGGACAATTTGACATCCTCTGTTCCCATTTGAATACCCTTTATTTCTTTCTCTCACCTGATGGTCCTAGCCAGAACTTCCAATACTGTGTTGAATAGGAGTGGTGAGAGAGGGCATCCTTGTCTTGTGCCAGTTTTCAAAGGGAATGCTTCTAGTTTTTGCCCATTCAGTATGATTTTGGCTCTGGGTTTTTCATAAGTAGCTCTTATTATTTTGAGATATGAGCCATCGATACCTAGTTTGTTGAGAGTTTTTAGCATAAAGGGCTGTTGAATTTTGTTGAAGGCCTTCTCTGCATCTGTTGAGATAATCATGATTTTTATCTTTGGTTCTGTTTATGTGGTGGATTACGTTTATAGATTTGTGGATGTTGAACCAGCCTTGCATCCCTGGGAGGAAGCTAACTTGATTGTGATGGATAAGCTTTTTGATGGGCTGTTGGATTCAGTGTGGCAGTAGTTTGTTGAAGATTTTTGTATCAATGTTCATCATGGATATTGGCCTGAAATTTTCTTTTTTAGTTGCATCTCTGCCAGGTTTTGATATCAGGATGATGTTGGTCTCATAAAATGAGTTAAGGAGGATTCCCTGTTTTTGTATTGTTTGGGATAGTTTCAGAAGGATTGGTACCAGCTCCTCTTTCTACATCTGGTAGAATTTGGCTGTGAACCCTTGTGCTCCTGGACTTCTTTGGTTGGTAAGCTATTAATTGCTGCCTCAACTTCAGCCCTTGTTATTGGTCTATTCAGGAATTCGACTTCTTCCTGGTTTAGTCTTGGGATGGTGTAAGTGTCCAGGAATTTATCCATTTCTTGTAGATTTACTGGTTTATATGCCTAGAGGTGTTGAATCTCTGATGGCAGTTTATATTTCTATGTTATCAATGGTGATACCCCTTTATCATTTTTTGTTGCATCTATTTGATTTTTCTCTTTTCTTTTTGAGTCTGGCTACTGGTCTATCTGTTTTGTTGATCTTTGCAAAAAACTAGCTCCTGGATTTATTGATTTTTTTGAAGGGTGTTTGTGTCTCTATCTCCTTCAGTTCTGCTTTGATCTTAGTTATTTCTTGTCTTGTGCTAGCTTTTCAATTTGTTTGATCTTGCTTCTCTAGGTCTTTTAATCATGACGTTAGGGTGTCGATTTTATATCTTTCCTCACTTCTCTGGTGGGCATTTAGTGCTATAAATTTCCCCCTAGACAGTGCTTTAAATGTGTTCCAGAGATTCTGGTACGATGTGTCTTTGTCTTTATTGGTTTCAAAGAACATCTTTATTTCTGTTTTAACTTTGTGATTTACCCAGTAGTCTTTCAGGAGCAGGTTGTTCAGTTTCCATGTAGCTGTGCAGTTGTGAGTGAGTTTCTTAATCCTGAGTTCTAATTTGATTGCACTGTGGTCTGAGAGGCTGTTTGTTAATGATTTTCATTCTTTTGCATTTGCTAAGGAGTGTTTTACTTCCAATTATGCAGTCAATTTTAGAATAAGTGCGATGTGGTGCTGAGAAGAATGTGTATGCTGTGGTTTCGGCATGGAACATTCTGTAGATTTCTATTAGGTCGGCTTGGTTCAGGTCTGAGTTCAAGTCCTGGATATCCTTGTTAATTTTCTGTCTTGTTGATCTGTCTAGTATTGACAGTTGGGTGTTAAAGTCTCCGACTATTATTGTGTGGGAGTCTAAGACTCTTTGTCGGTTGTTAGGAACCTGCTTTATGTATCTGGGTGCTCCTGTATTGGGTGCAATATATTTGCATTGATCCCTTTATCATTGTTGCATTGATACCTTTACCGTTATGTAATGCCCTTCTTTGTCTCTTCAGATCTTTGTTGGTTTAAAGTCTGTTATATCAGAGACTAGGATTGCAACCCCTGCTGTTTTTGGCTCTCCATTTGCTTGGTGAGTCTTCCTCTATCCCTTTATTTTGAGCCTATGTGTGTCTTTGCATCTGAAATGGGTCTCTTGATATAGCACACTGATGGAGCTTGACTTTATATCCAGTTTGCCAGTCTGTGTCTTTTGATTGGGGCATTTAGCCCATTTATATTTAGGGTTAATATTGTTATGTGTGAATTTGATCCTGCCATTTTGACGCTAGCTGGCTGTTTTGCCTGTTAGTTGATGCAATTTCTTCATAGTGTCGATGGTCTTTACATTTTGGTATGTTTTTGCAGTGGCTGGTACTGGTTGTTCCTTTCCATGTTTAGTGCTTCCTTCAGGAGCTCTTGTAAAGCAGGCCCGGTGGTGCTAAAATCTCTCAGCACTTGCTTTTTCATAAAGGATTTTATTTCTCCTTTGCTTATGAAGCTTAGTTTGGCTGGATACGAAATTCTGTGTTGAAAATTTTTTTCTTTAAGGATGTTGAATATTGGAGTCCACTCTATTCTGGCTTGTAGGGTTTCTGCTGAGAGATCTGCCATGAGTCTGATGGGCTTCCCTTTGTGGTCACCGGGCCTTTCTCTCTGACTGCCCTTAGCATTTTCTCCTTCATTTCAACTGTGGTTAATTTGACAATTATGTGTCTGGGGTTGCTCTTCTTGAGGAATATCTTTGTGTGGTGTTCTCTGTGTTGCCTGCATTTGAATGTTGGCCTGCCTTGCTAGGTTGGGGATTTTCTCCTGGATAATATCCTGAAGAGTGTTTTCCAGCTTAAGTTTGTTCTCCCTATCACATTCAGGTACATAGATCAAACGTAGATTTGGTCTTTTTACATAATCCCATTTCTGGAAGCTTTGTTCATTTCTTATCACTCCTTTGTCTCTAATCTTGCCTTCTCGTTTTATTTCATTGAGTTGATCTTCAGTCTCTGATATCCTTTCTTCCTCTTGATCAGTTTGGCCATTGACACTTGGGTATGCTTCATGAAATTCTCGTACTGTGTTTTTCAGCTCTGTTAAGTTGTTTATGTTCTTCTCTATGCTGCTTATTCTAGTTAGCAGTTCATCTAACCTTTTTTTCAAGGTTCTTAGCTTCCTTGCTTTGGGTTCGAACATGCTCCTTTAGCTCAGAGAAGTTTGTTATTACCCACCTGCTGGAGCCTGCTAGTCTATCAGGTTGTCAATTTCATTCTCTATTCAGTTTTGTTCCCTTGCTGGTGAGGAGTTGTGATTCCTTGGAGGAGAAGAGGTCTTCTGGCTTTTGGTGATTTCATCCTTTTTATGCGGTTCCTTCCCATCTTTGTGGATTTATCTACCTTTCGCCTTCGAAGTTGGTGACTTTTGGATGGGGTCTCTGAGTGGATGTCCTTTCTGTTGGTGTTGAAGCTATCTATTTCTTCCTGTTTGTTAGTTTTTCTTCTAACAGGCCCCTTTGCTACAGGTCTGCTGGAGTTTGCTGGAGGTCCACTCCAGACCCTGCTTGCCTGGGACTCACCCGCAGGGGATGCAGAACAGCAAAGGTTGCTGCCTGTTCCTCCCTCTGGTAGCTTCGTCCCAAAAGGGTACCTGCCACATGTCAGCCAGAGCTCTCCTGTATGATGTGTCTCCCAGTTAGGATACACAGGGGCTGGAGCGGGGGTCAGGGAGTCACTTGAGGAGGCAGCCTGTCCCTTAACAGAGCTCAAGCACTGTGCTGGGGGATCCTTCAGGGCTGCTGGGCAGGGACGTTCAAGTCTGCTCAGGGGGAACCCATACTGCCCCTTTTCCCAGATGCTCTGTCCCAGGAAGGTTGGGGCTTTGTAAGTCCCTGATGGGTTGCTGTCTGTGTTTTCAGAGATGCCCTGCTCAGCAAGAAGGGAATCTGCTTGACGGTCTACCTGCAGAGGCCTTGCTGAGCTGCTGTGCTGGGCTCTGCTCAGCTGCTGTGTAAGCTCCCAGTGGCTTTGTTTACACAGGCAATGTTAAACAAGTTACCTGAGCCTCAGCAATGTCTGGCGCTCCTCCCCCACCACGCTCCAATGTCCCAGGTTGAGCTTAGACTGCTATGCTGGCTGTGACAGTTTCAGGCTGCTGGATCTTAGCTTGCTGGTCTTCATGGGGGTGGGACCCGCTGAGCCAGCTCAGTTGGCCCCCTGGCTTCCGCCCCCTTTTTCAGGGAAATGAGTGGTTCTGTCTCGCTGGCATTCCAGGCACCATTCGACTAAAACAGCCACCTGGTTTTGTGCTGGAAACCTGGGGCACTGATGTTGTAGGCACCAGAGGGAATCACCTGGTCTGCGGGTTGTGCAGACCACGGGGAAAGCGCAGTATCTTAGCTGGAGTGCTGGAGTGTCTGGAAGAGTCCCTAATGGCTTCCCTTGGCTGGGAGAGAGCGTTCTCCGGCCCCTCGGGCCTCCCGGGTGAGGCGATGCCCCACCCTGCCTTGGCTTGCCCACCTCGGGCTATTCCCACTGTTTAACCAGTCCCAGTCAGATGAACTTGGTACCTCGGATGGAAATGCGGAGATCACTTGTCTACTGGTGCTCTCGCTGGGAACCACAGACCGGAGCTGTTCCTATTCAGCCAACTTCCAGAAGTCCTCAACGTGAATACTTCCTGCAGATTTATGCATTGTGATATTTTTATTATATATTTGGCCAGAAACCTTCAGTCATTACATCAGGCCTATGAGACATGTCATTGTAATTCTTCCACTTATTTTAAAGTTGTTGTGGGTGAAGGGCAGAAGGCAGCAAAACACACTGCCATGTGTGTACCTGTGCAACTATCTTACATGTTCTGCACATGTACCCCAAAACCTAAAACGCAATATAAAAAAAAGAAACTGAATCACAGTGGTTATTTTGTTAAGAAATGCGGCATTTGTATTCAGGTCTTACTGACTCCAAAGCTCCAATTCTTTGCTAGCACATTATACTGTCACTCCATTTATTCAGGTGCCCTCTTACCACTCAGTAAAAATCTGTAGTTCTCTTTGGCTAAATCCTACATTTCTCTTTTAAGTCTTTTGTTTTCTTTGTGGAGGCAGGGCCTTGCTGTGTTGCCCAGGATGGTCGCGAACAGTCCTCCTGCTTTGGCCTCCCAAAGTGCGTGGATTACAGGTGTGAGCCACCATGCCTGACCCACTTTTTTTTTAATACGGTTTGTGTTTTTGTTGCTGTTTATTAGTGAGATTTCAATAGTTACACTGTAATTGTGGTGGAAGCTTGGAGTCCTCAATCTTTATGGTTATCTAGTTACTTTACTAGGCATTCCCAAAGGAAGAAGCACCAATTGTATTTTTACCGTGTTTCTGGACTTGAATTTATAAGTGCTGCATCTGAGTGTTTAAGAAAATGTTCGTTTTAATTTAAAATTTAATAAAATGCATTTAAATGTAAATGAACATCTTTAAAGTGTAGCTAAATCACTTGTAAGATTATATCTTCTTTAAATGTATACACTTTTTCATTTCTTGGTTTATTATTGTTTATACCAAAGTCTTAGGTTTTGCTCCTTGTTAAGGAGATTTAAATAGGTTTTCTTCTTTGCCATGAATACTTTGGAAATTCTTCATGGCTTAGAATAAGAAATGTATTATCCTTTCCTGCAGAAGGTTTGCTCAGTTGTGTCAAAGAAAAAAAAAAGAAAAAGAAATGCATTATCCTTTGGGTTGCTTTCAAGTGAGTAACAGTAGACTTTTTAGAAAGTTTCTCTGAATTGACTGCCATGTGTATTTATTAATATTTGCTCTAAGCTCAGAATTAAACATTTAAATAAAAGTAAAAGATGGACAACAGTAAGTGTTGGTGAGGCTGTGAAACAATTGCAGCTTTCATATATTGGTGGAGAGTAGATTGGTACAGCCACTTTGGAGAGCCATTTGACAGCCTCTAATAAAGCAAGATAGACGCCTGCCCCTTAATGTAGCAATCCTTCTGGCAGGTGTATACCCAAGAGAAGTGAATGCACGTGTTCACAAAAAGACGTGGAAGAATGTCCATGGCAGCTTTGCTCATAATAGACCCAAACTCTAAATATCCCAAATGACCAGAAGTAGAATGGGTATATAAATGTTTCTGAATTCACACAGTGGAATATTATACAACAATAAAGTACCCATTAGTACTATAAGTGATATATACAGCTTTCACTCCATTATATGGAAGCCGGCAATGGTAATTTCCCTCTTTTCATTTCTTTTCTTCTATATCTTTGCTATCTCCTCCTTTTTCTTGATTTTAGTTAGTAAGTTATCTATTTTGTTGGTATTTTTCTTGTTTTTCTTTTGAGACAGAGTCTTGCTCTGTTGCCCAGGCTGAAGTGCAGTGGCACAATCCTGGCTCACTGCAACCTCCACCTCCCAGTTTCAGGCAATTCTCTTGCCTCAGCCTCCTGAGTAGCTGGGACTACAGGCACATGCCACCATGCCTGGCTAATTTTTTTTTTCTTAGGAGAGATGGGGTTTCACTGTGTTGCCCAGGCTGGTTGCGAACTCCCGAGCTCAGGCAGTCTGCCCACCTCGGCCTCCCAAAGTGTTGGGATTATAGGCAATCCAGTGAGCCACTGCACCTGGCCTGTTGATATTTTTTGGAGCCAGGATTTTGATTTATCACTTTCCTTAAACATTGTTTTCCCACCTCGTTGATTACTGCTTACAGCTTTCTTGCTTCATTTTAGCATACTTCATTTTTCATGTTTCAGCTTTTTATGTTGGAGATTCAGGTATTTTTATTATTTTATTTACAAATATAATTATGGGTTATATATATTTTTATTTGTACTTTTATTATATCCCATATATAGCTGATAGGATTTGGCTCTGTGTCCCCACCCAAATCTCACCTTGAATTGTAATCGCCAGGTGTGGAGGGAGGGATCCGGTGGGAGGTGATTGAATCCTGGGATGGCTTCCCTCCTGCTCTCTTGTGATAGTGAGTGAGTTCTCATGGGAGCCGATGGTCTTAAAGTGCGGCACTTCCTGCTCTGCTGCTCTCTTTCCTGTCACCATATAAGACATGCTTTGCCTCCCCTTCACCTTCTGTCACGATTGTAAGTTTCCTGAGGCCTCCCCAGCTATGTGCAACTGTGAGTTAATTAAAACTCTTGCCTTTTTGTGTTACCCAGTCTCAGGTAGTATCTTAATGGCCGTGTGAGAGCAGGCTGCTACAATAGTGTTTTTACTGTTTCCTTTTTATATTATTTACTTATTATTTTTTAAAATTAAAAAAAGCATTCTAAATTCTTGTGGGTACATAGAGCTAAAACTTAAAACGGTTGAACTCATGGAAATAAAGAATAGAACGATGGTTGCTAGAGGCTGGGAAGGGTAGTAGTGGGGAGAGAAGAGGTGGTTAATGGGTACAAAAATATTGTTAGAACGAGTAAGATCCAGTATTTTTAAGTTCTCCAATTTTGGTTTTTATTTTCTTTTAAGGTTTGTTTAATACAAAGTTAGAAATATTTTGCAGGTAGAAGGGTCTTTTGGATTATTGATGTTTTAATTCATTTCTAGTTTTATTTGTTTGTTTTTTTCCCTGAGACAGGCAGGGTCTCATTCTGTTGTCCAGGCTGGAGTGCAGTGATGGGATTATGGCTCACTGTAGCACTGACCTCCTGGGCTTATGTGATCCTCCCACTTCAGCCGTTTAAGTAGCTGGGACTAGAGGCATATGCCATCATGTCTGGCTAATTATTATTATTATTTGTTTTCAGTAGAGAGCAGGTCTTGCTATGTTGCCCAGGCTGTTCTGGAACTCCTGAGCTCAAGCACTTCTCCTGCTTGAATCTCCCAAAGTGCAGGGATTATAAGTGTGTGCGAGTCTGATTTCTAGTTTTATTGCATTGTGATCATAAAAATTATTTTTACTTTGTGTAATATATTAATATTTTTTCATGATCTGTTATGGGATCAATTTAAAGGAACGTTTTATGGTTAGAAAAAGGTATATGCTTCATTATTGGAATGTAAAATTTGATACCTACCCATAATATCTTATATATTGTTTATGTTATTTACATCTTTTATATCCTCATTTTTGTTCTTTTAAAAGTCTCAGACTGACAGTAGTGTGATAAAATATTTTATTGCTGCTTGTATCCTATGTAATTTTTACTTTTGAAAGGTGGTTGCTATACTGTTTAAGGCATAACATTCATTACTGTAATCATTGTGTTATACATTGTTGTGAATAGCATATAATATGTACATATGTTTGTGTAATTAATATATATGTACATATATACATATATACACAATAATATGTACATATAGGTACACATGTACTATAATATACATATCTTATATAATATGTAATAGTATATTATATATTATACATATAATATATACATACAATATTTTTTAATGTTAGAATTTATATACAATGAAGTTTACTTTTAATAAAATTTACTTTTGTGGGGACTCAGTTCTGTGAGGTTTAATATATGCATAGGCTCTTGTTACCACCACCAGAAAGATACAGAACAATTCTAGTATCCCAAAGAATGATCTTGTGCTGCTTTTTTTCTTAGACAAGCCACCCTCATCCCAGTCCTTGAGAATCATTGATGTTGTCTCTGCCCCTGTAGCTTTATCTTTTCCAGAATGTCGTGTGAATGAGATCATGATCTTTGCAGCTGGTTTCCTCACTTTATACAGTGTGGTTGAGATTCCTCCATGTCGCTGCATGTAGCAATACTTCATTACTGCTGAGTACTTTTCCATTATGTGGATGCACCATGGTTTATTCATGTACACATTGAAGAACATGTGAACTGTTTTCAGCTTTTGACTACAGGTTAAATATCCCTTATCTAGAATGCTTGAGACCAGCAGTGTTTCAGATTTCAGTGTTTTTGGACCTTGTAATATTTGGTATACATAATGAGATACCTTGGGGGCGGGACCCAAGTCTAAACACAAAATTTATTTGTGTTTCATATACACCTTATATAAAATAAGACCAAGGTAATTTCATGCAATATTTTAAATATTTTCAGTGCATGAAGCAAAGTTTGTGTTAAGTATTTATTGCGGAATTTTCCACATGCATCCTGTCAGTGCTCAAACTGTTTTGGATTTGGGAGCATTACAGATTTCAGATTTTTGGATTTGGGATACTTAATCTGTATTGCAAATACATGTTGCTATCAAATTTTGTGTACAAGGTTTTCTGTGAATTCAAGTTTCTATTTCATTAGAATATTTAGAAGTAGGATGGTGGAGGCATATATGATAGGTATCTATTTAACATTTTAATGGAACCGCCAAGCTGTTTCCCACGATTCCTGTACCATTTCTGCATTCCCTCTAGCCACGTATGAAAACCTTCAGTTGCTCTACATGCCCACTGGTTTTCATGGTAGTTATTCTGTTAGGTCCATGGTTGCATCTCAGTGTGATTTTAACTTGTGCTACTGTAATGATTACGATATTGGGCATCCTTACGTATGTATGTTCGACAGATACATATTTTCTTTGTATCTGTTTAATGTCTATTTAAATATTTTGTTCATTAAATTTTTTTTCTTAATTTTGAGTTTTGAGAGTTTTTAGTATATTCTGGGTACACATATTTTCTCTCAGTATCTGGCTTGTCTTTTCTTCCAGTGTGTCCTCCACAGAGCAGAAATTTTAATTTTGGTGACGTTCACTTATATTCGGTTGTATGATACATTTTGGGGTTAATATTTGCATATGGAGTGAGGAATGAGTGTAAGTTAATCTTTTTGCATGTGGACATTCAGTTGTTCTAGCATCATTTGGTGATACGCTTATCCTTTCTCCAGTGTTGCCTTGGTCATAACCCTTTATCATTAACGAATCGACTGTATTTCTAAACTCTGTTTTGTTTCCTTGTTCTGTCTGTTTATTATTTTGTCAACACTACATTGTCTTGATTACTGTAGTTTTTTGTATGTCTTAAAATTATTGTGTAATTCTTGCATATCCCCGAAAACAGGTTTTTATATTCGAGGTTTTTTTTTTTTAACCTTTCCATACAAATTTTAAACTTAGTTTATATCTGCAAAATATCCTGTTCGGGTTTTGATTGAAGCTGCGTTAAGTCTACAGGTCAATTTGGGGAGAATTGGCGACTAGCTTGAGTCTTACTGCATGAACATGGAATGTCTCTTCATTATTTATATGTTTAAAGAGTTTTCTTTCATTACTCCTTTAGCGTTTATAATGTACACATTCTCTAGATGTTTTGTTAGAGTGAAAGCTGTACTTCTGTGTTGTTACTATGGCTGGAGCTATTGAAAAGTGATACTTTAAAAACGATTTTCCAATTGTTCCTTATTGGTATATTGAGATATACCAGATCTTGCTAAACTCACTTGTAAGTTACAGAAGCTTTTTTGTAAATTCCTCGGGATTTTCTACAAAGATAATCATGTCATCTGCAAATGGTTCTTTCATTCAAATCTAAATATCTTTTATTTATTCTTCTTCTTACACTGGTACAGCTTTCAGTAAAATACTGAATCATGGATGATGAAAGTGGACATCCTTGCTTTCTTCCCAGTTTCTGGGGAAACACCTTGTCTTTCATCACTAAGCATGATGCCAGCTGTAGGTAGCTGTAGGGTGTTTTTCTAGTTGCCTTTTTTCAGACTGAGGAGGCCTCTTGTATTTCTAGGTTTCTGAGAGTTTTTTTTCTAAATCATGAATGCATGTTGAATTTTGTCAAATGCTTTTTGGTTAGTAATTGATATTGCTATATTATTTTTCTTGTTTCATTGATTAATTATGATGAATTACACTGATTGTTTTTCAAATGTTGAATCAGCCTTTGCTTCCTGGGATAAGCCTCCCTTGCTCATAATGTTTTGTCATTTTAATATATTGCCAGATCAACATGCTTATATTTTGTTGAGGAGGTTCCGCATCTGTGTCCCTAAGGTATATTGTCTACACCTCCTTGTCTCGTGTAACAAAGTAACCTGGACCTTTTGGATGTCTGTAGATGCTTGTTGAATGACCGTTCCTTCAGATCGAGCTGTTCCAGAACAGTTTACCTCTCCCTCAATTTTGCTTTGTTTTTTGTTTTGGTCGAAGGGTATCTTAGTATGTTTGGGCTGGTATAACAAGATACTGTAGACTGGGTCATTTATAAATAATGGAAATTTATTGCTCACTCTTCTGGAGGCTGGGAAGTCCAAGATCAAGGCATTAGCAGATTTGGTGTCTAGTGCGGGCTCATTTGTCATAGATAGTACCTTCTCTGTGTCCTTACATGTTGGAAGGTAAATCACATCACTCCCGGCCTCTTTTATAAGGCTACTAACCTCATTAATAAGGTGTAGCCCTTATGACCTAATTACCTCCCAAAGGCTCCACCTCTCCCACTATTATATTGGGGATCGTGTTTAACGTCTGAATGGGGGCAGGCGAAAACATTCAGGCCATTGCAGGTAAAATCAGAGAGTTTTTATCAGCTGAAATGTTTTCAATTCTCGTTTTCTGTTGTCTCTATATGAAATAGGTGTTTATGGATAGCTTTATATGAAACTTGCCACCTATGCTCTGTATTTTTTGAAATACCTTAAATTATCTTTGGTTAATGTGATATTTCATGTGGAAGAGATCAGAGGTTTCATTTGTTTCTCAGCTCTTACTTTCTTAGTTCTTTAGTTTTTTTCTTAGTTATTGATATTTATGTATGAAGAAAATCACCCCTTTATTCATAAAATGTGCTGCAAATATATTCTGTAGTTTATATGCTTTCTTCTTTACAGTGTTTTATATGTATGTAGTATTTATTTTGTTCTTTCTAATAAATCATTTAGGAACATTTTCCCCAGTCTGAGATTGAAACATGCATATACGTAGGTGTATATGTTTGTATCCTTACCTCCTATGGCCTCCTCTAGATCTGTGAATCATTTTGTATTTATTTTTTAAATCTTAGATGTGTTTGGTGTTTCTTTTGAAGTAGGACATGGGACAGGTTCCAACATGTGTATGTGCTCAGTCTGTTGATTTAGTGAGATGGATATCTAGTGGACCTTTCTTTCTTTACATAACTGTGTGTTTCAAATTACATTCAGATGCTTCAAATAGTCTGCCAGTTGATTTCTCCTGAGTTCTCGGGGGGCTCTGACTGGCTTCTGCACAGATAGGCTGCCCTCTGTCTGCTGAAGGCTGTCTCCTTGGAATCATCCTGGGATTCCTTTGCTGCATTCCCTTGTTCAGTATTCTCATCTTCCTTTTTTAATTCCCTCGTGGTGAGTGTTGAGGGTGTTCAGTGGAGTTGATGGTTTGATGCATGATTTTGGAAATACAATGAAAAGCCAGATCATGAAGGACTGCATACGCCATGATGACATAATGAGTTTTAGCT
>CM052664.1:1791762-1803819 GCA_028533165.1 Leontopithecus rosalia
GTAATCCCAGCACTTTGGGAGGCCGAGGCGGGTGGATCACGAGGTCAAGAGATCGAGACCATCCTGGTCAACATGGTGAAACCCCGTCTCTACTAAAAATACAAAAAATTAGCTGGGCATGGTGGCGCGTGCCTGTAATCCCAGCTACTCAGGAGGCTGAGGCAGGAGAATTGCCTGAACCCAGGAGGCGGAGGTTGTGCTGAGCCGAGATCGCGCCATTGCACTCCAGCCTGGGTAACAAGAGTGAAACTCCGTCTCAACAACAAAAAAAAAAAAAAAAAGAAAAGAAAATTGTGGTCAGATTGGAGAGAATGAATCAGTGAGATAAATGGAGAGAAATGCAGGGGTTGGAGTGATAGTTGCCTGGGGGTGGTGGCTCATGCCTGTAATCCCAGCATTTTGGGAGGCAGAAGCGGGCAGATCACTTTAGGTCAGGAGTTCGAGATCAGCCTGGTTAACATGTGAAACCCTGTCTCTATGAAAAATACAAAACATAAATGAAACAAAACAAAACAAAAATACAAAAATTAGCCTGGTGTGGTGGCACACGTGTAATCACAGCTGCCAGGTGAGCCAGGAGAATCGCTTGAACCCGGGAGGAGGTGGTGGTTGCAGTGAGCTGAGATCATGCCACTGCATTCCAGCCTGGGTGACGGAGCAAGCCTCCATTAAACAAACAGAAGAATAGATACTAAGGGACACAGAGGAGAATTGATCTTGTTTATTGCAGTTTATTTGGGTTTGTATTCACTGTGTTATCTCTTTAACTTGATAACCCGTGTAGAACACGGAGAAATAGTGTTTGCTGCCTTTTGTAGAATGCTTGTGAAGTATTTGTGGACACTATGCTCAAATGTTTCCACGTTTTATCTCCTTTATAGAATGTGAATTCTTTTAGGAAGTAATATTCTCTTGTCAGTAAAGTGAATTTATTCTGCGGTAGCCTGTGAAAACACATCTTGTAATGGGGAGGCACTGGGGACAGCACGAAGAAATGGAGCATCATTCTAGAGTCAGGTTTATATTGTTATGGATCCCATTAGTCTTATTTCTCCCAGCAGATGTAATGGATATTTTCTTAGTATTAACAGTCTGTGCTAGTGTTTGAAAATGATTTGAATCCTTTTTGCCTTAAGTAAAAGATATTTCAAACCATGGTAGTTAAGCAACACATGATCAAATTTTATAATGGACAAGTTAAACTTCAGAGAAAAACTGATTCCTTACAGACAAGTGTGAATTTGCTTTTTTTATACTCTGCACATTTGGAGAGGATTTCTATGGGATTCCCTGACTGCCAAAAGATAACATTTCTATTTTCTGTTTTCTCTTTCTGGGGTAGCTGTTATTGATATAGAATATTTCCTAAGACAGGAAGAGAAGCTTATTTTTGAACCATCTCAGTCTCTGTTTGGATTAAGATGATCTAGATTGTTTGGTGTTCTAGCCGCCTTCCAGAAGCAAATGTCAATCCTGTGTGGATAGGTCTAACCCTAACCCCAGGCCTCAGAATATCTCCCTGGTTTTCAGGTATAGCGTCTAATATTCAACAGAAAGTAATCAGGCCTATGAGGAGACAAGATGATATGAATAAAAGCAGTAAGATCAACAAGAGAGGCAGTATCCTCAGGGAATACAGGCACTGGAGTTATCAGATACAAACTTTACAGTAACTGTGATTAATATAGTCCAGGAATTTGAAAGATTAAAGATTTCAGTGGAGAACTAGAGCTATTAAGAAAACCCAAATGGATATTCTAGAACCAAAAAATAGAATAACTGAAAGTAAAAACTCAGTGGATTTGGTTAATAGATTAGACTGACCTAAGAAGAGAAATAATATGTAGCAGAAGTCTGAGATCAGTCTAGAGAGACAAAAGTGTGGAAGACATGGAGAAGTGCTGGAGAGATACAGAGGAGAGGCGTGAGAAAGTGGTGTTTTTTACAATAAATGGTAATAGATGATTTGGATATCAATAGAGGAAAAATAAAAACTTTACTCCTAAGCTGCACTGTACCGAAGATCAATACAGGTAGATTTTATGATTTTCTGTTTAAATTTGTAAAGGTAAATCAGTACAGCTTCTGCTAGATAGCATATGAAAATATCTTCATGGCTTTTGTGTAGATGGAAATTTTTTTTAACAGAACACAAAAGCATAGTCAGAAAGGAAAATATTGATAAATCAGGCTACCTTAAAATGATGGTGCATTCAAAGGCATGATTAAAAGAGTAAAAACATAAGCCATAGCGTAAGAGACATATATAAATGACAAATATAATTATTAGCAGTCTCAAGAGAAATATGTACACACCTATTTCATCAAGGAAAGTCGGACAGATGACCCCATAGAAAAATGAGCACAAGACTTACACAGGCACTTTACAGAAGTAGCCAATTAACACCTGAAAAGATGCTTAACCTGATGAGTCATCAGGAAAATTTAGTTTAGTCACAAGGAGGCACCAACGTGTGCCCACCAGAGTGGCTAGGATTAAAAGTCTGATAATGTGGGGTCTTGGCAAGGATGTAGAAGAACCTGAATTCTTACATCTACCTGTTGGAGTATAAATCGACATAATGATCTCTTTAGAAAATTGTTCATCAGTGTCTATGAAACAGAACTGAGGCATGCGTTGTGACACAGCAATTTTACTTCCAAGTGCATATCCAATAGAAATGTTTGCATGCATCCAGCGTAAGTTATGCTTATCCCTGTTCATAAATTGAAATAGCCCAAATGTTCATCCACAACAAAATGGGTAAGAAAATTATCGTATATTCACATACTGGAACACTACACAGCAATGAAAAAGAATATGGATGAATATGAGCAGACATAAATATAGAGCAGATAAGCCAGGCTTTCAGCTGTTTGGTAATGTTTCATCTCTTTACGATTAAGAGTTGAAGGAATGACAGCCTATTTTTAGAAGTTCTCAGTGTATTGGTGAATGTTGACTTTGAGTTTCACACTAAGATCATCCGTACGGGCATGTTTAGTGTAAACTTCAGCATGAATATCTCTGGCTATTTCTCTTGGGCTGTTTAGTTTTGCCAAAGAAGAACATGTGAAGAGTGTTGCAGTCGCATGCTTAGAAGGAAACGAATAGGCTGCCAGGGCCCAGGAGCCCGCTGCGCCAAGGGGGCTGAAGTTTCAGTGTTCACTGTGCGTAAATTCACTCCGTCTCCCTGTTTGCCGTTCAGTAGTCCTCTCTTAAACTTGGTCTGCTATTTCTCAGTCCAGATGGTTTTTATTTTATTTTCTCTAGAGAATAAATATTCAGACTTTGGCCTGAGCGCAAGCCTAGTGGCAGTTACCTACGTATATTGGCTAGAGGAGGTAATTTAAGGTTCTAACTACTTTTTAATCACATTTTGTCAGATATTTGATCTCTTATTCCTCCTTCCTCACCCCTAGTTTTAGAAAGAGCTTTTCAATAAATAGTATCAGACAAGTGCTCGTCCACTGGGAAAAACAATGGAATAAGATTCCACCTCAACCCACAAGATAAATCAGTTTCCAGTGGATTGAGGACTTCGATGTGAAAGACGTGAGGAGGAGGAGAAGGAAGGAGAAACAGGAAGAAGGCAGAGAGAGGGTAAAGAAGGGGACAAAGAGAAAGAAGAGAAAAGACCCAGACCTCCAAATCAGTAACAAAAGATCAGTAACCCAATGGGAAAATGAGCAAAAGACCCGAACAGGCATTTCAGAAATCGGCATTTTTAGGGATTTGCTGTTCATGTTTTCTCTTTTCATATTTTCTCATTTTCCTCAGAAAAGAGGAAATATGAATAGCAAATAACTACCTAAATATTCTCACTATCCTTAATAATTATGAGAATTCAAATTAAGACTACACGGTACCACTTTAGACCCCATAGATAGATAGGCAGACATTAAATCTAGTACCAGTAGGGATTGGTGAGGTTGGACCTCAGAGGGAACACATACACTACTGGTGGGAATAACTTGGGGCAACCACTTTGGAAGCTGGTTTGGTTGTGAAGTTGAATGTTCCAGCTTCTATTCCCATACACCCTAGCAACTCCTGCACATGTGCACCAGGAGACAGGTAAGCAGTGTTCCTCAAGCATTGTTTTTTGAGAACAAAAGCTGAAAGCATCCCTCATGTCTTTCAATAGAATGATGGGTAAATAAATGGTTGTATGTTCTGCATGTTTAATGAAGGCAAAACTAGTTATGTCCTTAAAGAATATGTTTCTGTTCTTCCTATATCAAAAGTAGAAGAATTTTCATGGCATCAAATGCTATCTCATCTCTGAAGAGATGTCCGGCTCTCCTTCATTTTAGTAAGTTGAGGCAGTGCTTCAGATGCAGAGGGGGGCAGGGCTTTTGACCATGGTGATTGGTGATTCAGAGAGTGGGATGAAAAGCAGAGTGTTAGGTTTCTCTGGGGCTTTTCTCTTAAGATTTGTGTACTCAAGAAAGCAGTATCCCAAGGTTGTTGGTGGTATTAGTAGTGGCTACGGTTTCTTGAGTATTTACATACTCATTTACTTCCTCACAGCAGTCCTCTAAGGCCGGCATTCCCATCTCATTTTGTAATTAGAAAACTGAAGTTTCTAAGAGCTTAATTTGTACAAGATCACACTGTCAGAAAGTGCAACAGCTGAGAATTGCTTCCAGGTTTGGTTGACATCTCTGTTTCATATAGTCAAAGCCAAAGATCTGACCCTGTGAAGGAAGGAGTCCAGGAATCGTAATGGACACAAAGCACAGTAAAGTTTTGGGGTACTGCCAGAGCACTGTTGGTTTGCTTCTTTTGTAAAGTCAGCCTGACACTTGACACCGTGAGAAAGCATAAATCTTACAGATGTGGCTGTCTGTTTGCCTTGCACTCAGCATTTATTATTTGGTAGGGTATCCTAGGAAATTAAGCATTAATCACCTAAAAATATTTTTTAAAAGGGTCTGTAGGACAACAGTATCACTTAATGTTTAAAATCACTCTGCGGGCATGGTGGCTCATGCCTGTAATCCCAGCACTTTGGGAGGCTGAGGTGGGTGGATCACAAGGTCAGGAGTTCAAGACCAGCCTGGCCAAAATGACAAAACCCTGTCTCTGCTAAAAATACAACAATTAGCTGGGTGTGGTGGCAGGTGTCTGTAATCCCAGCTACTCAGAAGGCCTTGGCAGGAGAATCGCTTGAACCCATGTGGCAGAGGTTGCAGTGAGCTGAGATGGCGACACTGCATGCACTCCAGGCTGGGTGACAGAGTGAGACTCTGTCTCAAAAGAAAAATAACTTACACTGAAAGCTTTGAGTAGGTAATGCCTATTCATGGTTCAAAAACCAAAAAAAAAAAAAAAAAAAAATTCAAAGTGAAAACTTCTCTCCTATACTTCATTACCCTAGATTACCACCATGTAAAATTAAGCAGCATTATTAGCTCATTTATCCTGCTGGATTTTTAAAAAATCTAAGCAAATATGAATATTGATTATTTCCCTCCCTTTATATAAGCAAAAGTTTTCTATTTTGAACCTTGCTTGTTTTACCTAAAAACATATCTTGTAGTTTTTTCATATGGTGTATAAAGAGCTGCTGCTTTTTGACACCTGCATTCTAATCATGTACCATTTTTACTTAGCCAGTCCCCTTATGCATGTGGATTTATTGTGTGGGTTGTTGTGGGGGGAGGTACTGTATTTAAAGGACAGAGAACCCAGTGTGACTGGAGGGAGAGAAAGCAGGATGAAACTGGGGAGGTAATTGGGGGTCAGGTCTTGTAGGCCATAATAGGGAGTTTTAAGAACTCCCGTCTGAGGAACAGTGAGATGCCTTGGAAGGGTGTTAAATAGGTGAGTGACCTGATGGAGAAGATTAGTTTAGATGTAGGGTTTGCAAGGATTGGAATGACAGAGGAGAAGCAGGTGGACTAGTTAGCTAGAAGGCTGTGGTAATAGGCCAGGAGGAGGAAATACGGTTGCTTGCTCTTGGTTTGGAGTGGAGAAGTGGAAGAGTCTGAACAGTATTCAATGATTGATTTAATGTGGGAAGTGAGAGAAAAGGATGACTCTCCTAGGTTCTGCTTTGTTTAGTGAGGTAGAGAGTGATGCTAAACAGTGGGATACTGTGCTCTGGAAGAAAACCAGGTTTGGTGAGATGATGACGTTTCTTTTGGTTATGGAGTTTGAAGTGCCTTTAAGACAGCTAAAATCAGATGTCAAGGCAGCACTTGAATATATTGGTATATAACTTAGGGAGTGGGTTTAATCAAGCTCCAGATATATAATTGGAAGATTATGTGTATAGAAAAGTGGTAATTTAAATCATTGGTAGGAGTTAGATAGCCTGGGTTAAACAGTTAGAGGATAGCTATGGGCCTAGAACTCAGTCTTGATAAACTTCAGCATTTAAGAGTGTGAACTGGCCGGGCCCAGTGGCTCATGCCTGTAATCCCAGCACTTTGGGAGGCCAAGGCAGGCAGATCACATGATGTCAAGAGTTCGAGACCAGCCTGGCCAACACGGTGAAACCCCATTTCTACTAAAAATACAAAAAATTAGCCGGGCATGGTGGTGTATGCCAGTAGCGCCTGTAATCACCATTACTTGGGAGACTGAGGCAGGAGAATTGCTTGAACCTGGGAGGTAGAGGTTTCAGTCAGCTGAGATTGCGCCACTGCTCTCCAGCCTGGGCAACAAGAGTGAAACTCTGCCTCAAAAAAAAAGAAAAGTGCATGAACCAGCAAAAGACACGGAGAAGGAAAAACCAGAGAAACTGGAGCAGAAAACCAGTAAAGTAGGACGTGGTGGCAGAGGAGCAGCGGGGTGGCAGCAGCGTTGAATGCTGCTGACTTGTGTAGGTGAAGGCTGATGAAGGCCATTGGATTTGATGTCATGTGACCTTAGAGATGGCGAAGAGAGGGAAAGTCAGATTGAAGGCGGTTGAGGAACAACTAGGTTGAAAGTGATTATGACTCTAGCCACATAATCAGCACCTAGAACAGTGGGTGCTGCCTGACGGATACGGCATCAAGGCCAAGTTCCTGATTCGAGTTCATCCTCACACGTTCACTAGTGAGTTTCGAACGGTAGTACACAGCAATGCAAATACATGAATAAATCTATTGAGCTGAGTGTCAGGATTTCAATACATTTGACGTACAACTCCGGTTTACAAGGGGAGTTGGTTGGAAGTTCTTTCAGAGAAGTAAAAGCTGGCTGGATGGGTGAGAATAACAGAAATGGATGGATGGATGGATGGCAGTGACCACGGAGACCGCTTTAAAGGGACTTGTGCGTGATGAAATCAGTGGACTTGTTTCCCTGGAGGGAGGTGTGGGGGATGGGAAGTTGAGTACACCCAGCAAAGGGGAGAAAGTGGGGAGAGGACCTAAGAGTTTGTGGTAGCATCTTCAATGCCTGAGGGGATGGTCCAGTAGACTCCCTATTTCGGGCTTGGAAGTGGTTCGTTCGGAAATGAATGTTTAAAGAATGCCAGTAGTTTGAAAGAAGACATAAGTTAACTTTAGAAGGCAGGTATCATAAAACGAGTAGATAAAGACACGTGCAAAAGCCAGGTATTCAGTGTCTGCCATCTGTATAACGCACTGTTAAAATGAAACCTTCTCTTTGGCTTTATGTACACTATTTGCTGAGAGAATTGAAATTCTTGTGAATCGTCTAGGTTCCCAAGCAAGTTCAATACTAATGACAAACAAATGTGTAGTTAACCTGTGGTTCTGCTGTGAACCTGAGACATAAGGAGCCCTCTTCTGCTCAGACATCTCTTTGCCTTTCATTTATCACCTGGAGAATATTGTTTGTTTCCATTGGCCAAGGCAAATGAAATCAGGCCATTAGCAGAGAAATTCAAAGTTGCCTTATTTTCTTTCTCTATAAGTGTTTTAAGTTTTCTGAGGCAAAAATTGTGCCTGACAGATTGCTGAAAATCTAAACATCAATGTGACGGGACGGGTGCCCTCCAGAAACACTTGCCGTGGCGGCATTTTCAGACAGATGCTATCAAGTGTTTTATCCTGAGAGTAATCTCTGCACTTTCCTGCATGTAGACTGGTGATGTACATCGAGAGAGACAGCAGAAAGACCACTCCAGGCAAGGAGCAGCAAAGCGGCAGTGAATACCTGTCCAGATGCCTGGATCTTCTCATCTGTCACATCGTGGAGGAGCTGCCACGGATCCTGGGTAAATTGGAGTCTCGTCCACAGGCCCCATTTCTGCTCACCTTTCTAAGACCTGGCTTTTAGGCATCAGTTCTTTGTTAATTCTTACTTGTCCGTTCTTGAAGGCAAAGACACCTTTTCATGAATGTGTAGTTTCAAGATTTAAATTTGCTTTATCTGCTTTTATAATTATTTTGCATCAATGACAGTGATGAGGCCTGATGACACAATGTCACATTAAGGTGTGATCTGAGGTCAACTGGCAATTTGAGAAAATATATAAAAGAAAAGTGTTTTAATTGCTTAAAATTGGACTTCTGTATTTGGGGCTAACTTTTCTTAAGATTTTTTTTCTGCCTAAATCAGACGAATTTTCTCTTGGAATTAGAGCCAAAAATTTATTTATTGTTAAAAAAAAACTTAAAAAATCCATAGATTTAATTTTTTTCCCTTGCTGAAACAAGATTTCCTTTTATTTGTACAAACTTGTGGAGTATATGAGAAATGTTGTCCTATGTATAAAATGCATAGTGATCAAGTCGGGACATTTAGGGTGTCCACCCACCTACAGTACCTTCTTGTTAACCAGTCACCTGCTCTGCTGTCAGCCTTTGAATTTATTCTTCCGCCTGCCTGTATGCTCGTACCCTCTGAGCCGCTGTTCTTCGTCATCCCGCCACACCCACTCACCCTTCTCAGTCTGTGTTATTTCCCATTTTCTTCTGCCACGTAATCATTGTTAACGTCCACAGTAAGTGAGAACAAAAATGCGTGGATTTTAATTTTAAATACTCAACTGTAATGTGAAAGAATTTTGATATTCGTTTAAAGTTTGAAACTTTCTCTGAAGAATTTATCTTACGATAAAAACCTCTAACGATTGGTAAAGGATGTTTATTACAGCTAAAGAAATACTGTATTTTGTTGTTTCTGCAGAAATTAAAATCAGCTAAGGAGCATGTACATGCAGCTTAAACCCCATTCCATGCTTTTCCAGCAGATGTAGCTGTAAACCAGAAATGTTCAGAATGTTAAATTGGATCCAGGCTGTTAAAAGTAGAGAGTCCTTAGATTCAGGGATTCGGAATCTTAAATCAAAGTAATGACAATGTCTTCAAGGCCAACTGACCGTAACTTTTTGCTCTTTACTGATACTTTAGGAGATTATTTTTGCCCACTGATGACTGAAAATAGAGCCTCTGAAAATGTATTTCGAATTGTAAGCATTTTTACCCCTAACCTGAAGGCTATAATTTGGTCAGTTGGTAGCTGAATTCTTTATTACTGGACTTTTCCTGTTTTAGGATGTGACGATAAGATTCTGGTGTCCACAAAGCAAGTTTTATTTATTTTTCTATTTATCATCCAATGAGAAGTTTTGGGAATCAACCTCTTTTTACTCCCAACCTATTCTGTTTTCTTAAAGTTGTAGGTCGTGTTCTGTAATCCGTTCGCTTATTATTTTAAATATTTTTTCTTGTTTGCAAAAATTACAAGTGCTCATGACTGACGTTTGGAAAATACAAAAAATGTCTAAAACTATTATAATTTATTAAATTTTATTTTTCATTTCCACGAGACATTGAGTTCATTGATAGCGTGTTTGCTGAGTGTCACATTTTGTCCCAAGAGGTCATAAGTGTTTGTTGTAATTTCAGTACTTGTGAATAAGTATATCTGTTTATTTTATTTGGAGATTAATTACCTTAGAAGTCCCATTAGTATTCAAGCAATGACCAGCAGCTCCTAATTATTTGTGGTTTTTAACCTGCACACATGCTCTGGGCTGTGCTTCCCAGGTGACATTCTGAACGCCTTGGCTAATGTTTCTGGGCGTAAACACCCATCGACAGTTCAAGTGAAGCAGCTGAAGCTGTGTCTCCCCCTGATGCCCGTGGTGCTTCACCTTGTGAATTCACAGGTACGATGAAATTGAGGAGGAAAAGGGGATCAGTGCCTCTTTTCTTTGTAAACTGGAGCTGAGAATCCTTAACTCAAAACAGTTTCCATTTTTTATTGAACTAAATTGTACATAGCTTCCAGAATTTAATCTACAGAATCTCTCATCACACAGGTATTTCGACCTCAGGTTGTAACAGAAGAGTTTCTTTTCAGCTACGGAACTATTCTTGTGAGTAACACTACATTTTTCTTGTTTCTAATAAAAATGTGGCTGCCTCTACTGTTTGTGGAATTTGGTGTCAGAATGAGGTAATATAAAAATCCTCTTGGTATTTATTTTTCTCCAGGGAAGTGACCTTTTAATATTTTTATCTGTTGACTGTAATAAAATTTGACATTTGGAGAAAACACATTCTCTCCTGATAATGTATTTTGTTCAGAGACAGCCCAAACAGGGTGAATATGCCCACAGAAACACTTTCACAGATTTGGTATTGAACATCATGAAAACATTTAATGAAATTGATGAACATGGGATGCTGGGAACATGTTATCATTATTATTTATTTCGGCTTACGTTGTCAGAAGTAAATAGTGATACTAGTCAAGGGAGAGAATTATTGACTGAAATTCAGGACCGGGACTGAGCCATGTGCGGTATCTCTTCTTGTGCTGGCATTTCTCTCCGTTAAGCTCAGTTCAGCTTCTTTAATTTTGAGGATGCAGGCAGAAATGAGAAATCGCTGTATTATTTTTCACTTCCATATTTGCTCACAAAAGTGGTCTTTTTGTTTAGCTCACAGGTCATGAATTACAGGTTATGTTTTTCCCTTGCCAGTAGTGGCTGCAGTATATATGACTGATAAAGTGAGGGGCCATCCAGAGGGAACGCTGCAGCATTTGTCACAGAGCTTCTCCAGTGTCACTTTGACATTAATCATAAACTGAACAGAGATTTTCAAAATGCCATTGAGGTAACTAGTTGAAGGGAAGTCAGCTTCTTAATTTTATTGTTGGTTTGGAATTTTTTTTAAAAAAGATTGCCCCACACAAGTGAGAATACAGTTGTCTAGAAATTCAGTCAGAGGGTGAGGTATGATGTTTGTAAGAAATGGTGAGCAGCGGTGCTGATGGTTAGGAAGCCGTGGACTAGAGGTCCCTTTGTGCTCAACTTTAAATTTTTATCTTTGAGTACTTTGAATCCTGAAGTCCACAAAGTCTGTACTTTTGGTACCACGGTTGTGAAATTGTGAGAATGTGTGTTGACCACCGTCTCTTTACCTGGTTTTAAGTACGACCTAGGCATCATTTTAGCCTGACTGTGATTCCATCGCACTGGCATATTGATGCCTGAAATTGGTAGTGTTGTCATCGTGCCCGCGTTGGGAGTCTTGTGGCACGGTGTTTGTTTGGGATGGCTATAACTGTCTTGTTCTTTCTCCCTCTCTCTCTTTTTTTCATGTGTAATATTTTCTTCCGCCTACATTAACTGAATATGCTTCAGGTTTTTAAGTAGCTACCAAGTTTTTCCAACGGAAAAGTCTTGATGGGCTTTCATAAGTTCTACGAATATCAGGGTGAACGCATCTGCTCCTTGTAATTCTGTGCTCGGAGACAACGGAGGAGACCACACTGAGTGTCCATAAAGACTCTTCTGTGGCTGCTCTGTTGGGTCTTTTCAGTGGAGGCACTTTTAGGAAATGGAAAATAACTTGGCTGCTTTAGAGATGATTAAGATATTGAAAAAGTTTTAGCAGTTTGTTCTTGATAGTCTCACCCAATTAGAGGAAGTTTAGGGAAACAGAATGAGCTTTTTGCGTCTCTTCAGTCTGTTTTCCTAGTTTGAATCATGGCCAGTCCCAGACTTCTTGAATTACTTTTCTGATTGTGCTTGTTGCTTGGCCTTAACTGTGTGCTCCCCTTTTGCACACTCAGCGTTGATGGCACTGATGCAGTGCTGGTAAAGGGAGGGGACTACTGACTCAAATTCAGGACCT
>CM052664.1:1803919-1846152 GCA_028533165.1 Leontopithecus rosalia
TCCCTTCCTCCCTTCCTCCTTCTCCCTTCCTCCCATCCTCCCTTCCTCCCTCCCCTCCCTTCCCTCCCCTCCCCTCCCCTCCCTCCCTCCCTCCCTTCCTCCCTCTATTTTTTGGTGGTAGTGGTGGGAGTGCACAGTTATGAATGTTCTGTAACCCAGTCGACAGAATGATCATGCAAAACTGTCCAGAGTATAGTGCTTATTTGGTTCTAGTGACATAGGGAAATAGTCCATTATATTTACATACTTAGCTTTGTGAATTTTTTTCCTTTTCTTTTCTTTTCTTTTTTTTTTTGCTTTTTCTGAGACAGAGTCTTGCTCTGTCACCCAGGCTGAAGTGCAGTGGCACAATTAGGCTCACTGCAACCTCCTCCTCCCAGGCTCAAGCAGTCCTCCCTCCTTAGCCTCTGAGGTAGTTGGAACTACAGGTGTATGCCACCATGCCTGGATAATTTTTAAAATTTTTTTGAAGAGACGGGGTTTCACCATCTTGACCAGGCTGTTTTTGAACTCCTAGACGCAAGTGATCCACCCACCTTGGCCTCCCAAAGTGCTGGGATTACAGGCATGAGCTACCTTGCCCAGCATTGTGTTTTGAAAGACTTATTGGTACCTCCGGAGAGAAATGTTATTTTCAGTATTTCTCAAAATGATGCTTGTGGAGTAGCGATTGTCTTATGGCAGGTGTATTGACCTTTTATATGTTAAAGGTATGACTTACTTGGGGTATTCAAGCTTAGTCCACTTTTAGAAGCTGTATCCAGTAGCAGCAATCCAGTGACTTCTTGGCTTCCACTGAGGCAGCTCTCCACGAGCTGCTGGCCTGCCGTGGATGAGTGTGGAGAACGCAGCCAGGGTCGCTGTGATGTCTACACGTTGGAAGTGTTCTTAGGGAGCAGGCTGGACAGGGGCATTGGAATTGTGCTTCCCATTGGCTTCAGTGTTATAATGCCACGAGGGCACTGTTTGCCTAGTTGACCTACAGACTTTTGGTTTTTTTGGTGTACAGAAATTCAGGATAGTTCTTATGTATGGAGGCATAAATACAGGAATTAACTTTTTAAAAAAATTTTTCCCCGAGGAAAATGAAGTTTTGATTGTCTTATATTTTAAGGAGACTAGCATTTGGAAACAGTTCAGCAGAGCAATTTTAAACCATTATCAAGCTTTGAAAGAGTCCTAGCAAAAGCGGACTACCCAGCTGGTAACTGCTGTTTTCATTCTTCCTGGCAGAAGCAGCCTGCCCTCTGGCTCGGCTCCCTCTCCAGGTTTCAGCGGTCTGGTCTCCGGGGAAGTTCTTCTTTGGGTCCTCCATTGAATCGGGCTGGGAAATTGGAAGTAGTAAATTAAGGAAATATTTTCAGGAGCTCACGATATGTATTAACCTACCATTCAGTGCATTTCTTATGTCCTTTTGAAAACGCTTTTGATTCATCATCAGGGGAAGCAGACTTTGTTGTGTTTAAGTTCTGGCCTCGTCAGTAAAATGGCTTGTGGTGGTGAGTGTTTTCTCTGATAAATAACTAGGGAAGCACATGCTTCCTGCCCTCTGTAGACTTTTATGTAAAGAAATGCCAGTTTGTTGATAGACACTGACTTCAGCTCTAGCAAAGCCAGAGGTGGGGCACTCTTGCATTTCCGGGAGATGATCGTATACATCTACCTGTTTGTTGCCACCCAGATGTTCCTGTCTTTCTTCCTTTAACACCTGAATTTGTATCCCAGTTTGCTGAAGGAGCTCGTTGCAGCCTCTGCTGGGGAGCACTGAATGAAAGAGCCCTGGCACACACTGCCCGCACTCCCTGGCCAGCGGACCTAGCCAGGGGGTGGCTGCTCTCTTTTGCTCCCCTGCTGAGACTCCCGCTTTAAAGCGTGCGCTGTGGGAAGATACCGTGTCACCCTCTGTGTTGTGGTCATCTGCAGTTTCTGGGTCATTGGCCTTTGTTCCTCAGCATTCCTTTAGCACTTGGCTCGCCGTGAACCTCTCCTTGCGGCTCCTGCGTCACAGTGGGGAATTTTATATCCCTCTGGGGGGTCTCCCAGTGCCTCAGCCTCACAGTTCCCTGGCTGCCTCTCTCCCCAAGAGCTTGTCTGTCTTCCCATCAGCTGGCTGCCCCCATGGTCAAACACTTGACCTTACTGTCAGCATCCCCTTGTCGGTCCACCAGCCC
This sequence comes from Leontopithecus rosalia, assembly GCA_028533165.1. Classification (NCBI taxonomy): domain Eukaryota; kingdom Metazoa; phylum Chordata; class Mammalia; order Primates; family Cebidae; genus Leontopithecus; species Leontopithecus rosalia. Next base: position 1,806,091 of record CM052664.1, read on the forward strand.
TGATTTCCAGCTCCTTTTCTCTCCTCCCCAGCAGCCCTGCAGTTCCTTTGAGACTTAATTGTTCCTCCCTGCTTTTTACTCACCATCCTGCCCGGCTACGGCTCTGCTTCTTCACGTTCTCTTTACTCTGCCTAGAGCGCCTGGTCCAGCATTAATCCCGCCTCACATAGATCAGAGCTTCCATTCCCCTCTTCCTTCCTTGTCTTCCTCTGGCAATTTTTTTTTTTTGAGACGGAATCTCTTTCTGTCTCCCAGGCTGGTGCAGCAGAGCGATCTCGGCTCACTGCAACCTCTGCGTCCCGGGTTCCAGCAATTCTCATGCCTCAGCCTCCCAAGTAGCTGGGATTACAGGTGTGTGCCCACCACTCGCAGCTAATTTTTGTGTTTTTTGTAGAGATGGGATTTCACCACGTGGGCCAGGCTGCTCTTGAACTCCTGACCTCAAGTGATCCGCCTGCTTCAGCCTCCCAAAGTGCTGGGATTACAGGCATGAGCCACTGCATCTGGCTCCCTGGAAAATTTTAATGCTAGTTAAATTTAAGTCTCCACCTACCCTAGCCCTGCTCTGAGTGGCTAAATATGGCTGTTGGGGGCAGGGGACAATGCAAATAACTGGTCTGTCTTAAAATTCACATCAGCCGCTGACTATTTCCATGCTCCCTTTTGGAATCTCCAGTGCCTCCTACCCTGTCCTCACTACCCCCTCATTACTTCCTATTACACTGAGAATGAGAAGGAAGAAATACATCAAAAGACATTGAAATTGATAAATCAGTGAAATATTTAGTAGGGACTTAAAAAAGTTAAATAGGGAAAATATAAGGTAGGAAATAAGTTAAAAGAATCTCATAATTCTTCATAATAAAGAATAAATAATTTCAGCATTTAGTCAAGCTTACATTTTGAGATATATATATAAAAGAAAAAGGTAGTGCATGTGAGTGGTTAGAAAGGCCCTAGGGAAGTGAAAGGCAGAAAACGCAGGGAAACAAACCTCCTCAGGCTCCCAAAGGAAGCAATGCTTGTCCTTGACGATGATCTCTTCCTCAAAAATTGTCGTTCACGTCACCAGCATTGGCGTATTGTGTGTGTGTTCATATCTCCAGCATTGGTGTAGTGTGTGTGTGTGTGTGTGTGTGTGTGTGTGTGTGTGTATTTTTTATTTTTAAAAAAATTTTGAGATGCAGTCTTGCTCTGTTGCCAGGCAGAAGTGCAGTGGCACAATCTTGGCTCACTGCAACCTCTACCTCCTGGGTTCAAGAGATTCTCCTGCCTCCGCCTCTGGGGTAGCTGAGACTACAGGCGCGCACCGCCACGCCCGGCTAATTTTTAGTGGAGGCAGTTTCACCATGTTGGCCAGGCCCGTCTTGATCTCTTGACCTTGTGATCTTCCCTCCTTGGCCTCCCACGTGCTGGGATTACAGAGCCACTGCAGCAGGCCTGTGTATATATTTTTAAGAGAATTACACAGAAGGGGTTGTTATTACATACGCTGCTGTGTCCTCTTTTTTTACTTAGAGATTCATAGACGTGTAAGTAGATTTGTTGAAGTGAAGAGATATCTCTCTCACTCTCTCTGAGTTTTTTATTCAACATAAGTTTTGTGCCCATGTTGGAATTACGTGAAATGATTTTAACAAAATTATCATGAAAAACATACATTGCTACTTTTAAAAATTAACTTCATTTTAAAGTCAATTTTGTTTCTTTGTAGACCAAAAAAAAAAAATTGAAAATATCCTTTATCTTCAGTTTTTAAAGGGCTTGCATTTTTTAGGCTTTCTGTTTTCTTTATAACCTAGACAATAAATGTCTTTTAAGTTTTTTTGTTTAAATTATTTATGGTTATTAAAGAAAATGTGGAAAACTGTGAAGTTTGAAAAAAATAAAATTGTAAGTCTACACTAGGAGACAACCATTGTTAGCCTGCTCTTGTTTTCTTATGCTTTCTATTCATATAGATGTGTTTGTATTGTAGAAACAGTTATTTATGTATCTATAACATATATGTGACATACAGAAATACATGTGGCTGAGACCATTCTGTATCCATAGATTCATATTCTACCTTTAAAAACCTTAGGTTGCATTTGGCTGGGTATGGTGGCTCTTTGGGAGGGCAAGGCGGGTGGATCACGAGGTCAAGAGATCGAGACCAACCTGGCCATCATGGTGAAACTCCATGTCTACTAAAAATACAAATATTAGCTGGGCATGGTGACGCATGCTTGTACTCCCAGCTACTTGGGAGGCTGAGGCAGGAGAATTGTTGGAACCTGGGAGGCGGAGGTTGCAGTGAGCCAAGATCGTGCCACTGCATTCCAGCGTGGCGACAGAGTGAGTCTCTCTCTCTCTCTCAAAAAAAAAAAAAAGAAAAGAAAAAAAAAAGGTTGCATTTAGGTATTTTCCCATAACTTAAAAAAATTCCTCTTAAAAACATTTAAAAATTTAATTTTAAATTGACAAATAAGAATTATATACATTTATTGTATACAGCAGATTGTTTTGAAATATGTATACATTGTGGAGTGGCTAAATTGAGCTAATGAATGTATCTGTTACCTCACACACTTGTTTTTGTGATGAGAAAACTTGAAATCTACTGTTACCGATTTTCAAGACTACAGTTTTTATTAAGTGTATTCACTGTGTACACTGGATCTCTTGATACCTATTCCTTCTGTGTCATCAGAATTGTGTATCCTTTGACCAATGTCTTCCCCTGACCCCCAGTCCCTGGTAACCCCTATCTCTTCTCCACTCAGAGTTCACCTGTTTCAGTTCCCTCCTGTAAGTGAGATCACATGACGTTTGCGTTTCTGTGCTGGGCTCATTTCCCTTAACATAACGTCCTCTTCGTTCATGCATGTTGCCACTAATGACAGGTTTTCCTTTTTCAAAAAATTCCATAGTGTGTATTTGCCACATTTGTAAAATCCATTCATCTGTTGACGGACAGTTGAGCTGATTCATGTCTTGGCTATTGTGGAGAAGGCTGCAGTGAGCATGGGAGTATAGATATTTCTTCAACATCCTGATTTTATTTCCTTTGGAAATGCGTATATATGCATTTCAGTAGTTGAATTCCTTGATCATGTGGTACTTCTCTTTTAATTCTTTTGAAGAATGTTCATGCTGTTTTTCATAACGGCTGTGCTAATTTACATTCCCACCAACAGTGTGCAGGAGTTCCCTCTTCTGAGCATCCTACCAACGCTTGCCTTTGATCGTTTTGATGGTAGCCATTCTTACAGATGCCAAGTGATATCTCATTATAGTTTTAATTTGCCTTTCCCTGATTAGTGATGTTGAGCATTTTTTTCATAGTTAACCATTTGCATATCTTCTTTGAGTAATGTCTATTCATTCCTTTGACTTGTTTTTTTTGGAGGCAGGGTCTTGCTCTGTCGCCCAGGCTGGAGTGCAGTGATACCATCGTAGCCCACTGCAGCCTTGATCTCCTGGGCTCACGTGATCCTCCACCTCAGCCTCTGAGTAGCGAAGGCTGCAAGAGCATGCTGCCATGCCTGGCTGTTTTTTTAAATTTTTCTGTGGAGACCGTCTTGCTAAGTTGCCCAAACTGCCGGCCTCAAGTTATCCTGGTGCCTTGGCCTCTCAAAGTGCTAGGATTACAGGCACGAGCCACTTCACCTGGCCTGACCATTTGAAAACATTCGGTTATCTGCTTTCTTAATACTGAGTTGAGTTCCTTATATATTTTGGATATTCACCCCTTAGAGATTTGTGGTTTACGAAGATTTTCTCCCATTCCGTAGCTGGTCTTCGTTCTTTTGTGTCCTTGGTTGTGCAGAAGCTTTTTAGGTTCATGTGATCCCATTTGTCTGTTTGTGCTTTTGTTGCTTGTGTTTTTGGGTTAGATCTAAAAAAGTCGTTGCCCAGACCAAAGTCGTGAGCTTCACCCTGTTTTTTTCTAGTTGTTTTGCAATTTTGGGTCTTAGGTTTTCCGAAGATTTTAGCAGCTGCTGTCCTGTTTGTATGAACTGTATAGCTACTTTGGTATAATTTCAGTAAGGCTCAAAAATACACAGACAGTTTACTATTTAGGGCCACGTGTATGTGTGTTAAAACTATTTAAGAAAACTGAGAAAATGATAAATACGTGATAGTGGTTATCTCTGGAAGTGAGGTAGGCAGTTGGCAAAGGGGAGTTCTTGCAACCAGTTGGGAACGTCTTAGTTCTTAACTTGGGTGGTGTTTAAGCGTTTTCTTTGTAACACAAAATATATGCCTTTTGTACATGTTACATAGCATAGATTCTATTGTATTAGATTTTTTTGAGACGGAGTTTCGCTCTTGTTACCCAGGCTGGAGTGCAATGGCGCGATCTCAGCTCACCGCAACCTCCGCCTCCTGGGTTCAGGCAATTCTCCTGCCTCAGCCTCCTGAGTAGCTGGGATTACAGGCACGCGCCACCATGCCCAGCTAATATTTTTAGTAGAGACGGGGTTTCACCATGTTGACCAGGATGGTCTCGATCTCTTGACCTCATGATCCACCCGCCTCGGCCTCCCAAAGTGCTGGGATGACAGGCTTGAGCCACCGCGCCCGGCCTGTATTAGATGTTTTTAAGACATACCACTGTCTTAAAATGGAGCACAGTAGACCAATTTCTACTGTGCACTAATTGCTTATACTTGGTTACTTTTTAGCTCCAAGGTCATCTTATATTTTATTTGCCATTTGTTACCATATATAAAATAATGTCCATGTATTGTTTTGTTTACTAGGGGCAAGAACTCTTGCAGTGTTCTTGCAGACGGTAATGTGGGGGCTCTGCCTCGCATGGCAGTGATTGTTTCATTGAGATCCTGTTCATGGAGTGCCTTTTCTGTCCAGAGCATTTGGTCAGAGACTGGGAAGCTCCCTCATCCAGGGAGCTGAGGCCTCAGAGAGCTCACAGCCAAGCTACGAGGGTCTTCCTCTCAAACAGCAGTGAGTGTCACATGCAAAGGAGACACTAGCAAGGTGCATGGGAGCACAGAGAAGGGAATTGGAATCAGAGGTATCTAGCAGGAGCTAAAAACTGGGGAAATTTGAAGACAGGCCTTGAGAGCAAAACTGCTGTCTTGACACACTTTGTACTCAGGGTAGCTAAGGCTTGACCTTCCTCTGAGATGACTGTCCCCCTACTTAGGTGCCGTCCTAACTAACTGCCGATATGGCAAAGGTGTAAGTGTGGCACGTTGTTGGAGATGGTTATGTATCAGTTGTACTGTTCTCACTTTTGCAAGTGCTCACATTAACACTGACTCTATTCCAACATTAAATCTCATTGATAGTGATTTGTATATTTAAAAATGATTATAGTTAATAATTTACATATATTATTTAATATAATTTTAAAACTAATAGTATTTATAATGTATGTAGAGTATTTATGACTGTCTATGAGTTATTAAGAGCAATAGGTGCAGTTTTGGGCAAATGTAAACTACCTGCATTTTATTTCAGTTACGTTGAAACTGTTTATTAAAATATTTATTCTTTTCAGAGTCATATTAAATCTGTAGACTCAGGAGAAACAAACCTAGATGGAGCCATAGGTGAGTAGACCGTGGAGCATTTTATGTGTTTGTTTGAGGTACTTTGATGTAGCGATTTAGAACATGTAAATAAATACCTGTAATAATTACCTGTATTTCTAGGACTGACAGCGTCAGAAGAATTGATCAAGATCACGTTGTCTGCTTTTGAAGCAATAATACAGTATCCTATTTTGTTGAAAGACTATCACTCTACGGTCAGTTCTGGCAGCTTTTGAAAAAAGTTCTTTTTAAATTTACTTGGTAATTCTGTGTAAGGAGACCTAGCTTAGGGTGCTTGTTCAGACGGGCGCGTTCCCTTCCTGGAATAACCACTGAGAACCCTGGCACCGTGGCAGGGTGAACAGAGGAAATCCCTTCCCTTTGTTGACTTTCTAAAGGTTTTTGTTTTTCTCTTTCCTCCCTGGTCCACACCTGTCCCTCAGCGTACTTTCTTCTTGCCTGGCTATTTGTCCTAACTGGTACAAACCCTCCGAGCCGGCCTTCTCAACCTTGGCACTGAAGGCGTTTTGGGATGGACGGGTCTTTGTTTTGGGACTGTCCCGTGCATTGTGGGATATTTAGCAGAAGCCCTGGCCTCTGCTCACTAGATGCTATAGCCCCACTCCTCTCCCTTCAGTAGGACAACCAAAATTGTCTCTACACGTCGACATATGTACCCTGGGTTGCAAAATTGCTCTCATTTGAGAAAGTGTGCCTTAGAAGGATCCTTAGGTGAGCTGCCTGTTGACTGTGGGAGGAGGAAATCCCCCCTCCCTTTCTTTCTGCAGAAAGGCCCCCAGAAGAGGAGCCAGTTAGGAAGCCAGCTAGCTGATGGTGCAAGGAGCAGTAGTAGGCTTTGACAGCCAGTGGCTTCCCTAGAAGTTACTGCGGAGCAGGGACATGGCTCCCTCCTGCCCTCCCGAGCCCTCCCATCTACTGCGGAGCAGGGACATGGCTCCCTCCTGCCCTCCCGAGCCCTCCCATCTCCTGCCCCACGCCCTCACTGAAGCCTGGGTGATGTGGTAAAGGGGGGATGTGTTTCTTGCACCTCAGCCTTATGCCTGCTTCCAGTGATCTGCCCCATTTGGCATTTGACCCGAGGACCACTTTCAGATAACAAATTACGTGGACATCCAAAGCATAACTCAGCAGAGTCTGATGTGAGAGTGTTCGTCAATTTTGAAGAACTAACCCTATAGGGAAAATTTTAGATAGCAGTCAATCGTGAGTTGTGAATTGCCTGTCATGATAATGAATAACAGTACTGAATTTAGAAATCAGAACTGTACTTAAAAAAGATATTTTGAAGTTAAGACAAAGTTCATTTTAACACCTTCCTGGTCACGTAGATACCATTGTAGAGCTGAATTCTGCGGTTTGTTTCCTCACAATTCTCTACCCTCTGCCCCCACCCATCAAACACAGTTAACTTGTGTGTGTGCACGAAATCCTTCACTTTTATTCTACATTCTTTGGCTGCTGACATGTGGGAATTACCTCAGTTCTCAACTCTCTGCCTAAGGCTTTCCTTCAGAAAGTAGTCTGAAAGCTCCCCCTGTTCTTGGAGCTTAAGGTTTAGGGTCTTTACATTTTATCTGGCATTTTTCATTGTTTCCGTAAGAGAGGTAATCCCAGTCACAGTACTTACCCTAACCGGGAACCTGCTTGTCTCAGACATTGTCATAGCAATGAATTCCAGGTTATCAAATAAGCGATGACTTGCTGGGATGTTCTTGCTGATTCTTTTGCCTAATGAACAGGAACTTTATGGCTAATTTGTTAAGGTCTGGTATTTATGAATATCATATTGCATTTAAATAGAAATCAGGTTATTTTCTAATCATGAAATGCAGTCATACTGATTGTTGTACCTATAGCATGTATTGTGATAGAAAAGATATTACTGCAACTTACTGGCTTCATAAAAACATTTTTTAATGTTAGAACTCATGAGAAATTTCCAAATTGCCTCTCGTTGAGCGTGACTGGAACGCATGAAGAGGAAGGTGCAGCACCCCAGGGAACATCTGAAATATTAGCACACGTGGTGTTCAAGGCTGCTGATCAACCCTCTATTGTATGCAAGTGGCCAAATGCATTTGGTTCTTGCTGAGCGCAAACGCTTAATTCAGATTTTTCCCAGAGTTTTAGACCCTTGAGCTCCTCAGAGTTGAAATAATCAATCTGGCGTGTAGGGCAGTCAGAAAGCCACATGATTTGTTTGTACAGAGAATTTGTTCCCATGAGTGGGAACGAGTATCAGGAAAATATTAATAGCAAAGGGAGAAATGAAGATGACTTCTTTGTTAGAAAATTCTGGCTGCAATATACATAATTTGATTGAAACATCTCTCTTTAAGTTTAGAAAGTAAGCTAAGCCTTCATACTTTTTAACAAAAAAACCTATCCTTTTGTACATTTTTCAGGGAGAGGCTGGAGGCTAATAAATATTGAGTAATTTAGCCCTAAACCACTTATTTGAGTTAGTACTTAGTGTTGGTGGGGACACGGAGCAAATGGAACCCAGAAACTCTGCACTCAGAGTGTGTGTTGTTACAGCTCCTCTGAAAACCAGTTTGGCCCTATGCCTACAGCTGAGCATAGGCGTATACTGTGACTCAGCAATTTTACTTCAAAACATACATTTAGTAGGATGACGTACATACAAGAATGCTCATAGCTGCAGACTGGAAACTACCCAAATGCCCATCAACGGTCGATGCATGAATACCTTGTGGTATAGTGAAATGACGGAGTGTTCTTCCACAGAGAAAATCAAAGACCTACAATTACACGTAACGGCATGGATAAACCTTACACATTTAAGATGGCACTAACGTTAACAAATACAAAATACCGTGATTCCGTTTGCAAAAAGTTTAAGAATAGACAAAACTATTCCAGGTCGGGATAGTGGTTACTCTTGGGTGGTGACTGGTAGGTCTTGACAACGGGGGCTTCACGATGTCCCGTTCCTTCATCTCGGTGCTGCTTACCTGGTGTGTTCACATTGTGAAAATTGTCTCAATTGTATACTTAGGATGAGTACATTTTATGGATGGATCTTATTTGTGAATTAAAAATTTACGTAAATATGAAAAACGGTTTCGAAGTTGGTGAAGGTCTAAGCCTGTATACAGGTTGATTATTCCCTTATCTAAACAGCTGGGACCAGAAGTGCTTCAGATTTTGGACAGTTTGGGGTTTTGAAATCTGTGAATTTTTGGAATATTTGCATTATCCTTACTGGTTGGACATGCCTAATCTGAAACTCTGAACTACTCCAGTGAGCAGTGCTTCTGAGTGTCACATTGGTGCTCAGAAAGTTTCAAGCTGGGCATGGTGCCAAGCTCCTGTAGTCGCAGCTACTTGGGAAGATACCTTGAGCCTCGGAGTTCAAGGCCAGCCTGGGCAATGTAGCCATAACCCCATTTCTAAAATGAAGGGAGGCAGGTTTCAAATTTTGGAGCATTTCAGATTTTAGATTTTTGGATTGTACATGCAGTCACGCCTTGCTTAAGGATGGAGCTAGATTCTGAAAATGCCTTGTTTGGTGATCTTTTCTGTTGTGCAAACATCACAGAATGCACTTACACCAACCTAGGTGGCGTAGCCCACTGACACCGAGGCCATGTGCTATAGCCTGTAGCTCCTAGGCTACAAACCTGTACAGCGCTTTACTGCGAGGAATATCGTAGGTGATCGTAACAGGTGGTAGGTATACGAAGCAGAGGTCTGGTGAAAATGTTGCACAAAGATGAATGGTGTATCCTGACGGGACTTACACTGCGTGGAGCTTGCAGGCCTGGTGTTGCTCTGGGTGAGTCAGTACTGAGTGCTCAGTCAGCGGGAAGGCCTAGGATACCACTGTACACTACATTATCAACACTGTTCACTTAAGCTACACTAATTTTTTCTTTCTTTCTTTTTTTTTTTGAGACGGAGCTTCGCTCTTGTTGCCCAAGCAGGAGTGCAATGGTGTGATCTCGGTTCACCGCAGCCTCCGCCTCCTGGGTTCAAGTGATTCTTCTGCCTCAGCCTTCCAAGTAGCTGGGATTATATGTATGTGCCACCACGCCCGGCTAATTTTTTGTATTTTTAGTAGAGACGGGGTTTCTCCGTGTTGGTCAGGCTGGTCTTGAACTCCCGACCTCAGGTGATCGGCCCGCCTTGGGATTGATTAAAGGCATGAGCCACCGCACCCGGCTCACATTAAATTTATTAAAAAATATTTTTCAGTCGGGCATGGCGGCTCACAGCTTCACCTGTAATCTTAGTTCTTTGGGAGACTGAGGCAGGAGAACCACTTGAGGCCAGGAGTTTGAAGACCGGCCTGGGCAATATAGTGAAACCCCTTGCCTACAAAAAAAAAAAAAAAAAAAAAAAAAAAAATTAACTGGGCATGGTGGTGCATGCCTGTAGAAAAACAAATGTGGTTAGGTGCAGTGGCTCACTCCTGTAATCCCACCACTTTGAGAGACCGAAGTGGGTGGATCACCTGAGGTTAAGAGTTTGAGACCAACCAGGCCAACATGGGGAAACCCCATCTGTGACCGCATACAGTGGCTCGGTCCTGTAATCCCAGCACTTTGAGAGGCCAAGGTAGGCGGATCACCTGTGGTCAAGAGTTCGAGCCCAACCAGGCCAACATGGTGAGACCTCATCTCTACTAAAAATACAAAAATTAGCCAGGTGTGATGGTGGGCACCTGTAGTCCAGCTTGAGAGCCTGAGGCAGAAGAATCACTTGATCTTGGGAAGCAGAGCTTGCAGTGAGCCAAGATCACACCACTGCACTCCAGCCTAGGTAACAGTGAGATTCTGCCTCAAAATAAACAAAAGAAAACAAAAAAAATGTATTTTTCTGTCTTTAATACTGAATTCTCTGTATCTTACTGAAACATTTTCACTTTGTAAACTTCTAAAAACTTTTTTACTCTTTTGTGATAATACTCATTTTAAAACACATTGTACAGTTGTAGAAAAATATTTTCTTTATATCCTTATTTCATAAGCTTTTTTTTTAAAGTTTTAATTAAAATTTTTTCCCTTTCTAAACTGTTTTGTTATAAATGAAGGCGAAATGACACACAGTTTGCCTGGGCTTACACAGGGGCGGGGTCATCAAGACCTTGTCAGAAGCAGTAGGAATTTTCTGCTCCATTATCAGCTTATGGGACCGTCATACATGTCATCCGTTCTGACCAAGGCGTCATGCCGTGCGTGACTGTGTATATATAAAGTTAACTGGTATGAATAAGCAGCTCTATCTGTTATTGGTATGGATTCCTATTCTGTATTAGTTTTCTATTGCTGCTGTAACCAATTAGTGGTGTAAAACAACACAAGTATATCATCTTAACCATTCTGGAGAGTCAGAAGCTTGAAATGAGTTTCGGGGTGTCACATGGCTGTGAACCTTCCTGAGGCTCTAGGGGAAGGCTCTGCTTCCTTGCCCTTTCCACCTTCTTGAGGCCACCTGCATTCTTAGACTCCGGACCCCTTCTCCATCTTCAAAGCCAGCAGAGCAGCGTCTTCAAATCTCTCTCTAGCCTCTGCTTTTATTGTCATGTCTTCTCTGACTCTGACCATCCTGTCACCCTTTAAGGATCCTTATTACTATATTGGATATATATTATATCTCTCAAGAGCCTTAACTGAATCTCCTCTGCAAACTCCCTTTTGCTGTGTAAATAAGAAACTTGAAGGTTTTGGGGATCAGGACATGGCTGTCTTTGGAGAGGCATCGTTCACCACAGATTTCTATTTTATCAATGGCTTCATTACTACATTGCTTTGGTGCTGCTCTTCTCCAGATGTGGCTAGTGCAAGCTCTTTCAGGTTGGCCTCTGCAACGTGTCCTTGTGACATACCCTATCCTTTTCTGAGTGCTACCTTATTTTATGTTACAACAAGATATTCTGTCCTCAGTTTGTTACTACTTGGCCCTGCCTGTCTCTGAAGTTAGGCATTTCCGAGGAGCCCTGGTTTTCTTTATTGGGAAATGGCATCAGAGGGGGCACTAAGTGTGCTCCTGTCTTCTGGGATATCTTAGCTTCTAGCCCTTCCAAGAAACAGTTAGGAAATACACGCAGGCATATGCACTCTGATGGTCCAAATGTGTCCTCACACTTCATATGTTGAAACTTAATCCCCAGTGTCACAGTATTGGAGGTGATTAGATCGCAAGGGTTCCCCTCTCATGAATGAGTTAGTGTCCTTTTAAAGAGCTTGAAGGGGTGGGTTTGGACCTTCTACTTCTTCTGCCATGTGAGGACACAGCTAAAGGATGCCATCTTGGAAGCAGCCCTCTCCAGACATCGCAACTGTGGGCATCTTGATCTTGGACGTCCCAGCCTCCTAAACTGTGAGGAACAAATTTCTGTTATGAAATTACCCAAGCTAAGGCCTTTGTTACAGCAGCCTGAGTAAACCAACATATATGCATATGAACACACATAGACGCCAGCACACATGCGTAGGAACACACATAGATACTACCATATACCCGTATGAACACACATAGATACCACCACACATGTGTATGAACACAGATACCAACACACAAGTGTATGAACACACAGATACTACCACATATGCATATGAACACACGTAGATACCACCACATATGCATATGAGCACACATAGATACAAACACATATGCTTCTGAACACATAGATACCAACACACGTGTATGAACACACATAGACACCAACACATATGCATATGAACACACATAGATACCACCACACATGCATATGAACACATAGAAACCAACACAAACATGTATGAACACACATAGATTGCAACACATACACATATGAATGCACATAGAAACCAACATGTGTATGAACACACACAAACACCAACACATATGCGTATGAACACACGTAGATACCACCACATATATGTATGAACACATAGATATCAACACATATGTGTCTGAACACACATAGATACCAACACACATGTATGAACACACATAGACGCCAACACATATGCGTATGAACACATGTAGATACCACCACATATGCATATGAACACATAGATACCAACATATATGTGTAGGAACACAGACACCAACACACATGCATGTGAACACATAGATACCAACACATACACCTATGAACACACATAGATACCAACACGTGTATGAACACACATAGACACCAACACGTGTATGAACACACGTAGATACCATCAAATATGCATATGAACACAGATACCAACACATACGTGTCTGAACACACAGACACCAACACACACGCGTATGAACACATAGATACCACCACACATGCATATGAACACATAGATACCAACACGTGTATGAACACAGACACCAACACATATGCATATGAACACATGTAGATATCACCACGTATGCATATGAACACATAGATACCAACACATATGCGTATGAACACACACAGACACCAACACACATGCATATGAACACACATAGATACCACCACACATGGATGTGAACACATAGATACCAACATGTGTGTGAACACACATAGACATCAACACATATGCATATGAACACACATAGATATCATACAGTCACAGACAGTTTGGCCCTACATATCCACAGGTTCCACATCCTTGGATTCAACCAACAGCAGATAAAAAGTATTTGAAAAACAATGAAAAATGATAATATAACAATAAAAAAATAAATTTAAAAAATAGAGTATAACAACTATTTAGCTGGCACTTACATTGCATCAGGTGTTGTAAGTCACCTAGAGATGATTTAAGGTATGTGGGAGGTTGTGTGTAGTTTATATGCAAATACTAATGCCATTTTATATAAGGACTTAAGGATCCCTGGATTTTGTTATGGAGAAGGGTTCCTGGTACCAAACTCTGTCTCATTTTGAGGCCCAGTTACATTCAGCATTCCCTATGTGAACCTAGACTTCTCATCCCCCAAGTCAGGATGTCTGCTCTGTCCCCTCCTCCTTTTCTCTCAAAGCCCCATTCAAAAGTCTCTTCTGTGAGACTCTCCTACCCACCCAGCAGAGAAAGGCCCTCCCTGCTCTGGGGTCCATAGCTTTCTATACCCCCACCATAACAGCCCCTACTGTGCTATGTTCCTACTCAATTATGTGTTGACACATTGTTCTCTCCCTGGAGCCAGTCCACTGTGGACACTGAGGGACAGCTGTACGACAGGCACTTATGTACACGTGCCTGTATGCACACACATACATAGTTGGATTTGTGAGTTCACGCTGCTGTCTTCACATTCAGCCCCCTGCACAGTTCTTTCTTGCCTTCACCCATATATTTGTGTGTCCCTTTGTGGAAGTTTTGGCTTCCAGCATCATCCGCACATTTTCTCATTTGCTTTACCCTGTAATACATCTAAAATTGTCATGGAATTGCTTCACTGCAGCCACTACCAAAACAAACCAAATGAAGTCAGGATTTGTTTGCAGAATTCCCTGCCTTCCCAACCTCTTCTCATCTCCAAGCTGCACTTGGGGTATACAGTCAATACTGTGTTCATAAGGTGCTTGGCTTAGCTCCCTTCCCTACTCTTAGTGTAGTTACAGTATTTGTTTGAAGCACAGTTGATTTGTGTCCATTTGCTTTCAATTTTAGGTTTTCTTTTGCTCCTTCCTCTTTTGTTGCTTTTGATTTTTTTAGATATGTAGAACATGAATGTGCTTCCAAAAAGTCAAAAGTATGGAAAAAGATGTATTCAGAGCAGTGTCACTCCCTTCCCTGAAGGATATATCCACTCTACTCCATTGCCATTCTGTCATACTCTCCTTACTCTGGTAGGTTACCTACTTCATTGTTTTCTGGTTTATCCTTTTAATAATTTCTTTCTGTAAAGCAAGTATATGTTTTCTTATTTTTCCTTCTTGCACTGAATGTAACATATATGTTCTTTTGCAGTTTGCCTTTTCATTTAATAATGAGCATTAGAAATTATTCCATATCAGTTCATAGAGCTCTTTCTCACTCTTTGTTAAAACAGTATAGTATTCCTCCAGTGTCTGGCCCTCTAGGTAGTTGCTGATATTTGCAGTTTTAAGCAACATATAACCTTGTTGACGTTCACATTCCTACTGGAGGTGTATCTTCAGGGTAAATTGCGATCTGGCAGTTCAATCACTGGAAGGGTGATGTTGGGATCAAAGCGTGAAGGTACTTGTACTTTTGTTAGGTACTGCCAACGTCCCTTATGTGGGCCTTTACCATTGTCTTTCTCCCCAGCGGTGTATGAGAATGCCTGTTATGACACCATCTTGCCAATAATGTGTTACCCACCTAATGTGACCATGGGAATTCCTAACATTTTTATAGCTATTTAATACTGCAAAGAAGATTTAAACAGAGCACCAATCTTGGGCAATAGTAACTTTAAGAACAAATGCAATAAGGTTCAGTGAAGCAAGTGTTATTTGCTGTTGTTTAGCTTAAATGTCCCAGACCTCTGTTAGCATTCCTAAGTCATAGGCGTTCATTTCATTTGGGACATGCCACTGAGAATCAGGAACATGCAGAGAAACTGATACCCACAGAAACTGATGTGCATGTATATTCACACACTTTAAAAAATGGGTGGGCGTCCTAGTTTTTGAGCAAAGAAATAAAAGTCACCCGACTTGGGAACTCAAAAGAGTTGAGTAGGTCTCTGCTTTTAGAACACGCTGACAATGAACTTGCACAAGTGAATTTCTTCAAGAAATCAATATTGCTAGTATTATTAAAATTCCTTGGATTATTCCACGTAAGTGTATTATGCCTACACTAAAATAAATAATTAGATCACCGGTACAGAAGAGCTTGGTAAGGGTGCAGTTGTATTTATTTTAATACCATTGGCTATATGAGTATAGATGTTATAAAATAGACAGCATATAGTAGTGTATATAAACATGTGATGTATATGTATATAAATTCTGTGGAAGATTCTGGAAGGGCAGAACATTGGTGAGCAAATTAGCAAACTCCACAGCAGCAAAAAGGTACTCATTTTCTATTGTCTCAATGATTCAGTCTCTTTTTATTATTATTATTATTATTATTTTTTGGGATGGAGTTTCGCTCTTGTTACCCAGGCTGGAGTGCAATGGTGCTATCTCAGCTCACCACAACCTCCGCCTCCTGGGTTCAGGCAATTCTCCTGCCTCAGCCTCCTGAGTAGCTGGGATTACAGGCACGCGCCACCATGCCCAGCTATTTTTTTATATTTTGAGTAGAGACGGGGTTTCACCATGTTGACCAGGATGGTCTCGATCTCTTGACCTCGTGATCCACCCGCCTCGGCCTCCCAAAGTGCTGGGCATGGTGGCGCGTGCCTGTAATCCCAGCTACTCGGGAGGCTGAGGCAGGAGAATTGCCTGAACCCAGGAGGCGGAGGTTGCGGTGAGCCGAGATTGCGCCATTGCACTCCAGCCTGGGTAATGAGTGAAACTCCGACTCAAACAAAAACAAAAAACAAAACAAAAAAAAGACTATGTTTTACCTTCATTTATCCACTTCTCTAACATTCTCGTTTTCTTTATGTAGATATGTATTCCTCATCTATGGTTTTCCTTCGCTCTGAAGAATTTCTTTAAATATTTCTTACAAAGCAAATCTGTTGCTGAAACATTTCTTCAATTCTTGTCTATGAGAAAGTCTTCATTTCTCCTTCAATTTTGAGGGATAATTTCATCACATACAGAATTCTAGGTTGGTGGCTTTTTTCTCTTAGCACTTTGAAAATTTCATTCCAGCCCAGTGTTTCAGGTGGACTGAACTTAGGTAAATGGGCCTTTCGTGTAAGGTTTTATGTGTATCGAAGGCCAGGAGCTGGGCTGTGTTTCTTGTTTGCGATAGTTGTAGGTTTCAGGGACTAAGATTCCCTCTAGTCACTGAGCTGTTTTCTCTGCTGGTGTCTTCGGGTTTCCCTTCAAAGAACTCTGTCTTAAATACCACCTGTGCCGCTCCTAAGACTGTGTTAAACTGAACCCATGTTGATGTGGTGGTAAGGTGGCGGGGGAAGGGGCGTTGCATAGTCCTGTGATTAGGTCTTACTCTTTCAGTTAGTACCTAGGCTGTGACCTTCACAAGTGCTTCTTAGTGTCCCCAGCCTCCCACTGTAGGTGAGAAAAGAAGGCTAGAGGGGCCTGGAGTTGGGTATTTCCCTTGCCCGGGAGTTAAGTTCTGCTAAAACCCCATTAAGTGAGGCTGTTGTAGAATCGTTTCCCTTGAGTCCAGACCTTTGTTAAACCATGCTCTGGACATACTTCAAAATAGTACATTTCCTCTTCCCTTACTGAAGTGCCAGATTTTTTCACGTTCACTCTGAGAAGTGGTGTTGGTTTGGAGCTCCTGGCAACACTTAGTGGCTCCCCTAAGGCTGGGTCTCCAGGAGTGTCTCATCTCCTGAGCTAGTCCATGCTCAGTCTCCAGCAGTCAGTCAGCCACCCTTTACGTGCTGGTCTGGTGGCTCCAGTGGCAGGTCCTGCTCCTGGTAAGCTGTGGTTTTCCAAATTTGCTGTCCCTCTGGTTCTGGGCTTGATGGTTTCCTGTGGCTTCAATTCTTTGATGTATCTAAGAAAAGTTGTTGTTGATTTTTAGTTGTTCAGCCTTTTCTTTGTGGTATGCTTGGTTGTGATGATTTCCAAGGTCTTGACATGTTGGTCTAGAATCCAGAAGTCCATCAGTGACTACAGTCCCTGTAAATATATGCATTTACACACACACACACACACACACACACAAAATATGCACAGGTATACATTTATATCCCAGAAGTCCATCAGTGACTACAGTCCCTGTAAATATATGCATTTACACACACACACAAATATGCACAGGTATACATTTATATCAATATATATATTCTTGCTAAGATCATGATATTGCTGTTGTCAATGGGATATTTTTTGAGTTATTTAATTGGTTGTTGGGCTCTCCGTGCAACAGAAACTGACGAGGCCAAAAGAGTTTTCCCATACAAGGCTTCATTGGAGCGCATGCATGAGGGAAGCATCATGAGAGAGAGAGAATTCCCTGACTGCCTTTCTGATGAGCTGATTGGAATTTTTATTAGGCAAAGTGCAGGAATGGATAGATAGGGTAGGGCATGCAGGCTGGGCAGAGTGGAACGTGAAGGGTCTGGGTGCAGGTCAGCACAGCTGGTTGCGGTTTATCTTAAGAAATGGACCCGTGGTGGTCTGGCCAGTGGCGCAAAGCTGTCATTCCTTCCTGAGGGGACACTGCACGGTTTGTTTTGGATCTCCAAGGCCAGTTATTGGAATTCCTTAAGTAAAAGGCATGGTTAAACATGGGAGCATAGAACCAGAGCATGAGTAAAGCCGTGGGGTTAGTGGGTAAGGCGCCTGAGGCAGTGCTGCGGGTTTTGTGATTAGGGGAAATGTGTCAAAGGATATGTATGAAAGAGTGCTCTAGTAAGGGTGAGCTGGAGCCAAGCCCCGTCCCTACTGTGTGTCGTAATGCTGTTGATTTTTCTGTGTTCTTCTTCTGTCTGACAGGCTTTCTTTCCTGGCCAGGTTTAATTGTTTTTGAATTTCTTGAGATGGGCTCTTAGATCATTTGTCGCAGCCTTACTCCTCTCCTGATATACAGTCTTCAGCCTTTAAGATAGCTGTTGATCACGTTGGTATCGTCCAGAGCCCTGCGTATTTCTTTCCTTTGCAGAGTTTTTGCATCAGACATAACTGCAGGTTTGGAGTTCCCAAAATGCTTTGGTGGAGCACGGTATCTGTGCTTTGGGTGATGTGATCGGACATCACTTATTGGAAGAGGGTAAAGAAAACACCGCTGGTTCTTAGGGTCCTCGTAAAAATACCGAGATACACTATTGCACGTACATTTCCTGTGTCAAGTGGAGATAGAACATGTTAATGCAGATGGCCACCAAGCTCGTGTGCAGATTCTTGCCTGTGCGGGACGTTGACTTGCTGGTAGAGACGGCAAGATGTCATCTGGCTGTGCACAGATTCTCCTGCTCTTATCAGTATAGAGAGAACGAGCACACTAACAATGGGAATTTTGTTTATTGTCACGGAAATAGTTCATCAAATGAAATAGTCATTTTCATCGTTAGGCCAGAGTAGGGATTTATTCTTTCTTTAATGGTATTTTGGAGGAAAATACTTGTTTTTTTGGGGTTAAGTTTCACTCCGTGTTTGATTGTAATGGAATATGAGTAGGAGCTGACAGGTGGTTTGGGTAGGGATTTACATCTTTGGGGTCTGTTTCTAAAAATAACCAGGACGAACTTGTAGTTGTTCGATGTGATAAAACTTGGGGCCTCTGTGTCTCTTCTTTCCCCAACATTTTGACTGTTGTTTAGGTTACACTTGACGTGTGATCATCAGCTTATACATATTAATTCGATGGTTTCATGCCAACCTGTGCCTGCTAGATTTTGCATTACATTCTGAAGTTCCTTTCATAGACCCTGAAGGTTTTGAGAAATTGCTGTTTTGATTTTCATGATGTCATTTGACCTGACGACTTTTTTAGAGTTAAATGAACTTGGTGGTTTATGAAATGTCATGGAGACTTTACATCCGGCGTAAACTTAGCCATTGTTTTTCTGCCTCTTTGACTGGGGATTCTGTCTGCGGAAAAAAATGTGGTTTGTGGGTGGTATCAGTTTAGTGTTGCTGGAGATTGCAACGGAGTCTTCTGCGTGCTTTCTTTTAGGTCATTGAGTATATCCTGCCACCCTTGGTGTCCTTGGTTCAAAGCCAGAATGGTAAGTGTGATGTCACCAGCAAGAATTCCATCAGCTCCACATTCCACTTTCATTCCGCCTCCGTGGACTCAGTTCTTGGCATTGTGTTTTTTCCCAGTGGAGTGGAGACTCTTCAGTTTGCGGTTGCTCTCAGAAACTGCTTCTCTACTTGTGAACCAGGAGTTTGGGGATGGCAAGGAGGCGGCCGGCGTTGACTCTGACAGCAGTCTTCTGCCTCTCATTCGAGATGTCTTACTTCCCCAGTAAGTATCATGCAGCTGTATTCATGCAGGGAGGGGTAGGCTATCCAGGAAGCTCTGTCGAACTAGGTTCAGTGATGGCGCTGGGGTCTTCCTGGCCTTATATTTATACACATATGCTTGTGTACTCATTGTAAAAAAAGTTTAGAGACAGATGCAGTAACTGTTAGCCTGCAGAAGACTCAGGAGAACATGATTTTGAAGTTACACAGATTTTTTTTTTTTTTGAGATGGAGTTTCGCTCTTGTTACCCAGGCTGGAGTACAATGGCGTGATCTCAGCTCACCGCAACCTCCGCCTCCTGGGTTCAGGCAATTCTCCTGTCTCAGCCTCCTGAGTAGCTGGGATTACAGGCACACGCCACCATGCCCAGCTAATTTTTTGTATTTTAGTAGAGACGGGGTTTCACCATGTTGACCAGAATGGTCTCGATCTCTTGACCTCGTGATTTACCTGCCTTGGCCTCCCAAAGTGCTGGGATTACAGGTGTGAGCCACCGCACCGGGCAGTTATACAGATTTAAAGGTGTTCATGGCTCAAGGGGTAAGGGTTATGATTTAAGATCAATATTACAAGACTATGGGAACATGAATTGAGACTCCTCCTGGTTCTACTTGGGTATAATTGAGATTGAGGTAATCCCTTTCCCCAAACTCTTGGAATTGAAATTAGGTTTAGTTATGAGCAGGACTTTCTCAGGGGTTGGGTGGAGGTGGAACAGGTAATGAGTATTGATGAAGAGAAAGGGGTTCTGTGTTCTTTCACTCCATCGCTCGTAGAGCAAACGCACAGCAGGATGACTCCCGAGACCACGTGATGCAAACGTGCGAAACTCCAGAATGTCACCTTATAGTTGAGGGGACGCTGTCAATTTTATCAAAGTTAGTTCCAAAACCTACATGTTGTATGTCAGTATTAAAGAAGATTTTGCGAAATTAAACAAATGCTAGATTGTGTATCATGCATTAATATGCTGCCTGATTATGGCTTTCTTCAGTGCCTGGGCCACAGCTGGGGTCAGCTCGGCATGTTTACAAGAAAGACAACCTAATGAATGCTTCCCTCTGTTGTTGCAACTTCTTAAGATCTACTGTCTTCATTAAAAAAAAATAATGATCATAATAAAGAAACCGGTGTAATTACATTCTGATTTTGGCCAATGTTAAGAGTTTGAACTCTCTCGTATAATACGAGGTTCACATTAAAGAAAACCCAAATAACTGAAATTGCCAGTTGCTGTAGATGAAGCATTCAGCCACTCCAGTTGGTTGAGCAGGTGCCTTTCACTAAGTGTGTGGGTGTTCTGTGTCCACCCTCAGCCTTCCAGTGTCTGGGGGAGCCCGTCCTGACTGGCTGGAGCTTGGTCTGTAACGGCTTGATTGAAAGGCCCTACTTTTGTGTCTTTTTTCCTTTTACACTTCTGCAGTTGGTTTCAGGGAGAGCTCATTAATATGTACTGTAAGAATATTTTTGATGCCCGAAGTAAGACAATTATCTATATGAAAAAATTCTGAACCTGTGTCAGGTGGAGTTTGCTCAGTGATGAGCTGTCAGTAAGTACCTTTTCAGTTACATTCGTGATGTATGAGTCTGTGTCTGTGCTCTACACTTATGTGAATTCAGTAAGTGATTATACCGTTCTCTAATGGGATTAATGCTTTCAGTGCATTCTATGTTTTGAAAAGTATTTGTGTGTAATTATAAGCATCTTTCAGAAAAGGAAATGCCTTAAACATAGTTTTTGCACAAAATATGATACTCAAAGGATGTTCTTTGAGAGCTGAGTTCAGTGGCTTATGCCTGTAGTCCCAGGTACTTGGGAAGCTGAGACTGGAAGATTGCCTAGGCCAGCTTGGGCAGCATAATTAACAAAAAAACAAAAACAAAAAGAAAATACGTGCTTTGGATATATGCTGTGTAAGAACTTGTAGAGAAGCGTTCTCAGGACCTGAGCTGTCTCCCCTGCACAGTAGGGGTCACATTTACTCAAACAGGACTTCATAGTCTAGGCATAGATTTTTTTGCAGCTCTGTTAATCTGAAACCACATTTCTGTATATCTGAAGCCTGCCTGGTTTTGCAAGTTTGTAATAAAAAGTGTTAACTCTAATTCAGTGATCCTGTGTTACTGATTTGAGCTGGGATTAAAGATTTCCTTTAGTGTGAGTCTGTACTTTTTCCAGAGACGAGGAATTAAGGAAAATGTAAATGTAAACCACATGATAGTTCAGAACATAAATAATGTAGATGAGTTCAAGTTTTTATTGAACAACTTGAAATGCACTTCAGATAACAGTGTGGAATGTATTTGGATGTGATGTGGAATGTTTTCAAAGCTTTCAGACTGCCTTTGTTGTAGAGTGTAAGCCTTGGCCCTCATTTCAGACTCCAAGCCCTGGTTTTCTCATCTGTAGAATAGTACATACCTCAGGTGATCATTGTCCGGATTAAATAGGGTGCTTCTTTAAAAACACTTAGTACAGCGTATGGCAAATGGTACCCTGTTGACCCGTGTTTAGTACCATCACTATTATTATTTTAATAATAATAGTTCATTATTATAATAATAGGCTCATTATTTTAATCTCGTATTCATCTTTCAAGTGAAGATTATAATAGGACAATAATAGTAATGGTACATACTCCATAGAAATGAATTGGCCATTAAAATAGGTAATGTTTATCGTGCCTTCCTGGCATATATAGTAAGGGCTAATAGAAGTGATGTAAAAAAATGGTAGATGAAATATAAGTAACACATTCCTTTAACTTCTTTGACTCTGGAAAACTAGAACCTTGGCAAGGAGTTTGATCTTTGAAGGTACCTCTTGGTAATAATAAGTTTAGAAATACTAATAATGGAAAATCCATGTTCCCCATTGAGTATATAAATATAATAGCTTAACAATGAAGAAGTTACTGGAGTCCATGGGAGCTATATAGCACCCACTGCAGTTTAGCAAGTAGACACATTGGTGTTTGTATTTTTATTTTGTTAAAGGTTTAGCCCTCTTTTGACCTTAAACGATACTTTTGATAAATCCAGGGGGACACGCTTTTCACATGTATGTGCGGTAGGGACCCCAGCTTGCACAGGGAAGTGTTTCATTAGTCAGGACTTTATTTGCAAATAACACCCAATTCAAATTAACTTATGAGAAAATTTGTTTGCTCACATGACTGAGAAGTCAAAGACTTGTGTATACAGCTGGATTTAGGGGCTTGATTTCTGTCTGTGATACTCCATGGATATGTCTTTCTCGCCATCTCTTTGCTCTGCCTACATCTTCTCTGCCTTGTTCTCAGATAGACTCCTGTTCTCATCCACGTGGTAGTTAAATGGTTCCTGGCAGAGAGGGTAATCCTAGAGAAAGGGTGGATGTCTTTTCTAATACTTCAGGAAACAATCTCAGGAAGGGCAATAATTTAATCTTGTTAAGTACCATGTAATACCTACGTGCCAGGTGCTTATCACAGCTGCTGTGTAATATGAACAAAAGCTCAGTTGTAAGAATAAATCTCAATATGATGTCTCTCCAGAGAAACAGAGCCAATAGGAGCTCTGTGTGTGTGTGTACACGCGCGCGTGCGCATACGTGAAATAAAGATTTGTTTTAAGAAATCGGCTTGCATGTCACAGAGGCTGAGAGGTCCCAAGGTCTGTGGTTGACAAGCTGGAGACAGACAAAATTACATGCTGAAAACAGATTTAACTGCAGAATATTACTAAAGAATGCATAGGAAAGCCAAAGACACAAATGCAGAGCGGGAATCAAAAGTAGAGCCTTTGAAAGCGGTGGCGTCGTTGCTGTCTGAAAGCTGGCAGGCTCAAGGCTGAAGAGGAGCCAGCGTTTCTGTTCCGGTTAAAAGGAAAAGGAGACCTATGTCCCAGTTCAAGGCAGTCAGGCACGAGGAGTTCCCTCTTAGCCTTTTTGCTCTATTCAGGTCTTTGATTGATTGGATGAGATCCACCCCTGTTAGGAAGGGCCGTCTGCTTCCCTGAGTGTACTGATTCAAACGTTGCTGTCATCCGGAAACACCGTCACAGCCACACCTGGAGTGATGCCTGACCACATGTCTGGGTACCCTGCTTCTTGAGTAACTTGACACATCAGGTTAACCATCACAGCGTCTATCAGACACCGTCAATGAACTGATTACTGTTTAACTTGATGCATTCATTTTGAAAAATCATTACCCTTTCTCAAGGTGCATGCTCTACTTTCTAAAGAATGAACTTCAAAGTATTTGCTTACAGCCTATCACATGTGGATTATAATACCATTTGTAAAGAGATAGTATTTGAGTTAGACTTTGAAACCTGAGAGTGGCTGGAGAGGAAACAAATGGGGCTGGTGGGCGCACTGGCTCGTGCCTGTAATCCCAGCACTTTGGGGGGCCCAGGTGGGTGGATCGCCTGAGCCCAGGAGTTGAGACTAGCCAGGGCAATGTGGCAAAACCCCATCTCTAGAAAAAAAATACAAAAATTATCCAGGTGTGGTAGCGCACACCTGTAGTCCCAGCTACTCAGGAGGCTGAGGTGGAAGGATCACCTGAGCCCAGGAAGGTTGAGGCTGCAGTGAGCTGTGACTGCACCACTTCAGTCTGGGCAACAGAGTGAGACCCTGTCTCAAAAAAAAAGGGGAGCAGGCACTCCAGGCAAGAAGGGGATAAGCAAAGCTATGGAAGAGGCAGCATACTGGGCAGGAAGCAGGCTAGTTTGTTTCCTGCAGAAACCTGCACATTGAGAGTCAGCTGAAATAAGCTGGAGAGACAATATTTTCTCTCTTCATCAGCTCATTTACTTACCTGTTACTAAACGCATCTTATTTTGCAGGCATGTAATTGCTGGAAACGTTAATGACCAACATCAGGGATCAGGATAGCCTTTGCCTTTCCACAGAACTTACTCTCTGACAGTTCTAAGAATTTCAGAAGTTTTTGTTTTTCTTTAACTGAAGAAGTGTGGAAGTCATGTACGTAAAAATGTTTACTGAAATACTAATTTTCTATTGAAGCCACCTTTATTAAATTTTGGGCCTGTATAATGTTAGTCAATCTGGAGGGAACGTGTTCTTTCTGAAACTGGTTTGGTTTTGAGTTTTACAATTCATACTTCCTAAAGCTCAGGCTTTCTCAGCATTCTGTGCCCTGAGGATGCTATTTCCCATGACCTACCCACTGACATCTTTCAGAACTCTAGTGCTCCTTCCGCCACCATTTTAGAAGTATTGCTTAGTTAAGGACATTTTCAGTAAGGTCAAGAAAAGAAAAGGATACTCACCATCAAAACTTTATATAACTTTAGGTTCTAAGTATTCATATGATACAAGAAAATTAAAATGTAAATATTTGCTTAGTTTTCTGTTGATACATAACAAGTTACCGTGAACTTAGTGGCTTAAGTCAATGCCCATTTATTCGGTCACAGCTCCAAGGTCAGAAGTCTGCCACACTGTCCCTGGGTTCTTGCTCAGGTTCTCACATAGCTGAAATGAAGGCATCCCCTGGGCTGAGTCCTCGTTTAATGGCTCTGGAGAGAAATCTGCTTCCAGGCTCATTTAGATTGTGGACAGAATTCAGCTTCTTGTTTTTCATAGTTCCTTAGTGCTCCTATAACAAGTTCTGTAAACCAACTATCTTGAAGTAGAAGGAATTCATTCTGTAACAGTTCAGGAAGCCAGAAGTCTGAAATCAAGGCATTGGTGGTGGTGGTTCCTTCGGGCGGCTCTGAGGGAGAATCGTTCTGTGCCTCTGGTGTCCTCCAGCGATGCTTGGTTTGTGGTGGGTCAGTCCGATCTCTGCTTCTGCTTTCATGTGGCTTTCTCCCTTGGGCTCCTGCCTCAAATTTTCCTCTGCCTTTCTCTTATGGGTACACTGTGACTGCATTTAGATTTAGGGCCCATCTTAAATCCAGAATGATCTTTTTCTTTGTGTTTTGTTTTGTTTTGAGATGGAGTCTCCCTCTGTCACCCAGGCTGAAGTGCAGTGGTGCCATCTTGGCTCACTGTAACTCCATCTCCTGAGTTCAAGTGATTCTTCTGCCTCAGCTTCCCAAGTAGCTGGGACTACAAGTGTGTGCCACCACACCCAGCTAATTTTTGTATTTGTAGTAGAGACAGACTTTCACCATGTCAACCAGGCTGGTCTCCAGCTCCTGACCTCAATGATCTGCCGACCTCTGCCTCCCAAAGTGTTGGGATTACAGGTGTGAGCCACAGCGCCCAGCCTAACCCAGGATGATCTCATCTTGAGTTTTTAACTACATCTTCAGAAACCCTTTTTCTAAAGAAGGTCACATTGATATGTTTGGGGTGTTAAAACTTGAACATACATTTTTTGGGGCAATTATTCAACCCATGGTGCATTTGTAGGATTACAGTACCCATATCTGCGCTGCCTGTATTTCTTCTTATAGAGTCCCTCCATCCACAAGCTGGAAACGGTGTGTCAAATTCTTGACATGCTTGGACGCTGACTTCCTGTTTTGCCACCAGCTTGAGGAAACTCTGTGCTTATTAAGTTGGTTGATACTGGGCATGGTCATCTTTATCTTGTGGCTCTTGTTTGGATTCAAATCTTGCCCTTGCCCTTAACTCAGTGTGTGTTCCCTCGCCCTCTCCAGTCAGTCACCTTCCTTTCTTTAATACGGTTGGAATGCCAGTGTCATCACTGAGTTATCTGTGTGATTAATGAGCAAAGATTTTTTTCTCTTCTGGGAGGAAAGATACCACATATACTCAGAAAATTACCCCATGATTTATATTCAGCTGAGAGACAAGATTTAATTTTAAAGGTTTATGCGGAAGAGAAGAGGCAGTATTTAATGGAACTTAAGCCCAAATCGACCTTATTAATTAAAATCATGACCTCTCAGGAGTTTAATATCAAAGTCATTATCAATGAAATCTTAGTACTAGAAGTAGTCTTCTGCTGACTATTTGGACTTTTTTTCAGAGACTTGTTACATAAGGTGAGGACATTTCTCTTTTAGTATTTAAATGTGCATGGGACTGGATTTTTCACTGAGGAAACATCATTGCTTTTTCTTGGGAGGTGGCAATTTCAATACTGTCACGAATGCAAATCTAATTTGTGTTAATACTG
The DNA here is from genome assembly GCA_028533165.1 of Leontopithecus rosalia. Classification (NCBI taxonomy): domain Eukaryota; kingdom Metazoa; phylum Chordata; class Mammalia; order Primates; family Cebidae; genus Leontopithecus; species Leontopithecus rosalia. The sequence continues at coordinate 1,832,716 of CM052664.1, forward strand.
CATCGTGGGATTGTGCATATGCACTTTAAGACCGTTCCAGTCTTCCTCATTGCCTTTTTTAAAAAATTAATTAATTCCATAAATACATATTAAGTGACTTCCGTGTGCCAGGCACTGGGGATGCGATGGTTAACAAGAGTGAATCCCCGCCCCTCAGTGAGCTTACATTCCTGTGGGCAAGACAAAGCAATGAAGAGATGAATATGTGGGATGACTTCAACTAATTATGAAGGGGAGGAAGGCAGCAAAACACACTGCCACGTGTGTACCTGTGCAACTGTCTTGCATGTTCTGCACATGTACCCCAAAACCTAAAATGCAATAAAAAAAAAAGAAAAGCAAACTGTGAACCATGAGGAGGCGAGAGTGGGTGTTGGGAAGGGGAACGGGGGAGGCTGGCTGCTTTGAATAGCGGAGTCAGGCAAGGCTTAGTGATCACAAGTTGTGGGAAACATTTGCCATGCAGTTTGCCTTTGGTAGACTGGAACCATTTTGCCAACATATATTTTAGTTTTAAATGTATGTTTTTTAGCTTTGAGTGTTTGTATTGAAAAGAGAAGATGCTGATGTAAATGTGCTTGCAGCATTTTTTTGACAGTATGGCATTCAACATTTCTCTGCCGGGAAAAATGAGTACAGCCCTTCTTTCTGTAATTCTCTTGTGACTTGTAAAACCATGAGGGCCATAGTAACTGCATCAATTATTCAGGCTTCGTGTTTTGGAATCCGAGGAAGAATGATTCCTTACAAATTAAAATGACATTTCCTTTTAGGAATTGGAATTTGTAGGTGGATTCTATTAGCAACAACACACTGTAGGCTTGTTTAGCTGCCGTAGGAATAACGTCCAGTAAACGTCACGAGTTTGACTATCTCATTTCTCTCAATCTGGCTCAAAGGACATTGGGATGATTCTGCATTTCTGCTTTGTCTCCCTTAGCCGTAAGCAATCTGTGTGAAAATAGGTATAAACCTGACCATCTTTGATAGGAATCCTAATACAAAGGAGTATTTCATTTTTGTTCTTTCCTTAGATAATTTTTTTTAATTAAAAAAATGTTTTGGGGTGGAGCCCACCACAGCTCAGCAAAGCCGTTGTAGCCAGACTCCTCTCTAGATTCCTCTTCTCTGGTCAGGACATCTCTGAAAGAAAGGCAGCGGTCCCAGTCACAGGCTTACAGGTAAAACTCTCATCTCCCTGGGACAGAGCACCTGTGAGAAGGGGCAGCTGTGGAAGGAGCTTCAGCAGACTTGTTTCCTGCCTGCCGGCTCTGAAGAGAGCAGTGGATCTCATAGTACAGCACTCGAGCTCTGTGAAGGGGCAGACTGCCTCCTCACATGGGTCCCTGACCCCATGCCTCCTGACTGGGAGACACCTCCCAGCAGGGGTCAACATACAAGAAAGCTCTGACTCACATCTGGCAGGTGCCCCTCTGGGATGAAGCTTCCAGAGGAAGGAACAGGCAGCGATCTTTGCTGTTCTGCAGCCTCCGCTGGTGATAACCAGGCAAACAGGGTCTGGATTGGACCTCCATTAAACTCCAACAGACCTGCAGCAGAGGGGCCTATTAGAAGAAAAACTAACAAACAGAAAGGAACAGCATCAACATCAACAAAAAGGACATCCACACAGAAACCCCATTAGAAGGTCACCAACATCGAAGACCATTGAAGACCAAGATAAATCCACGAAGATGAGGGAAAAACCACAAAAAGTCTGAAAATTTCAAAAACCAGAATGCCTCTTCTCCTCCAGAGGATCACAGCTCCTCACCAGCAAGTGAACAAAACTGGACAGGGAATGAGTTTGATGAATTGACAGAAGTAGCAGAGGTGGGTAATAACAAACTCCTCCGAGCTAAAAGGAGCATTGCTAACTAGAATAACCAGTTTAGAGAAGAACATAAACGACCTGATGGAGCTCAGAAACACAGCACGAGAACTTCATGAAGCATACACAGCTATCAACAGCCAAATTGATCAAGTGGAAGAAAGGATATCAGAGAATGAAGATAAATCATCAATTTATCTTCAAGAGAATGAAGATAAATATCAATGAAATAAAGTGGAAAGACAAGGTTAGAGAAGAAAAGAGTGAAAAGAAACTAACAAAGCCTCCAAAAAATATGGGACTATGTGAAAAGACCAAATCTGCATTTGACTGGTGTACCTGAAAGACACAGGGAGAATGGAACCAAGTTGGAAAACACTCTTCGGAGTATTATCCAGGAGAACTTCCCCAACCTAGCAAGACAGGCCAACATTCAAATTCAGGAAGTAAAGGGCACACCACAAAGATACTCCTCGAGAAGAGCGACTCCAACACACATAATTGTCAGATTCATCAAGGTTGAAATGAAGGAAAAAAACGTTAAGGGCAACCAGAGAGAAAGGTCGGGTTATCCACAAATGGAAGCTCATCAGACTAACAGCAGATCTTTCTGCAAAAATGCTATGAGCCAGAAGACAGTGGGGGCCAGCATCCAACATTCTTAAAGAATTTTCAACCCAGAATTTCACATCCAGCCGATATCATACTGAGTGGGTGAAAGCTGGAAGCATTTCTTTTGAAAACTGGCACAAGGCCAGGATGCCCTCTTTCACCATTCCTATTCAACATACGATTGGAAATTCTGGCCCAGGCAATGGGGCAAGAGAAAGAAACAAGGGGTTTTCAAATAGGAAGAGAGGAAGTCAAATTGTCTGTTTGCCGATGACATGATTGTATATTTACAAAACCCTATTGTCTCAGCCCAAGGTTGTCTTAAGCTGATAAGCAACTTCAGCTCAGTCTCAGGATATAAAATCAATGTGAAGAAAATCACAAGCATTCCTATACACCAATAATAGATAAACAGCCAAATCATGAATGAACTCCCATTCACAATTGCTACAAAGAGAATAAAATACCTAGGAATACAACTTACAAGCGATGTGAGGGACCTCTTCAAGGAGAACTACAAACCACTGTTCAAGGAAATAAGAGAGGACACAAACAGATGGAAAAATATTCCATGCTCATGGTTAGGAAGAATCAATATCATGAAAATGGCCATACTGCCCAAAGTAATTTACAGATTCAATGCTATTCCCAGCAAACTACCATTGACTTTCTTCACAGACTTAGAAAAAACTACTTTACATTTCATATGGAACCAAAAAAGCCTGCATAGGCAAGAGAATTCTAAGCAAAAAGAACAAAGCTGGAGGCATCCCACTACCTAACTTGAAACTATACTACAAGGCTACAGTAACCAAAATAGCATGGTACTGGTACCAAAACAGATATATAGACCAGTGGATCAGAACAGAGGCCTCAGAAATAGCACTACACATCTACAACCATCTGATCTTTGACAGACCTGACAAAACAGGCAATGGGGAAAGTTTAATAAATGGTGTTGTGAAAAATTGCTAGCCATATGCAGAAAACTTAAACTGGACTTCTTCCTTACACCTTATGTAAAAATTAACTCAAGATGGATTAAAGACTTAAACTTATGACCTAAAACCATAAAAACCCTAGAAGAAAACGTGGGCAATAACCATTCAGGACATAGGCATGGACAAATACGTCATGACTAAAACACCAAAAGCAATGGCATCAAAAGCCAAAATTGACAAACAATATCTAATTAAACTGAAGAGCTTCCACACTGCAAAAGAAACTGTCATCAGAATGAACAGGCAAGCTACAGAATGGGAGAAAATTTTTCCAATCTGTCCATCTGACAAAGATCTAGAATCTAAAAGGAACTTAAACAAATTTACAAGACAAAAACAACCCCATCAAAAAGTGGGGGAAGGATATGAACAGACACTTCTCTAAAGAAGACATTTATGTAGCCAACTAACATATGAAAAAAAGCTCATCATCACTGGTCATTAGAGAAACGCAAATCAAAACCACAATGAGATACCATCTCACATCAGTTAGAATAGTGACCATTAAAAAAATCAGGAGACAATAGATGCTGGAGAGGATGTGGAGAAATAGGAACACTTTTACACTAATGATGGGAGTGCAATTACTTCAACCATTGTGGAAGACAGTGTGGTGATGCCTCAAGGATCTAGAAGCAGAAATATCATTTGACCCAGCAATCCCATTACTGGGTATACATGCAAAGGATTATAAGTAATTCTATAAAGATACATGCACACATATGCAGCCCTGTTCACAATAGCAGAGACTTGGAACCAACCTAAATGCCCATCAGTGATGGACTGGATAAAGAAAATGTGGCACATGTACACCATGGAATACTATGCAGCCTTAAAAAGGATGAGTTCATGTCCTTTGCAGGGACATGAAGCTGGAAACTGTCATTCTCAGGAAACTACACAGGAACAGAAAACCAAACACTGCATGTTCTCACTCATAGATTGGAGTTGAACAGTGAGAACACATGGACACAGCGAGGGAACATCACACTGAGACCTGTTGGACGGTGGGCGGGCTAGGAAAGGGATCGCATTAGGAGAAATGCCTAATGTTGATGACAGGTTGTTGTGCCACATTTTTATCTGTGCAACAAACCTGCACATTCTGTACATATATCCCCAAACTTAATGTATAGTGATAGTAAAAGAAATGGCGTTTTTATACTCTTGTACCATATAAAAAAAAGTTATGCTGGGTATGGTGGCTCATACGTCTAACCCCAGCACTTTGATAGGCCAGGGCAGGCAGATTGCTTGAGGCCAGGGGTTTGAAACCAGCTTGGGAAACAGAGTGAGACTCTGTCTCTCCAAAAAAATTACAAAAAATTAGCTGGACGTGGTGTTCTGTGCCTATAATCCAGTTACATGGGAGGCTGAGATAGGAGGATCACTTAAGCCCAGGAAATTCAAGGCTGCAATGAACAATTATCAAGCCCCTGTACTTCAGCCTCAGTGACAGAATGAGATCCTGTCTCAAAAAATAAAAATTTTGGATCCATTATATTTATATATACTTATGGGTACATATGAGGTTTTGTTACATGCATGGAGTGTGTAATGATTAAGTCAGAGTATTTGGAGTATCTTACCACCCAGGTATTTAGCATTTCTATGTGTGGGTACATTTTAAGTCCTGTCTTGAAGCTTTTTTAAAAGTACAATACACTGTTAACTATAGTCACTCCACTTCTCTATCAAAAAGTAGAACCTATTCCTTCTAATTAACTGCATGTTTTACTCATTAACCAACTTCTCTTCATTTTCCACTCTATGGAGACATCCTCCCTAGACTCTGGAATGTATCATTTCACCCGCTAATTCTATTAGATACACTTTCTTGGCTCCCACCTCTAAGAGCAAGTGGTATTTGTTTGTTTCTGCCTGGCTTATTTTACTTACTTAATATAATGACGTTTATTTCCATCCATGTTGCTGCAGATTACATGATTTCTTTCTTTTTTGTGGTTGAATAGTATTCCACTGTGTGTGTATACCATATTTGTTGAGGGACGCTAGGTTGATTCCTGATCTTTGCTGTTGTGAATAGTGCTGCAAGAAACATGGGAGTGCATGTGTGTCTTTGATATATTTATTTATTTTCCTTTGGATAAATACCTAGTAGTGGGATTGCTGGATCATGTGGTAGTTCTATTTTAAATTTTCTCAGAATGCCCCATACTGTTTTTCAAAATGGCTGTATTGCATCTTAACAAAAATGCAGAAGAATTCCTCTTTCTTAGCGTCTTTGCCAACATCTCTTCTGTTTAGTCTTTTTAATAACAGCCATTGTAATTGTCGTCAGATGATATCTCATTGTGGTTTTGACTTGCATTTCCCTGATGATTTGATATTGAGCTTTTCTTCATGTGCCTTTTGGCCGTTTGTATGCCTTCTTTTAAGAAATGTTTGTGACTGTTGCCCACTTTTAAATGGGGTTATTGTTATTATTGTTTTCACTGCTAAGTTGAGTTCCTTATATAGCCTACATATTAGTTCTCCTCTTGGTTGTGTAGTTTGCAAATATTTTCTCCCATTAAACAGATTGTCTCTTTACTCTGTTGGCTTTATTTTGCTGCACGGAAGCTTTTAAGTTTAATATAATCCCATTTGTCTATTTTTGTTTATGTGGTCTGTGCTTTTAATGTCTTAGCTATAAATTCTTTCCCAAGACCAACATCCTGAAGAGTTTTCCCTGTGTTTTCTTTTAGCAATATTATAGTTCCAGGTCTTACGTCTTTAGTCTGTTATGATATATGATGAGAGATCGATCCAGTTTTATTCTTCTGCATTTGGTTATCCAGTTTTTTCAGCACCATTTGTTGAAGAGAGTGTCCTTTTCCCAGTATACATGGCTTTGTTGAAGATTAATTGGCTACAAATGTGTTGATTTATTTCTTAGTTCTCTAGGTCTGTGTGTCTATTTTTATACTAATACCATGATGTTTTGGTTACTATAGCCTTGTAACATATTTTGAAGTTAGGTAGTGTGTTGCTTCTAGATTTGTTCTCTTTGCTCAGGATTTCTTTGATTCTTCTGGCCTCTTCTGTTGTTGTCATTCCATATGAATGTTTTGATTCTTTTTCTATTTCTGTAAAACATATCCTTGGTATTTTCATAGAAATTTTATTGTATCTGTAGATTGCTTTGGACAGTATGGCCATTTTAATGATACTGATTCTTCTGATCTATGAGCAGAGGATGTTTTCACCTTTGATAAATCTTTTGTAGATAAAATTTAACTTCAGATATTTTTGCATCAAAAGCATCATAATATTCTACCTTCTTTCCTTTACTTACTCATTGTATAATGTTTTGAGTCTGTGCTGAAATTGGCACATTTAGGTACAGTGGTCTCCTCCTTGTGGATACAAACTACTGAAATGTAAATTGGGATAGTTTGAGAGTTGTGGTAGGTAATAGAACATAAAGTTAAATATTATTTGCTCCTTCTCAATCAGGATAATTATACCACTTCATTTCTTTGGATATGTTTTGTAAATCTTGGGTGTTGCTTTATTGAAGTCATTTCTTTGATCTATTTTAGGCTTTCATAATGAAAATGTGCTGTTGATCTAATTAAAGAGACAACCCAGAAGAGAGTAGGGCTTACTGTGTGCAATTATATTTAACACTTATGGAAGTACCTACCTTTCTTTTACTTAAAAAAGTATGTGTGTGTATATACATACCTATATGAATAGATGTAGGTTTTCCCACCAGACTGTCCATTTCACTATTCCTTTATGTATCTACTTAGCTATTGATGTACTTTTGTCTGTGTATCCATGCAGAACACCAGAGAATCACACAGAGCTCAATCACATAAAAATCACAGGACTGGAAAGTCCTGAAGTTAACTATTGTCTGACTTGTACTTAATTTCATTTTATAAAGTTTTGTGCCAGGGTCTGTCCCACAGACCTCAGCTGTGCGACAGATGAATAAATGCACTCAGACACAAATTTCCAGCGAACAAGTGTTCATGAGCCACTCACAGAGATTGCAGCTACACAACCCTGACTAGTTGGCCCTCTTTGCATTTATTCAGTAAAGATTTAACAGCAGAGGCTGTAAGTCAGCACGCTTCTAGAGAAAGATTAAAGGCCAGGTTCTGAGCCCAAAGCAAACGCCATTAGAGGGTAATTTCCCTGGTCCGCCTCACCCTGAGAGGGCCATCTGGCTCAAAGGTTAGTTTTAAGACCACATGAGTAAACAAGTTAGATAAACTCCCCACATTCCTTTGTTTCTACTCTAATTTATTTAACTAAGGGGAGAAGGCTGACTTCGGCCAAGAACTATAGAAAAACCCTTAGGTTTTCCAAAAGGGTTTGAGTCTACATTCTCTAACTTTCTTTCATATTTTTCCCTTCATATTTTTGCCAGCACCCTGACTGAATCCCCATAGTTTTGCAGTTGACTAACGATGTCACCTAGTTCACATTTTCAAAGAGACTGTACAGAAAATGCCAAAAAGCATCAGCCATCTACCCCTTTCTTGAAGCAGTCTAGAGGAATGTCCTGGACCTTCTCATTAGTTAGTTAGATTTTACCTCAGGGTCCTTGCTGTTTGGCAACCAGCTCTGTACCTAAACCCAGAATATCTCTTTTCACACACATCTCTGTAAAGTCTTCAAGCCTCAGATCCATGTCTCATTCTTTTAGATTTGCATTTTAAATCTTCCTCAAATCCTTCCCTTGCTTAGAAACGTTTTAACCTAAAGATTGTAGAACACATTAACAGTATTTACCCAAGTATTCAAGACTCAGTGTTTTGCTTCTTGTCTACCATTTTAAGTTAACATATTCCTGCTCCGTTCTATGGTTCCTTCATTCCTGGTCAGATTTGCCCAGTACTTTCCGAAATTCTCTGTTTGGAACCTGTCTGTCCCCCCTATTCGTGGACATTGTATTATTACTATCTATGTGTGTGACTATATCTATATTTATATAATGCTATATAATTGGCTGTCTCATAATGAAATTATGTATACCTACATTTATAAGTGTACTAAAAATCACGTAAACAATTCCCAGTCACTAAACACTTAGGAGTTCTCTGTAGTTTACATTGTATATGATGCTTCAAAGACCATTTTTTATGGCTACATCCTTGGACACATTCTTGTTTCTTTTTGTAGAATCTCTAGGAGTAAAATTTCTGTGTAAAAGTTTATATACATTTTGGCCAGGTGCCCTGGCTCACTCCTGTAGTCCCAGCATTTGAAGGGCCAACGTGGGAGGGCCACTATAGTCTAGGAGTTCGAGACCAGCCTGGGCAACATAGTGAGACCTTGTCTCTACAAGAAATAAAGTTAGATGGGTGTGGTCACATGTGCCGGTGGTGTCAGCTACTTTGGGGTGGGAGTGGGAAGGGAGCAGGGCTGAGGTGAGAGGATCCTTTGAGCTTGGAAAGTTGAGGCTGCAGTGAGCCAGGATCTTGCCACTGCACTGCAACCTGGGCAACAAAGGAAGACCCTGTCTCTCTCCCCAACCCCTAAAATCATGTGCATTTTAAGGGTATTTAATACATTCTGCTGTTTTTTTTTCCAAACAGGATGAACCTTTATATTACCAGCTTCCTTTTATGAAACTGCCCATTTTATTGTACCCTCGTTGACTCTGTGTCCCTCCAGATGGTGATGAAGATCATTTCTTCCCCATGCTTCTTGGCCATTTATTTTCTTCTTTGGTGAATCTTGTCTGTTTTTCTGTGGTAGGTTTATTGATTTGCAGTAGCTCTTTATATAGTAAGAACATTAACTTTTTTGTTTCACCCACATTCTGCAAATAATCTTTTCCTCATTTGGTTTGTTTATGGTGGTTTTGCCATTCAGAAATATTTAACTTTTAAAAACTTTAAAGTTATAAATATTTTTCCAATTCATTTTACATTTGTTATGCTGAAGAGGCCTTTTTACACAACAATATATGAATATTCACTCATTTTCAGTGTTCTAATGAAGTCAAAAGTTTTAACTTAAAATTTTAATTGATTATATATACATTTTCTTGAGATATGGTCTGACCAGTGTAACTCCCTTTCTAAATTGACTTCTTCCTGTCCAGTGTTAGGTGTTACCTTTCTTTCCTTTTGATTTACAGTCACGCGTCACTTAGGAGTATGTTCTGAGAAATGCACCCTTAGGCAGTTTTATCATTGTGCAAACATCATAGAGTTTACCATACACAAGCCTAGGTGGCAGAGCCGACCACACACCTAGCCTGTTGCTCGCAGGCTGCAAACCTGCACAGCCTGTTACTGCGCTGAATACTGCAGGCGACTGTAACACAGCGGTAAGAACTTATGTGTCCAGACATAGAAAAGGTAGAGAAAAAAATGTTATATGACTACTGTTGTATATGCCATCTGTCATCCACCAAAAATGTTGCTACGTGGCACGTGACTGTGTGTTTTCTTTAGCCCACCCTGTATGTAATAATTACCATGGTTTGATGATGTTTTCTAGCTTTTTATTTAGCAGAATCTTCCTCATTGTATTTCACCCTAAAGTGTGTGGACTATTCTGGGACACTCCCCCACATTCTCAGCAGACTCCACTGAGATGTAAATTTCAGTCTCTGGCTGAACCCCTGCAGAATGGACTTCTTTATTTATTCAAGAAAGAGACACTTTCCTTTACTTGACCAATGGTTTGATCACGTCCCTCAGAATATCTTCTCGTGGTAATCCAGAGTGACTTAGCCAGTTTCGGTTTCCTCCCAGCTGACCTAATTGGGTCCTGTTATACCAGGCACTTGACAGGACAGGGATTCATTAATTATAGAACTGGTAATGAAGAATGGAGAGTCGGGGACTCTCTCACCTTCAGCTTGTTGACTTAGGTCCCGAATATGTGATTTTTTAAAAGGGATTTTCTCTGCTTCGGGATGGATGTGATTTTCGTATGAATGGCCTTTCCTGCCTGGACCTCTGCTGCTTTGGCTTCTAGCAAAGACATGTTGTTTAGATTAGATCCTAGAGGTAGAAGTGTGAGGTTCAGGAATGCTGTCTGCACTGGGCACTGTGATGTCAACAGTGATTAATCTGTGGCCAGCCTCGGGGCGCGTGGAGTGCTCCTCTCCAGCCCCGTCCATCAAAACGGGCCAGCTCTTCACTGGTCAGTCTTGAGGCCAGTCTCTGAGGCCATCTCCAGAGTCAGGGTTCACCACTGCATATTTTTTTTCTGCTAAGTTGCATTCAAAGGAGTGCAGGACTCAATTACTGTCAACTTAGCTGCGCTTTCAAAGACAAAATAAATCACAGCCTACCTTTGGCTAGATCTTGTTCTCCATTACAAACCTATCATTTGATTAAACTAAAATATATTCAGTATGTGTATTCTAAGCATGCCCATTATGAATTTTGCCCTTCATTTTTTCCAAGAGGAGGAAAACAGTACAATGTTCTTTGGGAACATTCTTATGCACAAGCTGCTAGTACAAGCTTTATTCTTCCCTCCTGTTTCAAGGTTAGATAACCTCAAACAGTCTCAAGACACTTTGATTTCAGTCAGTAATGTTTCAGCAGTGTTTTTTTGTCTTTTTTTTTTAAGAGACAGGGTCTTGCTCTGTCACCTCAGCTGAAATGTAGGGGTGCCGTCATTGCTCACTGCAACCTTAGATGGCTGGACTCAAGCAGTCCTCTGCCTGAGCCTCTTGAGTAGCAAACATATACATTTGCTTACAGGCTATATAATTAGGCTTGTTGTACAATTATTTCCAAAACAAGAGTAAATAAGCTCTGAGTCAGCCGGGGACCCTATTCTCTAGATGAAAAGCATCTGTTTTATATCACAGATTTTTAAATATCCAGTTAGGAATTTTAGAGTTATTTTTCTCTCTTTTTAGTAGTTGACTATTCCAGAGAATTAAATCATAACATTGGTTAGTTTGTTGGTTTAGTCATTTGATGCTTGTTTGTTGAGCAGCTGCACAGCACTGCATACTGGAGTGTGAACCTCAATAGGTAAGACGTAGCTCATAAACCAGCATCCACCTAGCAAATCACATTGGAAAACAAGCATGGCAGAATTTTGTTGTGGAAATTTTGATGAAGACATTTTGAGTTTTATTCTCTTTGGTAATAAATTTAACTTAGGTTTTTTAAGTATTAATAATAATAATTGCTGTGCAGAAAAAACAACATAGCAGGCCTGATACTGCTATCCATAAAAATTTTTTGTTTACAAAAATTTTGTAAGCAAAATCGTAATTGGCTAGACATCTAGGAACTTGGCTGTCAGAGCACACCCAGTTAACACTTAGCTGCTAAGGGTAGTTCACTGCGCCTGGACTCTTTGAGCAGACAGTATGGCTTATCCTGAACACAGCTGCTTTCCTTCTGGGAATCTGGAATTCTGATACATTTTAGATAGAGGTTGCTACATGCTTTATCCTGAACACAGCTGCTTTCCTTCAGGGAATCTGGAATTCTGATACATTTTAGATAGAGGTTGCTACATGGTTTATCCTGAACACAGCTGCTTTCCTTCTGGGAATCTGGAATTCTGATATATTTTAGATAGAGGCTGCCTACATGACCCGCCCCTTACAAAAACTTTGGCCATTGAGTACCCAGTAGACTTCCTTGGACAGAAACATCCCACACATGTGCTGTATTTTCATGCTGGGGTAAGAGTGTGACCCCTCATGGAAGACAGAGGACATAAGGAAACTGGCACCTGGCATCCTGCAGTCCTCCGTGCCCTCCCTTTCCCATGTGATTCAGAAGGCGGCCTTTCTACGCTGCTGTGCTACATCGTGGCCTTGCTGAGTCCTGTGAATTCTCTAGTGAGTCTCTGAATGTGAGGGTGTTCTTGGAGGCATTCAACACAAATGCCTGATGTTTATTGATCTCCTGTTCTATGCCCAGCTCAATACGAATTGTTTTACATGGATTATCTCACTGAATCTTCCAAAGAACGATGTTTTATGAGGTTAGTGGCTATCATGATCAGGACTGGCAAGTGCAGCTGTTTCAGACTTTAAGAGGTTAAGTAACCTGTGTAGGGCTGATAACTCATAAGCTTCTTTCAATGTCTGTATATTTTTCAGATGTTTGTACCTTATGTATACTATATTATTTCTGTTTTCAGAGTAGCATTTAAGTGAAGAAAACAACCGAGTTGTTTTTCCTTTTATCTTTCTATTTTTGGTTTATTCTATTATCCCAGTAGAGCATATTTGCCAGTAACTTTCTGACAAAGGGCACATGAGAGGTAAATTACTTAAATCTTTATTAGTGTGTAAAATATCTTTCTGTCTCAAGCTAAATTGATAGTTTGGCTGGATATAGAATTCCAGGTTGGACATAATTTCTCCTGCTGAGTGTTTTTAAAATGTCTTTACCGTTTCAGGTATGAGCACATTCTTGTGGAACCTGACCCAGTACCAGCATATGCTCTGAAACTGCTCGTCGCAATGACGGAACACAGCCCAGCTTTCACCAGGTACTGGAAGTTCACATTTCTTTTTCTTGGTCTCACCTATAAAATGAATCTGCATGTGTTCTGAAAATGTTATTGAAGATGCTGAGATTCCAAAAGACCAATGTTTGAGTTGTCAGAATCTCATTTTTTTGTTCAGGAGTTGTAATATCTGTCATTTATGCTGTTTTGACTCTTCTCATATTTTAAATTTTTATTGGAGTTGGCATACTGGAGTGGAATGCATGCTGCTTTGAAATGATAATCTCTTTAAGAACTAAGACAATATATGTACTTTAAAAGTGTCAATTGGTGCTCATTTTATACTGAAATGTTTATTAAATCTCAGTAGTGTTCATTGACTGTTCTTTTTTTTTTTTTTTTTGAGACGGAGTTTCGCTCTTGTTACCCAGGCTGGAGTGCAATGGCGCGATCTCGGCTCACCGCAACCTCCGCCTCCCGGGTTCAGGCAATTCTCCTGCCTCAGCCTCCCGAGTAGCTGGGATCACAGGCACGCGCCACCATGCCCAGCTAATTTTTTGTATCTTTAGTAGAGACGGGGTTTCA
>CM052664.1:1846652-1867796 GCA_028533165.1 Leontopithecus rosalia
TTTCGCTCTTGTTACCCAGGCTGGAGTGCAATGGCGCGATCTCGGCTCACCGCAACCTCCGCCTCCCGGGTTCAGGCAATTCTCCTGCCTCAGCCTCCCGAGTAGCTGGGATCACAGGCACGCGCCACCATGCCCAGCTAATTTTTTGTATCTTTAGTAGAGACGGGGTTTCACCATGTTGACCAGGATGGTCTCGATCGTTGACCTCGTGATCCACCCGCCTCGGCCTCCCAAAGTGCTGGGATTACAGGCTTGAGCCACCGCGCCCGGCCGACTGTTCTTTTTAGTTGATGTGCTTCTTTTTAAGTGGTACAGAGCTTTTAGCTTTATTGAAGGTGCTGAATATGATGATGCCAAATTTCTTTAGAACTAGTTGCTGAGGATGTTGTTAGTCTCGTAAAGAATAGCTTGTCTTAGAGAACACCCAGGCCCACAGAAGCGGAAGAAAGCTAGAGGTTCTTTTTGCTTTCAAACAAGAAAATTACTTTTTTGTACAGGCGTTGTCTGAGGACCTTTTGGGATTTGAATACCGTCTGTAGGTGCAGGGCGTCTCCAGCGCTACTGGTAGGTCTTTAACAAAGCACCAACTCACATAGCCCCAGCCGTCTCCATTTCCTCTGCTCTGCTGTCCGATCGCAGAAAGTGCTGCCTTCTTGTGAGCTACTCTGACTGCTGTTACCAGGAAAGAAGAAAGGCTGTTTTGGAAAGTGCTCATATCCCAAACACTCATCCCAGTGGCTGTGTCAGGACACAGCTGTGCCCTGACCGAGTCACAAGTGCCAAGCTACTCTTGTCTTTGGGTTATGCAGCGCTGGGCTGTGCGGGTTCCAGAGCCTCCTTCCTCATCCATTTCTAAAGGATGCCATGCAAATGCTGCCCTCTGTTCTCCGAGCCATGTTGCAAAGGATTCCGGGGAGCGCTGAAATAATACCCTTTTTGTCTTTGCCGATTGGAGGCAAAGCGTTTGCTTCTGTGTTTCTGTAGTCTTTCAGAGAGCCTGAGCAATGAGCCTTCCAAATTCATCACTCGGAAGGCATCACTCTCCATTCCTGAAAAAGAAATTTAATTCTAAAGACTGAATCTGTTCTAGAAGCTGCATAAAAATTCAGATAGTTGTTTCTTTCCTGAACTTTTGACATCAAGTGCTAACACTGTGTCCTCGTTCCATCCTTCCATTAGATGGAACATATTGCAGCCACATTTTTAAATGTTAACTTGGGCTCATTCGCGTATCATGTTCTCTAGACTCCTTTTCCTTCTTGCCGTCTCTATTTAGCTGAATTTCCTCATATTGAGGAGAACACCATGGAGAAGTAGGAGCAGTTCTTTGGTCTCTGTAGAACCTCTTCATCTTAAAAGTGATTAGAAACCACATTTAGAAGTCAATTTACTCTAGTTTTCAAAAAAACTTTACAAGCAGAATTTAATGAAGTCGTTTTTGTATTTTTTTTTGTTTTAATTGAACTATATTTGAATATATGCTTTTGCTTTAAATTCTAACCATAAAATCAAGAGATCTCCGTGGCTTCTCTGTCCCCGACACCCTCGGCTTCACGGGTCTCTTCCCTAGGGTTCATAGTTGTTGTTACTTTGGCGGATGTCCTCCTGAATTGTTTTCTGGCTGCTCAAATTCTGTCTGTCTGTCGATCGTCTGTCTATGTATTTATCTATCTCTGTCTGCCTGCCTGCCTGCCTCCCTATCTGTATGTATATATGTGAGTGTATATGTATGATTATACATACACTTAGGTGTATATACCTGTGTGCAAACACACACGCACACATAAATACTGAAATAAATAGATTTAATTTGTGGTGGTTGATTTCAAAAAACCTAGACAGTATCATTCTGTGTGTATTTTCCTGAAATTTGCTTTTTTACTTATAAAAATGATTTGGAGATATTTTACTTTTAATTTATTTATTTTTATTTTTTTGAGACGGAGTTTCGCTCGTTACCCAGGCTGGAGCGCAATGGCGCGATCTCGGCTCACCGCAACCTCCGCCTCCTGGGTTCAGGCAATTCTCCCGCCTTAGCCTCCCGAGTAGCTGGGATTACAGGCACGCGCCACCATGGCCAGCTAATTTTTTGTATCTTTAGTAGAGATGGGGTTTCACCATATTGACCAGGATGGTCTCGATCTGTTGACCTCGTGATTCACCCGTCTCGGCCCCCCAAAGTGCTGGGATTACAGGCTTGAGCCACCGCGCCCGGCCTGGAGAGCTTTTCATATCATATTTATTCATACTCTTGTCAACATCTTTGCCAAACAAATGAATGAAAATGGGATCTCATTTTATTTGCATTCACATAACTAACTAATAACAGTGAATCTCTTTTAATGTTTATTCACTGTATTTAATTAAATGTGAAAGGTACACAGCCTTCAACCTTCAATTCTACTTCGAAGGATTTGTTCTAGAGAAAAATCACATATACACAAATAAAATTCTACTAAGGCAAATAATTTTAAAAGTGAAAATTTTATATAATTTATACAATTTCAGTAAAACATAAATTACAATATAGCTATGATGCAGAACACTATGTAACAGTTTAAAAGGACAAGATACAGTTTGAATACTGATAGGCAAAGATATCGAAATCATTTTGTTAACTGAAATTACTTATTTACCCCCTCTCCCCGTTAGATACAACTGTGTCTTATTTGTGGTCTCTTTCTGGGTTCTGTGTGTCTTTTCCTGAGAAACAGAGCGTTAAAGTAGTTAAAGTAAGTCTTGCTTCACGTCGGTTAAGGCTGAGGCTGCCAAGGTTAAGGAGGACAAGAGCGATTCCTTAAAGACCAGTTATTGTCCCCCGCACTTCAAAGGGGGGTCCTAGCGGTATGTGTGCACCTTGCAAAGTCCATTTATACACCTTAAGGAAGGGATAAGGGAGGAAAAAGTAATCAGACTTTTGAGTTTGTTTATTTCCCTAACTGTTCAGGAATGGATTTACAGTGCACCATTTTGGAACGAGTAGTGAATTTTCAGTGGGGGAACAAAGAACAATCTTTTTAAAAAGGTAGATACTGAGAATTGTTATTTCTTCCCGTTTATCCTGTTCTTTCCTCACTTTTTTGTTATTCCCCGTGGCTCAGTATTTTTAGGATGAATCCAAATGCAAGCTAATGTGAATACGTAGTTTTTCATTTCTCCCCCCCACGTTTTTTTTTTTTTTTTGGAGACAGAGTTTCACTCTTGTTGCCCAGACTGGAGTGCAATGGTGCAATCTCGGCTCACCACCACCTCTGCCTCCCAGGTTCAAATGATTTTCCTGCTTCAGCCTCCCTAGTAGCTGTGGTTACAGGCGTGCACCACCACACCCGGCTAATTTGTTTTTGCATTTTTTAGTAAAGTTGGGGTTTCTCCATGTTAGTCAGGCTGGTCTCAAACTCCTGACCTTAGGTGATCTGCCTGCCTCGGCCTCGCAAAGTGCTGGGATTACAGGTCTGAGCCACTGCAGCTGTCCTCTTTTCTCCCTTTTGTATGCAACTAACATGTTGTGTATGTTTTTTCTTTCTTTTTTTTTCACTTAACTGTCTGTTTTCTAGATTTGCTTCCTTATCAATACATAGAGAGCTTCTACACTGTGTTTTACAGTGGTGAGAGCTTCCATTGCATGCATATATTATAATTTATCTAGTGTCTAATAGACTTGTTTCTAATCTGTAATTGCAAATAATGAATATTCTTAAAATGTGTAATTTTGTACACATTATCTTATAGGATCGTTCCTATAAATGTATTGCTGTATGAAAGGAGAAATACACTGAACTTTTTATTAATATGGCCAAATTGCCTTCGCTGGGGTTTACCATTTTACACTTCCAAAGGAGATATCTGAGGATGCTTACTCCTCTACAAGTCTTGCCATCAAAATTTATTAAATGTTGCAATGATACCATTGTGACAGGTGAAATTAGTTATTTCAAAGTAATTTTAACACGCATTTCTCTTACCATGAGTGAGAATGACTACCCCTTCATGGTCAAGGATGTGTGTGTATCTTTTTCTGCTTATGGCCTTTGCCAACATTTCCTTGGTCTTGTCAACACTGCTTTTCAAACCAGATCATTCCTTGGCTTTCCATTGCACAAATACACACAGTCACCCAGTCCATTTTACTTTTAACCAAGGCTGGGTTGTTGCATGTTTCTGCTGTCATGAATAGTGCAGCCCCGAATATTCCTCTGCATGCTCTGTGAACCCCTGTACATGTGTCCTTTGGGTACTCACGCAAGGGTGAAAATGCTGGGTCCGAGGGAGTGTGCTCACCCAGATCCGACAGGTACACTGTGCCACAAAGGTATAGGAGTTTTCCAGGTTGGTTGTACCAATTTACATTTCTGTCAGCATCGTTCGAGGGGCCTTGGGTGTCATGTAAGCTTTTTAAAAAAAAATAAACACAGGATTATTGAGATATAATTTATATGGAGTAAAATCACTCATTTGAGGTATACAGTTCTTTGAGTTTTGCAAAAGATACACAATTATGTAATCCACTATCACAATCAAGATAAAGAGGGTTTCTGTCATTCCAGAAAGTTTGCTTATGCCCCTTTGAATGTTACCTCATAAAAATTCTGCTTGGGGAATATGACCACATTGATTTTATATTTCATTTTAGTTTTAAACATTTATTTTTCAGAGTTAATTCATAACATGTTTGGAACTTCAGTATTTGAAAGGGTACACAGAGAAAAGCAGTTCTTCCTCCAGAGAGAAGCACTGTTGCCAGTTTGTGTGTGTGTGTGTGAATGTGTGTGTTTGTGTGTTTGTGAGTTTGTGTGTGAGTGTGTGTTTTGTGTGTTTGTGAGTGTGTGTTTGTGAGTGTGTTTGTGTGTGTGTGTGTGTGTATTTTTCACATAGACAGTAGCATGCTGTCTATACCATTTCTGCACCTCTTTTAAAAATTACCAGTTTTATTGAAATGTAATTCACATGCTATCTATGCCACTCTTTTAAACAGATACATAGTGTTGCATTTTATGAGTATTACATGTGGATTTAAAGTGTCTCCTTTTGATGACTATTTTTTCTTTCCTAATCTTCCGGTATTGTAAACAAAGCCACATTTAATGAAATGGGTCATTGATCATATGTGTGAATATATGTGTAGCATAAATGAGAAGTAGAATTGCTTATTAAAAGGTATTTAAGCAAGCAGTTTTCAGACTTGTCTGTATGTTAGTATCACCTGGGGAACTTTTAAAACATTTGAAGTCCAGGTCGTACCCCAGGCTAAGTCAATCACAATCTCTGGGGCTAGAACTGGCATCCGTAATTAGACTCTTCCCAGCTGTTAACTATGCAACACGTTTGAGAACCACTGGTCTAAGGATCTGTAATTTTGAGCGATGTTGCCAAGTTTCCCCCAGTCTAAGTTGTACCAGTTTTCTCTCCACCATCTGTGTACAAGTGCCTCTTAATTCAGAACCTTTATCAAATCAGTGTATATGTGATCGTTGCCATTCCCTTATGTGGCGATTAAGTCTTCGATATTGATTTCTGGTTTTCTTGCTTTGTGATCAGGTAATCCTTTTTATTCTATTTCTGTTTCTTATTATTTGCTTTTATTTGTGGCTTGATACATGGTCAGTTTTGCAAATGCTCTGTTTGTTTGCTTACTGTGACCAAAAGAAAATTAGACCTCGTGCTGGGGAATGTCACCTTAGAGATCCTCCGCAGCAGGTTGGTGTGAGTGGTTTGAGGCAAAATGCTCGACTACAGATGTATATGAGAGTAGAGTGGCTTGATTGTCTGTGCACATAGAGTTCCAAATACGTAAAAATAACCACGAACCCTTTGTTACAGATTTAACTTGATTATTAATTGTATCCAACGGCATCATGTTCTTTGAAGGAGATGCATGTTAATTTTGTTTGTATATATGATGAGTTTAGAGTACCAGGTAGTAATTATTGGAGCATTAAACCGTCCCATGCCAGGTGAAGCATTATTATTTTTATATGTTTATTCTTCTTTTATAGGATTCTTCCCTGATAGAAGCCCTCAAAGCTTAGTCATATGACCGCTGGGAATTTATTGTTCCCCTTCAAGTGAGGGACGAGCATGATCAAATCTGCATTGTACATGGCCAGGATTTTTGTTTTTTAGACAGGGCTGCCCTCCTGGGTCTAGTTTATTATTGAGGTACGGCAGAAAGGTAAATTGTTCGCCATGCTGGCGCAGTTTTATTGGGAAGGATGTATTAACTCCCTTGAGCTCTGCCCTTTTCTCTCTCCTTAATTTTACAGTAGGTTGCACCAAAACCATTCCTTTCAGTGAAAGCAACACTCCAGAATCTTGTTTCCATTAAGAGATAATTAGCTTTCAGCAAATCTTCCTTAGCAAACAAATTAGATTTTAACTTCTTTGAGTACTTTTGGAGCAAAATTTAACTGTTTTTCTGAATTGCAAAAAAAAAATTGTTTATGTTCTGTATCTAAGAATTGTTATTTTAGTTTGCTTGTTAGAGCTATTTGTTTTATGACAAAAGATTCATAAAATTCTGTTCATTGGAATGAAATTTTAGGGCTCTTAAATGAAGTTCACAGTGAATTAATGATACAGTGTACAGTGAATTAATGATGTGGTGCCCAGTGAATTAATGATACGGTGCTCAGTGAATTAATGATACAGTGTACAGTGAATTAATGATACGGTGCTCAGTGAAAAGTAGTTCTGCTCATACACTCACCAGTCTTCCGCTGACTTATTAATTTTTGGTTCATTTGTTTATTCTTTCATTCATTAATTTATCAAACATCTTAATTAGCAACTACTGAATGATGGCAAAAATAAATGATAAGGAAGTTCTTACTCTAAGGATGCTTAGTATTTAATGGAAGAGACAGATTTATGAATAGCTTCTATTAAACAATCTAATGATTTTAATACATGTAATGATTTTTTAATGCTGTCTTTTGATGATAGTAGCATTTAAAGGAATTTAACCCAACTAACTGTATGATTTTGGCCAAGTTACTTCATTTGTCTGTACCTAAATTCCCTCCCCCTGGAAAATGAGAGTAATAAAAGAAATATCAATATTTCTGTGGAGCCCCTGGTCCGTAGACAATGCCGTGTAAGTGTCCCCTTTCCACCCCCTCCTTTCTTCATCCTTTCCATTATCCTTAGAGGAAGGAATATTGCTATGAGTGTTCCTAGAAGAGGTCATTCTTTTGACCGAAGTTAGAAATGTCTAGTGATATTGATTCAAACCAGAGCTCTAGGACCCTACAAAAAAATTGGGGGAAAAAGTTTTTCAGTAGCAGAAAAACCCTGCATGGGTGGGACGGTCTTTTTGAGTTGACTTTGGAAAGCAATAGTGCAAGCCATTGAGGATACCCAAGTCACGGCTTCTACTTAAGTCTGCCCTGCAATTTATTATATGCCTTAATAAAGTTAGGCTTTGCCATGTTCTTATGTATTTTAATTTAAATTTTGTAGTCTGATAAATGCAAAAGCCCAAATCATCAGAGATGTTTGAGATGTTTGTTAAACCTGTTAAAATAAGCCACTTAAGTTTTTTACCCTCAATTAGCTGAATTTTTTTTTTTTTGAGACGGAGTTTCACTCTTGTTACCCAGGCTGGAGTGCAATGGCACGATCTCAGCTCACTGCAACCTCCGCCTCCTGGGTTCAGGCAGTTCTCCTGCCTCAGCCTCCCGAGTAGCTGGGATCACAGGCACGCACCATGCCCAGCTAATTTTTGTGTTTTTAGTAGAGATGGGGTTTCCCCATGTTGACCAGGATGGTCTCCATCTCTTGACCTCGTGATCCACCCGCCTCGGCCTCCCAAAGTGCTGGGATTACAGGCTTGAGCCACCACGCCCGGCCCAATTAGCTGAATTTATACAGCTAAAATATTTCCTTTGATGAACTCTCAATGAGTTAAATAACTATGTAACTGTGTCATAAATTCATTCTAATGTTGCCCAGGCTCTAGTGTGCACTGATGTGATCACAGCTTACTGCAGCCTTGAACTCCCAGGCCCAAGCAATACTTCTACCTTAGCCTCCCGAGGAGCTGGGACCACAGGTGCGTGCTGCTACACCTAGATAATTTTTAAATTTTGTTTTTTGTAGAGATGACATCTTGCTATGTTGCCCAGGCTGGTCTCAAACTTCTGGGTTCAAGCGATCCTCCCGCCTCAGCCTCCAAGTGCTGGGATTACGGGTGTGAGCCACTGCGTCCCACCAACTTTATTAGAATGAACTGATTTCTTCAGAAATAATTGGCTGCTTCTCAAGCTGCCTGTGTATATTGGAAAGCCTCATAATGAGACACAGGTCAGTCTCTGAGTCTGTGAAGCTCCTGTGTCTGTCTGAGGGTTACTCATATGTGGCTTCTCATTTATTCTTCTCTGGCCCTCTGCAGGCTGAGAAACAAGGTTTCCGTAGTGGGGAGTGAGCTCTTGAGCATCTGTTTTTAACTGGCTCTTTATTCTTTTTGTGGACCATCGCTCATGTTCCAACGCCCTCAGCCACTTGTTTAAATTGGCTACACATCCATACTTTTTGTCAAAGTAGAATTTGGGGGGATAAAGCAAGCATAAACTATTTAAAACGCTGAGCAAATTAAAACTGTCCTAATTGTTGGCTTTGCTAAAGTATTTTATATTCTTCCAGTGAGATTAACAGTATTGAGCATAAAGTTTTATTTTACTGTTGAAAAGTTTAGCATTTTGTTTTTCCTGTGGAAATCCTTTCTCTTGACTCAACTGCTAGTGGTTGGTAACTATCTTTGAAAGCTGTTAGTCAAATAGCACCTCTCATTCTAAAGGAAATGTGGATAGTTGGATGTGTTTTTTCACATTGTCTTGTCTGGCTCTAGAAAAACCCACAATTTATAAGCATATTTAGAATAGATACATGTTGTCCTTGCAGTGCATTTCTTGATTTGTGAAGCTGTTGAGTCTGTGTGTGTTGGACTCCAGCCAGGATGGTTATTTCAACACAGTGATATTTTCTCATTGTTTGCTTTCAACATAGATGAGTTTGTGGTCACATAATTCTTAGTAGTTATTTCTGGGTCAGCAGTGGACACAACTCAGGCTGATTGTGTACATTTATAAATAGTGATTCCCCAGCTGTGCATTGCAGAGTGGTTTTAAATCTGCCTGTGGATTCAGTCAAGCTTTTTATGTTTTGCAAGACTTCCTAAGGTCTGTAAACTTTCCCTTGTCATCCAGAGCAGAGACTGACAGACTCTGACCCATATGGCCAGCTGGCTTGCCGCCTGTTTTTGTGTGAGGCCTGGGTGTGAGAGTGGTGCTTACGTTTTTAAAGTGTTATCAAACTTAGAGATGAATGTGAGACAGAGATTCTGTATCTGGCAAAGCCTAAAATATTTACTTCTGGACACTTTTTAGAAAATGTTTGCTGATTCTTTCTTTAAAGGAATAGAACTTTTTGGTGTTTATTCATGTGAGCACAGGAATACTGGAATTTTAGAGCTACACAGAACTTTGGAGATCATCTGGGTATTTTAAAATGTAGATTTTATTATTCAGGGATGGTGAGGCCAATAGATGAGGAAACAATTGCCATTGAAAAAATACTTTGTCACCAAAAGATCCAAGATGAAGAGCTTACCATGCCATTGGGTGCAGTGAGGCGGAGCCAGGGCCAGTCAGGGGCAGAGGGGAATGTGGACAAGAACTTGTACTGTGGTTTTGATGGGAAGGAACAGCCAAAACCAGGTAAGCAGGCTTCGGACTGGCTAGTTTGAATAATTTCAGTGGGCTCTGGAGTGTAGGGTCTGTTCTTGGGTGTCTGGTACCTTGCCCTGGAGTGATTAGGGCAGGGGGATATTGGCCTGCAGTGTTACGAGCTCAGTAATGGAGGCGGTTATGGGTATGAGCTATGGGCTGGTTGGTTTGCATAGGAAGGACACGCGCGAAGCCTTGCTCTTTGCTCTCTCTAGGAATTAGCCAGGCCTGGGACAGCCATTGGCTCTAGATTAGTAAGACCCCAGGATATGAAAGTATCAGAAATACAGAGTAGAAAGATACTGTCAGTATACGGTGCCAATGTTTTCGTTTTACACTTCGGGAAAGTGAGGCCCCACCTACGGGTGTATGCCAAGCCCCACAGTCAGCTTGAAGCAAGAACACATTTTGGGTTCACCTCTGGTTTATTCATGGTGCTTTGTATTACTCAGTAGAGCCCCTTTCTTCCTGCAAAAATCCAGATGAGTATCATGAAGGACTTAAAGTCAAAGTGTTTAAGTTTCATCGTGTCGCACTCAGTCCAATTTGTCAACACAGTCACTCTCAGTGACGTGAATAAAAACAGAAGCGTGATTCTCCTGTTCCCCTGCCATCGGCGTGAGGTTCCAGCCCCGACCTCTTTTTGCTTTTCACCACTTGTTGCTCCTGGCACTATTTGATTGGTAGTTTGCGTCTGTGTCCTGCTTCTGTTTAGCCTCTTCCTTCTCCCACCGTCTTAGGTCTTGAGCCCTATTCTGGCATGACTTAAACTGCACTGAGAGGGCTGGCATCCCTCCTGCGCATGTGAATTATGATAGTGCTCGTCACTGGCTCCTGCAGAAGCAAACCCAAGTCTTTACCTAAGCACTGATGAAATGGCCCTTGATTATCTCCACCTACCCCAGTATTCTTCTGATAGGATTGTAGAAAAACAACCTAAATGCTTAGAGTTTTGTCCCAGGTATTCTGTTTTTCGTACGTTTTCATAGGGAAGATCAGTGGTAATTGATCTAAGCCTGTCTTGAGGTGATTTATGTTTTCCAGGATATAAAAAACCTTACGTGAGTTTTGCTGCTCTAGGTGGTAAAGATTTCTGCTTGTTTTCTTCCATTGGCTTGCTTCCCATCATAGAGATTTCCCCGTGTTTCATGGTAATTTGGTAAACATTTTATTGCCTATCCATATACGTCTGAGGCTCAGCTGTGTCCGCTGAGACCGTTCATCTCTGCTGTCAGGGATAACTTAATCTTTCGAATCCATATTTCGTAGCAGCCCTATAGGCTAGGGGCTTGCTCACTCTAGTTATTCTTCTCTGGCTTTCATGGGTTCAGTGATAGCTTTTCTCCAGGAGGGGTAACCAGAGCCTGGCAGAGAGCTCCCCACAGTCACATGCCACCCAAGCTAGAGTCACTCAGTGCTGCTTGTGTTGGAAGCTAGCATTGAGTTGTTCTTTGGTCAGAAGTGCCTGGGTATTTTGGGCCTGCAGTCTACACTGACGGACAGGTCCTTCCCTCTGTATTAAATAGAAATCTAGACACCGTCACTGTTAATGGAGTGCTACCTAACAATTTCCCCCAAAATATTTTCTGAGTTGCCCACAGGAAAATTCCTTTTTACTTTTCTGTCTCTTGACGTCTTACAGTTTATTTATATCATAGAATCGTGGAACTTCAGAACAGAATCATGTTGGCATTTTTCTGCCTGCCAAAGGGTTGTCATTCATTCATTTATTCATTGAGTCACTCTACAACTAGTTATATTCACTGAGGCGGGCAAAACAAGCAGTGTCCTGGCTTTCGATGGAGCTTATGATTGAGTGGAGGTATAATAGATAATAACAAGGAAAGCGACCTAAAGAAACATCCTTCCACTAGCTACAAGTGCCGTGGAGGGCAGAGAAGGGTACTACGAGAATGGAGAGTTTTGTGAGGTGGGGTGGGCTGTTTTTGAGAAGGTGGACAAAGACAGCCTTTCTTGGGAAGGTGACATGTGGCACTGAGGTGAGGGAGCTAACTGGCCGTGCTAGTGCCAGCTGCAGTGTTTAAAAAGCAAGCCCCCAATTTTCAGCGACTTTCAGAAGGAGAGAATAACAATATCCAGTGCTGCTGAGAGGGTCAGTATGAGGAAAACAGAGGATACCATTCTCAATTAATTAATTTATGTTTGAGATGGAGTTTCGCTCTTTTGTCCAGGCCAGAGTGCAGTGGTGCGATCTCAGCTCACTGCAGCCTCTGCCCCGGGTTCAAGTGATGCTCCTGCCTCAGCCTCCTGAGTAGCTGGGATTATAGGCACACACAATGATGCCTGGCTAATTTTTGTATTTTTTTTTTTTTTACTCTTGAAATACAGAATTTTATTTAGAAACTGTTTAAAGTAGAAAAAAAAAAACCCTGTCAAGAAAGACCAGGTGGAAAATGGGTTCCCCAAAAAATGGAATTTTAGGGCAACAAAAGTCGAAAAGGCCACAAAAGAGAAATAGCACCAGTGTCATTTGAACAATGGCTGGTTACTTGCATTTTTTGGCATTGTTAATCACTGAATCTGGGTTTTCCTCTGACTTCCACACAGAGCACGCACTGCACAACAATTTTATCATAAAACACTGGTTTTCTACACACATTTTAGGGCAAGCTACCACCAGAAACAAATCAATACAAATACATTAGGGGCTGAGCAATCTCGGTAGTGGATGAGACACATTTTGCAGAATCCTTCCAAAAAAAGGAACTGAATAGCTGTGGGCAAAGCAAATCAGGGAGAGCTAAGGAATGAAATATTTTAAATATTAATAATTAATTCAGACACAGTACTGTGTCTCCTGCAAAAGAAAATTAACATTCAGTAACACACTAATGAGTTTTATCTCCAAAGAGATTAGTGCACTGGCAAAGTATTCAGATTACAGTGGAGAGCTGTGGACAGCAGATACCGAAAACACCAGGCTTGCAGATCCCAAGGCAACGATGGCCTTCACGGACCATTCCCTTTGCCAGAGGTCCAGAAAGAACTTGCAGCATGACCACCTGCCTGCTGCATTTCCAACTCTAAGCAGCAAACTTCAAGGATGTATTTTTTTTTTCAGTAGAGATGGGGTTTTGCCATTTTGGCCAGGCTGGTCTTGAACTCCGGACCTCAGTTGATTTGCCTGCCTCAGCCTCCCAAAGCGCTAGGATTACAGGTGTGAGCCACCGTGCCTGGCCGAGGATTACCATTATTTTGGCATTAGAAGGCGTAAGTACTTTAAGGATAATTTTCAGTGCTGTGTGGGGCACCAGCCCGGTGGCCTACACTGAGGAGGAGGTGATGAACTGGAAACGGAGCGTCAATAACTGATGGAGTTCTGCTCCAGAGGGGAGAGCTGGGGAATAGAGAGCTAGGAGGAGATGTGGGTGCAGAGGGGGGTCAAAGGAGGCTTTTTGTTTAGGATGATGAACATTTTAGTGTTGTCTTTGTGTTAAAAAGAATGATCTAGTATAGGGGCTGGTCCTTCGGGTGTCACAGGATCCTTAGGCTGTTGCTGTTGCAGCTGGAAACCTCTGTGGCTGTGGGTGCCTTTACCTGGATTTTACTCCGGCCTGCTGGGCTCGTTCTGCCCACTCAGCCTGGCAGGCTATGCTCGGCTGGAGCTATCGGCCTGATCGCATGCCTGCCAAGGCCAGCCAGGCGCCTCGTGGTGTGGGGTGTGTGAGCAAGCATGGGGTCCAGCCACCGTGCACAGCCAGGTGTGCCGACCACGGCAGGGCAGGCAACTCCAGATGCCAGCACAGGTGCCAGCTCTGTGCGAAGCTGTGGCCGGACCAGATATACCACAGGCAGCTTCCACTGTGGACACCAGGGCACGTGGTAGCATCCAGAAGCCTGGAGGCACTGGGAGCCGCAGAGCCCCAAAGAGGGTGTCACAGCCCTGGCCTGGGAGCCCCTGGGTCTGGGCTTCTTGAGAGGCTGCAGCTCTTCTCTCCTTCTTGTCACGTGCAACGTAGCAAGGAGAGGGCGTGTTTCGGCCCTGTGTGTGTTGCAGCTCTTCAGTCCCACCGTTTGGTAGGTCCTGAGTCTTTGTGCCACATCCCGGAAGAATGAGGAATGTGGGCAACTGCAGGGTGACAAGGCAGAGAGGAGCTTCACTAAGTGACAGAGCAGCTCCCAGGAGACCCAAAGTGGCCAGCTGCTTTCCACAGGCAGGTTGTCCCCTCAGGTGTCCAGCCGTCAGTGGAGAGGAGACCTGTGGCAGGTAGCTCCTTTCCACAGGCAGGTTGTCCTGACTATTTGAGGAGACCCAAAGTGGGTAGCTCCTTCCCTCAGCTGCTGTCCCAGTGTCTGTCTGAGTCTGGGTGAGTCTGGGGTTTTCATGGGCTGTGCATGCTGATTGGCCCATGGGCAGCCATGGGTGGATCTGGAAAAAGCACTTACATTCTCACTCTGGGCCACGAAGTGTCCCCAGAACTGACAGCCTGGTCCCCAGGCTTCAGGCCGTTCCTGGCTTGAAGGTGGGGTTTCACCAGGAGCCCTCCCTCTTCCGCCCAGGAAACTGTCTGCTTTTTGCCATCAACATGCCATCCATGGTGGCCCAGGCTATTCATGCTGTGGGGCACCTGCAGGCCTGTGCCAAGCCACCCTCAGCACCCCCACCAGGCCTTCCTTCTGTGCTCATTGGCACCCAGAGACTGGAGGGGGCCAAGGTGGCAGGGGGCTGGTGTGTCAGCACCACCCCGAGCATGCGCACACCTAGCTGGGTTGCGACAGTGCCCAGGCTCAGCCAGGACTGGAGCAGGTGCCAGGAGCAGGGAGAGGCCAGGGAGCAGGAGCAGGCACTTCTGAGCTGGGGGTATAGGGACTTTCTAGGCCTGGAGAGCTCAGGGCTGCCTGGGTTGGAACCGTGGCTGGGAGGCCGCTGTGGTCAGGAGCGTGGGTCCCCTGCCCCGCTGACTCTGTGGAGGGCGGGGCTCCCATCTGTTCCTGGCTCGTGCCACCTCACAGAGTACGCATCCCTGGCTGCGTCTCCGCCACTACCGCTGGCGTCTTTGCAGTGGTGGCTCCAGATGGGCTGCGGCCACCACAGCCATTCCCTTTGTTTCATGTATCGTCTGCGCCTGTGTTTGCATTATGGTGGCAAAGTTGAGTCATCGTGGAGATTCACTTCTGGCTTTTTTTTTTTTTTTGGATACAGAGTCTCACTCTGTCACTCAGGCTGCAATGCAGTGGCACAGTCTCGGCTCACTGCACCCTCTGCATCCCTGGCTCACACAGTCCTCCTGCCGCAGCCTCCCAGGTACTTGGGATTACAGGCAGACACCATGCCCAGCTAATTTTGTATTTTCAGTAGAGACAGGGTTCCACCATAGCCCAGGCTGGTCTCCTGGGCTCCATCTGCCCACCTCAGCCCCCTAAAGTGCTGGGATTATAGGTGTGAGCCACCACGCACAGCCTGCTTCTGGTTTTTTACTGAAAGTTTTCTGGCGCTTTCTGTCCTGGAAAGGGTAAAACTGGTGATGCTGGAAGGCAAGTGGTGACCTGCTAGATGGATGTTCTTTCCTGGGGATTCCCACCCTCCTCCCGCAACATTCCCTAAGGGAAAAGAGAAGATGTCACAAGTGGAGAAGGTAATTGAGCAGGAAACTTAAGAAGTGGTGTTCTGGAGTTGAGATGCTTGAAACTGAGAGTTTTGAAGGGGTGCTGACTGGGTGATTGAGGGTAGGCTAAGAAAACAGTTTGCAGGTGATGAGGTCTGTCAGTGGGTGGACAGGGCATTGAATTCTTATTTGGATGACTGGAAACTATATACAGATTCCCATTTTTAGAATATTCGTAAAAACAATGACTGACGCTGTCCTAGTGCCTTGTTACTGTTTACCTAATTCTGTTTGGAGCTGTAGTCATTTGGTACTATCCTTTGTTACTTACTTTAAGATAAACAGTAAAAAATGTTAGGTATTGGCTGGGCGTGGCGGCTCACGCCTGTAATCCCAGCATTTTGGGAGGCTGAGGCAGGCAGATCCTCTGAGGTCAGGAGTTTGAGACTAGCCTGACCAACATGGAAAAACCCTATCTCTACTAGTAATAAAAAACTTAGCTGGGCATGGTGGTGCACGCCTGTAATCCCAGCTACTGGGGAGGTCAAGGCAGGAGAATTGCTTGAACCTGGGAGGCGGAAGCTGCCGTGAGCAGACAGTCCTGCCATTGCACTCCAGCCTGGGCAACAGGAGTAAAACTGCATCTCAAAAAAAAAAAAGGTATTAATTGTGGTCATTTTTATGAGCTCCTTCTTTAATGCCTGCCTTTTACACAGTTATTAGGAAATAATTATTCTTGTTGGGGAAAAATGTATTACATTCCCCCGATACGTCCTTTAAGCATGTTCAGAATTTACTACTTAAATTGCCTCTTTCGCCTGTTCGAGTCTCAGCCTGCTCTGGAACTCTTCCTAGAGGTGGGTTTCAGCCTGGATTTTCCAGGCTGTGGTTTTATGACTTAAGAGTTGTATATATTGTTGGATCATTCTTCCATTTTCTTCTTGAGCTTCTGCTTCAAGTGTGTGTCTTCCAGGTTCCTTGCTGCATGTGTTTGTAGAACGTTGGTGAAGTCTCAGGTGCGATGCCCTTGGCTGTATTTTATTACCTGCTTGTTATTTGCTCAGACTTCAGCATTTTGAGACACAATTTGGGGTCGTGATTCTCCGTGTGTTTCCTGCTGAAGTTTGACAGAGCTCTGGAGGGGCGGGCAGTGGATGTAGCCCACAACTCCTCCTAAGTTCTCTCCTAGGAAGAGCCTTAGGGTTCCTGGGCCACTAGGCAAAACCAGAGATGGTTCAACAGACTCTGGCCATTTTGGAGGTGACATGAAAGCGTTGTGAAGGCAGTAGCACTTGAATACCTGAATCATTTTATTGCAGGAAGTCTTGCTGGGGCTCTCAGAGTGTCATGTAAAGGCCAGAACTCGGCTCCAAGCAGGCCGCGGTAGGGTTCTCAACTCACCAGTCATTTTTAAGAAATGACTCAGTTGTATAGAGCAAGCTTTCCAAGGCGTTTCTACAGTTTTGTATGTATGAGTGCACAGTGAGCTTCTCTAGCTGGTCCAGTGGGGAGGCGAGAGCTGTAAGTGCCCTCTGTGCCAGTAAAAATGGGACCTCTCTTTTGTATTTCCTGGGCTGGAGATGTCATTGCTCATGAGATGTGATTATGGTGGCGCTGGTGAAACGCAAGCCATCCGAAGCTTGTATCGGCCAGCCGCCGTTTACTCACTGCTATGCTGCAGTTGGGGGTTGCTTTCTCATGCACACAAAGGTCTGGCGTCAGAGCAGACTACTTCGTCCTTTCCCCTAATACAGTTTCTGTTTCTTTACCCAGATGTCACAGGTATCCTTATCTTCAGGTTTTAAAAGAAATATTCTTCAAATTACTTATTTTTTGAAAAGAATATAGATTAACATCTTATTTTACTAATTTAGTAGAGAGTGTATGAAGGCGACAGTTGCCTTATACCAGAATATGAATGTTAGCAGCATTTATTTTGACAGATACATGTATTTATTTATTGAGATGGAGTCTAGCTCTGTCATCCGGGCTGGAGTGCAGTGACGCTACCTCGGCTCGCTGCAACCTCTGCCTCCCGGGTTTAAGTGATTTTCTTTTCTCAGCCTCCTGAGTAGCTGGTACTACAGGCATGCACCACCATGCCCAGCTAATGTTTGTATTTTTAATAGAGATGGGGTTTCACCATGTTATCCAGGCTGGTCTCGAACTCCTGACCTCAGGTGATCTGCCTGCCTCGGCCTCTCAACGTGCTGGGATTAAAGGCATGAGCCACACCACGCCCAACCATTTATATATTTTTTGCCTGATGAGCTTTTACAACTTTTGTTTCTGGCTTCCTTGATTTTTGGCTTGTCAGTTAATGTCTTTCAGTTATTTCGAACTTGTAAAACAAATTTATTTTGTGCCTGATAATGTTAAAATGTGCGGCACTGAAGACAGTGGCAATAGGAAACATTATCTTGCAACAGAGAATTTCTGTGGTGTTCTTACGTTTTGTGTTGATGTGGTTACTGGGTCTCTCTATCATGTAGCTAATGCAGGAACTATTACTTTGTTTTTGCAGCCGGTAAAACCATCAGCCGATGGTTTTCTGACTGTAGAAATAACAGCTACACAAAGTCTCCTGATGTGATCAATGTGACCTTCTGACGTCTGAGAGAGCCAGTTCTTGCTACTATTGATGTTTGACCTGTTTTGGCCTGATGGTTCCTTTTGACTGTGTACGCTTTCTTTTGGCAATTTGTCAAGGTCATTTACCATTTTAGAATTAACAAAGTACTTGTGCCGTGCGATTTTGTTGCTGTCTTGTCTGAATAAAGGAACGCGTTATCGTGACCGCATTGCATACACCTGCCATTGGTAGTCAGCTACGCACACGGTGAAACCCGGCTGGATGGGCTGTAACAGCGACTCTGAACTCATCTGTCACGTCTCAACAGCAAACCTTCCATATCGAGCGCCTTCTGATTTCATGGGATGACAGTTATTGGCCAAATACATTACAGTGTTTGCTACACAGATGTGGCCTTAGCCCTGTAATTAAGAGCTGCCAGACTAAACAGTGGTCTGAGTTTCGAATAATGTTCTGTGATTTGCTTGGCACATTTTTGTTACCATCTCAAACGTGTTATCACTTAGCATTCTTTGCCAGAGTATATTACATAGGAGAAGAATCCAGGCAGTGAAGTCATGGTCCTTCCGTGAGGTAAATGGCTCAAAGATACTTTGTATCTTCAGAATATACCATTTTTTTGGTGTGCATGTCCTCTCTCTGCTTGGAGTCACAAATTCTGCTCAACTCAGTTGTTTACAGGGTAAACAAACGGTCAGCTTTTTTTTTTTTATTGTACTTTAGGTTCTGGGCTACATGTGCAGATCATGCAGGATTGTTGCATAGGTACATACATGGCTAGGTGGTTTGCTGCCTGCGTCCCCCCGTCACCTGTGTCTGGTATTTCTCCCGATGTTATCCCTCCCCACCCTCCCCATCTCCTGCTGTCCCTCCCCTAGCACCCCCCCAACTGACCCCAGTGTGTGATGCTCCCCTCCCTGTGTCCATGTGTTCTCATTGTTCAACACCCGCCGGTGAGTGAGAACATGCGGTGTTTGATTTTCTGTTCTTGTGTCAGTTTGCTGAGAATGATGGTTTCCAGATTCATCCATGCCCCTACAAAGGACACAAACTCATCGTTTTTTATGGCTATGTCGTATTCCATGGTATTTCTTTATCCAGTCTATCGCTGATGGACATTTGGGTTGGTTCCAAGTCTTTGCTATTGTAAACAGTACCACAGTGAACATATGTTTGCATGTGTCTTTATGATAGAATGATTTGTAATCCTTTGGGTTATATACCCAGTAATGAGATTGGGACAGGTTTTATTAGATATCTTGAGATTCCTACGTAGAGTAGGCCCAAAGGGAAAATGGACAAATGATATGAAAAGGCTATTCCTAACAATAAACATAAAAAGAGCCCCTCTCATTAATAACAAAAGAAAATTTCATTGATAGCATACTTAAACAAAACCAAATTGGTAGAGTGTGATTTTCAGTCGTACTTATTGAGAGTCTAGTGAAATCTGTACTTTCATACCCCACTGTTTGCCTCTTAAATTGGTATCTTCGAGCTCAAAGCCAAGGCAACAAAAGCAAAAATGGGCAAACGGGTTTCCGTCAACCTAGAAAACTTCTGCACAGCTCAGGAAACGAGAGTGAAGAGGCAGCTTACAGAGTGGGAGGAAATATTTGCAAACCATGCATCGGATAAGGGGTTAACATCCAGCATATGTAAGGAACTGACAACTCAATGGTAAGAAAACAACCCCCGGATAAAATGGGCAAAGGATCTGAATGGACATTTCTCAAAAGAAGATGTGCAAATAACTAAGAGCTATGTGAAGACAAGCTCAGCATCACTAACCAGCAGGGAGTGCAGTAAAACCATGATGAGCAGTCACTTCACACCTGTTAGAATGGCTGTACCCAACAACGAAAGATAGGAAGGACTGGAGAAGGCGTGGAGAGAAGGGAACTCTTACACATTGTTGACGGGAGTGGAAGTGGTTCCAGCATCATGGAAAACAGTATAGAGGTGCCTCAGAAAGTGTAAACTCAGCTACCCCATGTTCCAGCAATCCCACTACTGAGTATGTATCCAAAGGGATTGAAAAAACTATCTCGAAGAGATACTGCCCAGCCCTGTTCATTGCAGCATGATTCAAAATAGCCAAAATATGGAGTCAACCTTTGCCCATCAATAGATGAATAAGAAAATGTGGTAGAGTTGCACAATAGAATACCGTTCAGCCTTTAAAAAAAAAGAAATCTTGTCATTTGTGGCAACATGGATGGACCTGCAGGACGTTCTGTTAAGTCCAATAAATGAGGCACAAAAAGACAAATGCTTCGTGGTCTCACTTACATGTGGAAGGTAAATTGACTCAGAAGTAGAGAGGAGACTGGTGGTTATTAGGGGTGACGGAAGGAGGCAGAAGGCTGGGGAGATGCTGGTCAAAAGCTAAGAAATTTCAGTTAGAAAGGATGTAATACGCAACCTGGCACATACAGTTAATAACAATTATTAACTATGGTATTTGTGTTCTTGAAAATTGGTGAGAGTAGATTTTAAGTATTGTCACCACAAGAAGATAATGTATATTTCAATGAGCTTGATTTAGCCATTCCATAATGTGTACATATTTCAAAACGTGTTGACATGTTGTACACAATATATACATTTTAAAATCAAGATTGACAAATAAAGGTCCAGATTAGTATGTCCTTTGTGATGGGAATACTGCCAGTATGTGTTAAACACCTTTGATTCCACTTTTAGAAATATATCCTAAGAAAATAGTAAAAGATATTAACAAATGTTTATATACAAGAATGCCCATTTAAAAAAAGAATGCACCCGAAAACATTATTTAAAACAACAACAATAAAAATAGTAAGACAGCAACTATCTCTTCCCTCCCTCCCTCCCTCTCTCTCCCTCTCTCTTTCCCTCTCTCTCTCTCTCCCTCTCCTCCTTTTCTTTTCTTCCGACAGAGTCTGGCTCTATTGTCCAAACTAGATTGCAGTGGCACAGTTATGGCTTGCTGCAGCCTCAATCTCCCAGGCTCAAGTGATCCTCTTGCTTCAGCATCCCAAGTACCTGGACTTCAAGTGTGGGACACCACTGCAGCTAATTTTTGTACTTTTTGTAGAGATGAGGTTTTGCCATGTTGCCCAGGCTGGTCTTGAACTCCTGGACTCTTTCCTCTCCTCCCCCTCCCCTGCTTCTCTTCCCGCTGCCCACCCCCTCCTTCTCCTCCCCTCACTCCTCCTCCCCACCTCTCCTTCTTTCCTCCCCTCCCCCTCTTCCTCCCCTCACTCCTCCTCCTCCCCTCCCC
>CM052664.1:1868296-1901676 GCA_028533165.1 Leontopithecus rosalia
TCCTCCTCTTCCCCCCCTCCCACTCCAACTTTGCTCCCCTTGTCCAGCCGTGCCTTTCTCCTGTACGTTACAGCAGTTAAGGTTATAAACTCTGAAACAGATTAGCTCTGTTACCTTGGTGTAGTGAATTCTCGTGATTTTATGTTTCCATGACATTCATGTTCAACGTAAATTTAACTTTTGCATAGAGAAAACAAGGCTCAGTCACCTTTGACTCAGTTTCCATTTCTACACTGGTCCCCAATGGCTCAAGCCAGTGGCCAGAGATGAGAACCTAGAGGCGTCTCTCCTGCCCAGCAGAGTGGGCTCCCACTTCCTGCTGCTTTCTCTAAAGGACCTTTCAGGCATTTGCCTGTGAACTTGAAATAACCCTATTCCCTTACGTATGCTGCCACTTGCCATGCATTTCTCTTTTTCCCTGTCTGACTTCATTCCTGCCTCATGTGACCCAGGGATGGAGGGCTGCCCTCCTGATTCATTACACATTTTTTTTTTGCCCAGGATTTGTAAAGAAAACTCTTTGATCTTGTTTCCGATTGTGGTGGTATATTGAGTTTGTACCTTCCGGATAAAGAACTAGGGATGCTCCTGACAGGGATTTCCCCAGGCTGCCTGGGAGAACTGAGTGTCAGGCTTTCAGAGCCCGGGTGATGGTGAGGCAATCATAAACTGGACACGGGTACAATCTAGTGGTCCTTTTAGGGACTTTGCCTTTCGTCTCTGCCGTCGATCTTTTCTCTTACGGACACTGCCGCTTTCCGTTCACTCTCCTTGTGGCTCTGGTGCAAGGATGAGCTGCCTCTTACACGTGGCTTGAACATGGGAAGCCGAGATAAGAATACAGAATCATGTCTCCAGGATCATGCCAAGGATTCAGTCATTAGAGAAAGGTGGCCAGCTGCAGAACAGCGGGGTTCAGAGAGTGAAGGCTCAGGACCCAGGAAGAACGGACAGCGCTGGGCAGAATGCTGGGGTTAGAGGCCAGAGCCCTCAGCTGGGTGGCAGGAGCATGATGGACCACGTAAGCCCTGGATGAAACTGGGCTCAGCCACATCACAGCATCCAGGTCGGAAGGGGTCAGAGGTGCTGCATGAAAGCGTCCTGCACACTCTGTGGGAGCCTCTTGACTGCAGCTTCCCATTTCTCCTTTTGTACTTCCTATGATTGAAACAGTCCTTGGCCTTATGCTGTTCAACAGCTGTGGAATATTACAGGGCTGTGTTGAACATCTATTGAAGTAATAGGCTGAAAAGCATTTTACAAAGCTGTTAATGCAATGTAAAATTATTCTGTTTACATTTAAAATCTCCTTTCTATTGGAAAATACTTGATTTTAACCTAACCAAATTTCTTTTACTAAAATCCATATTTCTTATGCTGTTAGACAATGGATAGTTTCCCTAAATCGGAGGTACATTCTAGAAAAGCTTCATATTCTAACTTGATTCTAAGGCTTTCTCAGTAAGTTAAGCCGTCAGTCTTATAACTTGGATTAAGTTACTTTTATATATGTTTGTGCCTATTAGAGTTTACATTTCCTCTGGGAAGAAGTATAATATCTGTCCATAAGGAGGACTCTGTAGATCTTTGTAAAAGGACCGGTTCTAAAATTTATCTGTACTAAAGCAGCTGAAACCTCAACCCTGCCCTCCCCTTTTTTGTGTGTGACAAATAACTCCCTATATATGTACTTTAATGATAATTCTCTGCCAATTCTCTGAAAGCAGATCAGCAAGAATTGCAGGCAAGGGCAGACGCTTCAAGGAGAAATGTCACAATGTTGCTGCTTTCGGGGTAGACATAATATCATACCATAACTAAACTGTTTCTTTTAGAAGCTGATTCACCGATCCAAAAATTTGAAATTCAGCTTGATGTTAGAGATTTTTAATTTAAAACGACTGTCCTTGGTCCGCTAGACTGGTAAATCATGTAAACAAAAAAGCTTTGCTTATAGTCTTGGCGTTCAGTCAGTTGCTGAGCAAATGTGAAATCTAAACCTCCTACCGGCATGGATGGAAAGCTAAACAAAGTCCAGCTTGTATTTTGGTGTGTACACAAGTAGGCCAGAAGCAGCTTCCTCAGAGAACCAAATATGAGCTACTTTTAAGAAAGGAGGCAGGGGTAAGGGAACTGGGGTCAGGGGCGAGTTCAGGCTCCGGTGGGCGGATCTCCAGCACCTTCCAGTCAAGTAAACACCAATTTGTGCTGTTGTGAGGGGTATTTCAGATGTCATTAAGGTCCTGGATTAATTGGCCTTAAAATCTGGAGATTATCTGGGTGGGCCTGACCAGTCATAGGAGCCCTTTAGATGTGGTCTAGAGGTCGTAGACAGAGAAGTCCAAGAGATTAGAAGCCTGAGAAGGATTTGTGGTAGAGGAGACTCTTGCTTGCTGGTTTTGAGGAGGAGAGGGCCGCATAGTAGGGGATGTGTGTGTCTCTACGAGCTGAGAGAGATCCCTAGGTGGCAGCAGCCAGGAAATGAGGACTGAATTCTGCCAACAGTAAGAGTGAGTTTGAAGATGTAACCCCTCCACCTCCAGCCTCCAGACTGGAACTTAGCACAGCTAACCCATTGATTCCAGCTTTGTGATATTCTGAGATGGTTGCCAAGGCATGCTGAGCTGGACTTCTGACCTGTGGGACTAATACAGGTCTAACTGGACTAATAAACGGCTGTTGCTTTAGGCTGCCAAGTTTGTAGATTTGTAAGACAGCAATAGAAAATGAATGCAATGCCCCAGTGGTATCCGCTTGGATTGCTGTAGTGGTCTGTCTGGTTCTGTGGGCTGGTGCTACTCAGGCTGGTGAAGAAGCCATTATTCATTTATTGGAGACATCGAGCAGTGGCATTATCACAACTTACTGCAGCCTCGACCTCCCTGGGCTCAGGTGATCCTTCTACCTCAGCCTCCTGAGTAGCTGGGATTACGGGCACACACCACTATGCCTGGCTAACTTTTCTGGTTTTTTTGTGGAGACCAGCTTTCTCCATGTTGCCCAGGCTGGTCTCAAACTCTTGGCACTCAAGTGATCTGCCCACCTCAGCCTCCCAAATAGCTGGGGTTATAGGCGTGTGCCACCACGCCCAGCCAAAGAAGCAGATTAAAAATGTTCTATTTGTTGCAGACTAATACTGTGGCAGATCATCTCACAAATCTGTTGCCCATCTCACAAGGCCTTCTGTACTGTAGCCATGCCATGCTCCATCAGGAGGTGGAGTCTAGCTGCACTCCACTCGAATCTGGACTGGCTGCATGACACACACACCCACGTCTGACACACGGAAGTGGTGCTGTGGCCTCCAGAGCTGGGTTAGAAAAGCCGTGCAGCTTCCATCTGGTTCTCTTGGAGTGCCTGCTCCTCAGATGCTTCCTCTAGGCACCCAGCTGTCACGCAGAGAGGCCAAGCCACACGGGGAGTGCAGCTGTAGATAGATGCCCCAGGCAGCAGAGTTGATGGGCCTCCCTTGAGTCATCCCCAGCCCAGGTGAAGAGTGAGTGAGGAAGCCTTCAGGTGATCACACCCCAGCTGTTCTCATCCCCCACAGCTTTTGTGCCTTCCCAGCCAAGGCTGCAAACGTTGTGGAACAAAGAGAAGTCATCCCCACTGTGTCCTGCCGAAATTCATGACCCACAGAATCCATGAGCTTCATAAAATGCTTATTGCTTTATGCCCCTAAATTTGGAGGAACTACTTATGCAGCAGGAGATAACGAGAATGTTTTTATAAAATACTATAAAGATGAAATTTAGAAAAGACACACAGACCATAAGCAGAAATCACGGTGTCACTTCTGTGCTGCTCTCTTGGTCAAAGCAGGCATAAACCTGCCCAGACTCACAAGAAGACACAAACCCTTCTTTTCAGAGAAGAGTCAAATAAATCAGAAGCAATTTTGAAAAACCTTTTACATTTTGAAATAATTTTAACCTTATAGCGAAGTTTCCAAGTAGTGCAAAGAATCTGCATGTGTCCTTCAGCTTTCACGAATGTTAACATCTCACACAGCCATGGCTTGGTTATCAGCTATCAAAATCAGGAAATCACCACTGATAATGCTGTTAGCTGAACCGGGGATCCCGTGTCCAACTAATACACTGTTTCTGGTTCAGGGATGCGTCTGGGACCCCACAGCACGTTTGTTCCTCCCGGCTCCTTCTCTGCAGCTGTTCCTCAGCCTTTTCTTGTCTTTGTGTACTGGGTAGTTACTTTGGAAGAGGCCTGTCCATTTAAGAGTGTCTTTTGTTTTTCCGTGATTAGATTGAGTCATGCATTTTTGGCAAGAACAACACGGAAGCGATGCTGTCCCCTCCTCCGTGCGTCCTGCTGGAGTGTACATGATGGCCATGTGTCTCATTACTGTCATGTGAAACCTGCTCCCTTGGGGGTGTCCGCCAGATTTCTCAGATACTATAAATACCTTACGGGGAGGTACTCTATAAATATCCCGTTGTTTTAAAACTGTCACAGACTTCCAATTTGTTTATCACTAGAGCCACAGACATAAACAATCTTTGAAATTTCCATAATCTTGTCATAGGCCTGTGACAGTTGTAGGCTGTCTTTGGTCTGTAGGCCACGCATTGAATAGCAGTGTTCTGGAATCTTCCAGTTCATTTTTCCTGTTACAGTCGGATTGGAATTTGAATAGCAAATCTAGCTATGTCATTGTGCTTAAAATCCTCAGAGGTTACCCATAACCTTTAGGGTAAAACCGAAACTCATTAGCATTCTTTTTTTTATTTTTTTTTTATTTTTTTTGAGACGGAGTTTCGCTCTTGTTACCCAGGCTGGAGTGCAATGGTGCGATCTCGGCTCACCGCAACCTCTGCCTCCTGGGTTCAGGCAATTCTCCTGCCTCAGCCTCCCGAGTAGCTGGGATTACAGGCACGCGCCACCATGCCCAGCTAATTTTTTGTATTTTTAGTAGAGACGGGGTTTCACCATGTTGACCAGGATGGTCTCGATCTCTTGACCTTGTGATCCAGCCGCCTCGGCCTCCCAAAGTGCTGGGATTACAGGCTTGAGTCACCGTGCCAGGCCTCATTAGCACTTCTTAGCATGGCGTTCAGGATGTATCATTCTGCTCCATCTGTCAGACTACATTTTACCACTTAAAACGCTCTCCTGGCAGTCCTCCTTACCCTCCTCTGTCACACCCGCTTCCTCCCCACATCAGAACTGCCCAGTTCCTACTGTCTTTGAAGGCTCACGAATGCCTCCTCTCACCAGTTTGGGCTAGCTAGGTTTTCTTCATCTTTGTTCCTTTACGTCCTGTGCATACATGCATATCTGTGATATGAGTTAATTTCACTTTTAGATTTGTTTGTGTATCTGTTAACCTGCTTGACTCTGAGTTTGAGGGCATGGACTTTGAGTTGATAAGATTAGCCCTTAGCAACAGCTCAATAATGTTAATCATAAATTAAATGCTGAGGTAGTTTCCAGAAATTCAAGTCCCTGTGCTATGTAAGAACTGTGTGAAAAGATGGATGCCAGAAAGGCAGAGCAGGTGGATGGAGACGGACGAGCCTTTGGAGATGACAGTGTGTCCTTGATTGACGGGCTTGGCTCACACAGACCGTGGACCTGGACTTACGGCATCGTGTGTCTTGCCTCCTGTGATTAGATTGAGTCATGCATTTTTGGCAAGAACAACACGGAAGCGATGCTGTCCCCTCCTCCGTGCGTCCTGCTGGAGTGTACATGTCTGTACTTTTTGTCTGTTCTTTTTATGGGTGGATAAAAACTGCAAGCAAGCCAGGGAACCTAAGACAGGGCAGCTCCGTCTACCGACCTAGCGATCTCCTTGGGCCTGTCCTGTCACTCTTGGGGGAGCTGATTTCTATCCTGCAAAACTGAGCTCAGAGCAGGTAGAAATTCTTTCCCTTCTGTACCTCCCTCCTCTCCTGGTTCCTCTGTTCTGAATAAACAGGACTAAGGCGGGGTAGGGCTGGAGAGACTTCATTCCTCTTAACTCGATTCTTCCCTCATCCCTACATGGCCTTGAGAAAAAACTCTTAACTTTTAAAGGAAAGTTAGAAAATGTTAATAATGGCGTGAAATTTAGCTCAACCCACTTCTTTATCTCTCTGAATATAAACGAAGTTCGTCTCCTTATTCCTATTTTCCTGAATTGCAGCTTTATGTCTAAATATTATTAGATTTACCTTCTACTTAGCCTTTGTTTTCAATGCACATGAAATACAGCTGTGCCAGAAAACAGAGAAAGACCAATGCCACCATATTCCATAGGCCGCTGCTACGACTTTACCTCAAAAGCACGTATACTTTTTTACATTAAAAGTATTGACATATTATTTAATGTATGTGTTTTAATTATTTAATAATCACGGTACATTTTGTGACAGAATCCTCTTATAGTTCAGTTTGTGCTTGTAGTTTCCTAGATGAATCTCAGCTAAATAATTACTGTAATTTAATTATATATTTAAAAAATAGTACTTAAATACATGACTGTTAAAATACTGTCTATTTGTACTTGGACGATCGAACATTTATAAATTTTAAACACTGTCAACACGAAGGGTGTCATTTAGACACAGGAGAGAGTTCGAATGTGAAATAGTGTATTCTGAGTTTGTATAAGTTTATTCAAAGCCTGATAATTGAAACACTACCTCCTTTGTTAATAATATAAAGCACAGATACACAAAATCAATTCTGAACCAAAACTTTCTAAGGGAGCCTCAACCATGGGCAATCTGTCATCAGACGGCCCCGTGAAACGGGCGAGCAACCAAGCAACCCCAGGGTAAAGTGGTCCTGGGAGCTGCATCTGGGAAGCGCAGTGTGCTTCAGTTTACTCACCTGGAGTTACTTGAGCATGCTGTGCTTAGCTGGCCAGAAGGAAGGAAACACGCTGTCATATGGTTAATACGTTCACAATCCTTTGAAGGTCAGGGATCATTTCAAAAAGATCTTCATTTTGTTTGGTTTTGGTTTTAAAAAAACTGGAAGTAAATCTTTCCAGTTCTTGTCCTTCAGGCTGTCCATAAATTACAGACATTTCGTTGTTTTAGGATTCGTGTTACAACAAGCTTACATAGTAAAGTGATACAGATTATTTCAGTCAGGGTGGCCAGCCACAGCAGAGCCCAGCAGTGAAACAGCCTTTCGTGTCATGATTTTCTAAGGTCTGCCGTAGTTATTCTCTAGAAATCAGCAATATCAACTTTTTTTAGTGGCAAGAGTCATCCTCCTTGGCCTACAGAGGCCTGAGCACTGGAGCTGCTCTGCAGAGTGCTGCATCAAATGAAGGGTGTGCTGAGTACATGGCGCCACGACCCAGAGTATGTTGGGGTTTGATTACTGTCTCCACCGGTTGGACCTATGCTTGTGTGAGAGGAGATGCTCAAAGTAAGGTGACTGACTTCAAAAAATCACATTCTAAGAACATACTGAGTTCAGATAGCACATTGAGAGGCCGTGGCAGGCAGATCACGAAGTCAAGAGATTGAGACCATCCTGGCTAATATGGTGAAACCCTGTCTCTACTAAGATTATAAAAACCAGCTGGGCATGGTGGCACCTGTAGTCCCAGATACTCCAGCCTCGTGACAGAGTGAGACGTCATCTCAAAAAAAAAAAAAAAAAAAAGAACATACTGAAAGACAAATGATTACTGTCTCTAAAGTAATGCCCTTAAATCTGTGGATATCAGAGGTTTTTATCAAAAGTTGTTCAATTCATGGTTAAAAAGAAGAAAAGCATTTTATGCTACTGCTCAATACATTATAGAACAGTACTATGTTCTTTGTTTCATTATTTTTAATTAAAAACATTCTAGTTAATATCCAGTATACTCATCTCATTGTCCATTTACTGATCACTTCCTGCAATTTCGAAAAATTCTGTGTTAGAGAATTGTAAATGTTTGCAGGTACCTGTCTTCCTTACTTGCTTGAAATTCTTCTGTTGAAATTACATTTGAGGTCAGTTCATAAGTCATAGAAAACAATATAGAAAATTTTTAACTAACAAAAATGACTGTGGAGGCTGGCAAGATGGCTAAATAGAATAGCTCCAGTCTGTGGCTCCCAGTGAGGTCAACGCAGAAGGCAGGTGATCTCTGCGTTTCCCACTGAGGTACCTGGCCCGTCTCACTAGGACTGCTTAGACAGTGGTGCAGCCCACAGAGGATGAGCTGAAGCAGGGTGGGGCATTGCCTCTCCTGGGAAGCACAAGGGGTCAGGGAACTCCTTCTTCTGACTTTAAACCAAAAAAGATGAAAAAAGACAAGGGCGTTACATAATAGTATAGGGATCAATGCAACAAGAAGAGCTCCTGTCCTAAATGTATATATGTACCCAGTACATGAGCAACCAGATTCATAAAGCAAGTTCTTAGAGACTGATGGAGAAATGTAAACTCTCACACAATAATAGTGGGAGTCTTTAACACCCCACTGTCAATATTAGATTAATGAGACAAAATTAACAAGGATAGTCTGGACTTGAACTTAGATCTGGACCAAGTGGACCTAACACAGGTCTACAGAACTCTCCACCCCAAATCAACAGAATATACATTCTCAGCATCACATCTCACTTATTCTAAAATAGACCACATAAGTGGCAATAAAAAACACTCCTCAGCAAATGCAAAATAATGGAAATTATAGCAGTCTCTCAGACCACAGTGCAATCAAATTAGAACTCAAGATTAAGAAACACACTCAAAACCACACAACTATGTGGAAACCGAACAACCTACTCCTGAATGACTAGTGGGTAAATAATGAAATTAAGGCAGAAATAAATAAATTCTTTGAAACCAATGAGAACAATGACGCAAAGTACCAGAATCTCTGGGACACAGCTAAAGCACTGTTAGAGGGAAATTTATAGCACTGAATGCCCGCAGGAGAAAGCTGGGAAGATCTAAAATCGACACCCTAACATCAGAATTAAAAGAACTAGAGAAGCAAAAGCAAAGAAATTCAAAAGTTAGCAGAAGACAAGAAAGAAGTAAGATCAGAGCAGAACTGAAGGAAATACAGACACAAAAAACCCTTCCCCCAAAAAATCAGTGTATCCAGGAGCTGGTGTTTTTTAAAAGATTAATAAAATAGACTGCTAGCCAGACTAAGGAAGAAGAAAAGAGAGAAAAATCAAATAGACACAATAAAAAATGATAAAACTGATATCACCAGCGATCCCACAGAAATACAACTACCATCAGAGAATACTATAAACACCTCTACACAAATAAACTAGAAAATCTAGAAGTAATGGATGAATTCCTGGACACATACACCCTCCCAAGACTAAACCAGGAAGAAGTCAAATTCCCGAATAGCCCAATATCAAGTTCTGAAATCGAGGTAGTCATCAATAGTCTACCAACCAAGTAAAGCCCAGGACCAGACAGTTTCACAGCCGAATTCTACCAGAGGTACAAAGAGGAGCTGGTGCCACTCCTTCTGAAACTATTCCAGACAGTGGAAAAAGAGAGAATTCTCCCTAACTTATTTTATGAGCCCAGCATCTTCTTGATACCAAAACCTGGCAGAGACACACAAAAAGAAAATTTCAGGCCAATATCCCTGATGATGAACATCGATGGGAAAATCCCCAATAAAATACTGGCAAACGCCATCCAGCAGCACATTAAGAAGCTTATCCACCATGATCAAGTTGGCTTCATCCCTGGGATGCAAGGCTGGTTCAACATACACAGTAATTTATCACATAAACAGAACCAAAGACAAAAACCACATGATAATTTTAATAGATGCAGAAAAGACCTTTCATAAAATTAAACACTGCATCATGCTAAAAACTCTCAATAAACTAAATATTGATGGAACATATCTCAAAATAATAAGAGCCATTTATGACAAACTGACAGCCAAAATCATACTGAATGGGCAAAAGCTGGAAGCATTCCCTTTGAAAACCAGCACAAGACAAGGATGCCCTCTTTCACT
Organism: Leontopithecus rosalia; assembly: GCA_028533165.1. NCBI lineage: Eukaryota > Metazoa > Chordata > Mammalia > Primates > Cebidae > Leontopithecus > Leontopithecus rosalia. The sequence continues at coordinate 1,878,252 of CM052664.1, forward strand.
ACTGCTGTTAAACGTAGTATTGGAAGTTCCTGCAAATGCAGTTGGGCAAGAGAAAGAAATAAAGGGTGTTCAGTTAGGAAGAGAGGAAGTCAAATTGTCCCTATTTGCAGAGGACATGATTGTATATTTAGAAAACCCCATCATCTCAGCCCAAAATTTCCTGAAGCTGGTAAGCAACTTCAGCAAAGACTCAGAATACAAAATCAGTGTGCAAAAATCACAAGCATTCCTTATACACCAGTAAAGACAGAGCCAAATCATGAGTGAACTCCCATTCACAATTGCTACAAAGAGAATGAAATACCTGGGCATCCTACTTCCAAAGGCTGTGAAGGCCTCTTCAAGGAGGAGAACAAACCACTGCTCAAGGAAATGAGAGACGATACGAGCAAATGGAAAAGCATTCTGTGCTCATGGGTAGAAAGACTCAAGTTTAGTGAAAATTACTTTGGACCATACTGCCCAAAGTAATTTATAGATTTAATGCTATCCCCGTCAGGCTACCATTGACTTTCTTCACAGCATTAGCAAAAACTACTTTGAATTTTGTGCGGAACCAAAAAAAGACCCCATCTAACCAAAACAATCCTAGTCAAGAACAAAGCGGGAAGCATCATGCTACCTGACTTCAAACTATACTACAAGGTTATACAGTAAGCCAAACAGCATGGTACTGGTACCAGAATTGATATGTGGACCAATGGGAATGAAACAGAAGCCTCAGAAGTAATGCCACACTTCCGCAATCATCTGACCTTTGACAGACCTGACAAAATCAAGCAATGGGGAAAGGATTCCCTATTTAATAAATGGTGTTGTGAAAACTGGCTAGCTATATGTGGAAAATTGAAACTAGACCCCTTCCTTACACTTTATACAAAAATTAGCTCAAGATGGATTAAAGACTGAAATGTAAGACCTAAAACCATAAAAACCCTAGAAGACAATGTAGGCAATACCATTGAAGACAGGAACGGGCAAAGACTTGATAACTGGAACACCAAAGCAATGGCAACCGAAAGCAAAATAGACAAATGGGATCTAATTAAACGAATGAGCTTCTGCACAGCAGAGGAAACTGTCATCAGAGTGTTCACTCTGATGTGTGAACCAACAGAATGGGAGAAAATGTTTGCAGTCTGCCCATCTGACAAAGGGCTAATATCCAGAATCTACAAAGAATTTAAACAAATTTAAAAGAAAACAACCCCATCCAAAGGTGGGCAAATGGTACAAACAGACACTTATCAAAAGAAGACATGTATGTGGCCAAAAAACATATGAAAAAAGGTCATCCTCACTGGACATTAGAGAAATGCAAATCAAACCACAATGAGATACCATCTCATGCTAGTTAGAATGGTGATCATTAAAAAGTCAGGAAACAACAGATGCTGGAGTGGATGTAGAGAAATAGGAACACTTCACACTGTTGGTTGGAGTGTAAATTAGTTCATCCATTGTGGAAGACAGTGTGGTAATTTTTCTAGAATCAAGAACCAGAAATACCATTTGACCCGGCAATCATATTAGTGAGTATATACCCAAAGTATTAGAAATTTTTCCATGCACATGTATGTTTCTTGCAGCACTGTTCTCAATAGCAAAGACTTGGAACCAACCCAAATGTCCATCAGTGATAGACTGGATAAAGAAAATGTAGTACATATTTACCATGGAATACTATGCAGCCATAAAAAGGATGAGTTCTTGTTTTTTGCAGGGACATGAATGAAGCTGGAAACCATCCTTCTCAGCAAACTAACACAGGAACAGAAAACCAAACACTGTATGTTCTCACTCATAATTGGGAGTTGAACAGTAAGAACACATGGTCACAGGGAGGAGAACATCACACACCAGGGCCTGTCAGGGCATGGGGAGATAGGGTAGGGACAGCATTAAGAGAAATACCTAATGAAGATGACAGGTTGATGGGTGCAGGAAACCACCATGGCACGTGTATACCTGTGTAACAAACCTGCACATTCTGCACATGTGTCTCACAACTTAAAGTATAATAAAAAATTACATAGCTTGAATTCTCTTTTTAGTCACTATGGAATAATTTATGTAGCTCTAAACTTTCTTTAGAGCTACATAATTAGTCGAATCAAAGAACAAATTTGTTATGGTTTGTTGTATTCAGAAGAATGTGAGAATGGAATGTTAGCATTACAGTCAAAGAGACTTAAGAGGTAATCCACGCCAGCCTGTGCATCATGCAGAAAGCTGGAGAAGAGCTAGCTGCAATTCTATTAAGAAGGAATTACAGTAGTTTCGTGTGGTTATGCCTTAGTAGAATATAGTTTAAAATACATCGTCAAAAGGCCAATGTTGTGCATGATGCTGTGGATCTTCCAGGTACCATTGGAGAAGGTGTGGCGTTTATGATCTGATGTTATTGGCCTCGGTTGCTAGGGCAACTCTGGGACGTATGTGCTTGGCTATTTTAGCCCAAGCCTAATAATAGTATCTGTCATAAACGTTTAAGAAGACCAATTTAAGAAAAGAGGTAGTTAACATCTAGGGAGCCGAGGAGGAGGACTGTGGATGTGCTGGTCTGAAGCTCCTGGTGGTTTTGAGTCTGTGCATTTCCTTTCTTACCCAGGCATGATGTAAAGAGCCTCAGCCTCACTTATGAGCCTCCAATTGCCTAGGAAAGGTAGCAAATATAAATGAACTTAATGTTTGTCCTCAAAACGCCTTTTGTTGAAACTATAGAACTAATCACATTTATTAATTTTTAAGTTTATCAACGTTATTTATTTAAAATTTTATTTTTAAGTGGCAATTGTAATTGTGTATTTATGGCATACACGGTAATGTTATCATACACATATACATTGTGGAGTAAGTCAGGCTGATTATCAAATCCATCACTTCATATATTTATCATCTCTTTGTGGTGGAAACACTTAAAATGTACTCTTGTAATAATTTTGAAATATATATGACATTATTATTAACTAACTTATTCCTCCTGTCTAGACAGCTTAACTTTGACCGCTTTGATTTATGTCTCTCCTTCCCTTGTCCACACCTTCCCACTCTGGTAACCACGATTCTATTCTCTACTTTAATGAGTTTGACTTTTTTAGGCTCCATATATAAGTGAGATCATGTAGTATTCCGTTTCTGTGCTTGGCTTGTTACACTAGGGATAGTTCATCCATGTTGTCACATACGATAGAATTTCCCGTTTCCTTAAGGCCGACAAGTATTCCATGTGTACACCCGCTGCATTTTTTCCCTTCTTTCATCTGCTGTTGGGCATTTAAGTTGTTTTCATATCTTGGCTACTGTGGATAATACTGCAGTGAACAGTAATCACATTTATCTTGGCTAGACATCAAGTTAGACTCTCTAAGTGCCTCAGTCTTTGGTAAATCTCTCTGTGTCTCATTAGCTCTTCACAAATATATGTAAATACTGTGGTCTTTTCTGGTTAGTCTCATAGGCTTTTCTTTTATGAATGTATTATCATAGACAAATGAGCTCCTGGGAGACCAGTTGTTAAAATTCCCTTTCTATCCATGACCATTTAATCGTACTGTTAAATATTTGTTGTTTTCTGTGAAATAGACAAACTGCACATACCTGCAACATATGCAACACGCTTGTCTTAAGCTCTATAATTCATCATACAAAATTCTAATAAAATAGTAGAAAGGAATATGATTTTATTTCATTTTCTGGGCTGAAGCAGGAATCTGCAAAATACAGCTTTCCCAGAACCATGGCCCGCTGCCTGGTGTTTGTATATAAAGTTGTGTTGGAGCACACCCATGCTTATTTTTTCCTGTATTCTTTATGGCTGCTTTTACTTTATGATGACAGAGTCGAGTAATTGCTATAGAGACAGTGTGGCCTGCAAAGCCTGAAGTATTTACTATTTGGACTGTTGTAGAAAAAATATTTGCTGAGCCCTGGACTAAAGTAGCATTTTGAGACTCAAATACTGTTCTTGGTAAAAATTATTTTACTTTAAGTTCTGGGCTACATGTGCAGGTTTGTTAAATAGGTATACCTGTGCAATGGTGGTTTGCTGCACCCGGCAACCCATCATCTAGGTTTTAAGTCCCGCATGCATTAGCTATGTGTCCTAATGCTCTTCTTTCCCTTTCCCCCCACTCTCCCGATAGGCCCCGGTGTGTGATGTTCCCTCCTTGTGTTCATGTGTTCTCATTGTTCAACTCCCATTTATGAGTGAGAACATGCCGTGTTTGGTTTTTTGTTTCTGTGTTAGTTTGCTGAGAATGATGGTTTCCAGCTTCTTCCACGTCCTTGCAAAGAACATGAACTCATCCTTTTTTATGGCTACAGAATATTTTATGGTGTATATGTGCCACATTTTTTTTATCCAGTCTATAATTGATGAGCATTGGGTTGGTTCCAATTTGCCATTGTAAATAGTGCCAATAAACATATGTATGCATGTATCTTTATAGTAGAATGATTTATAATCCTTCGAGTGTATACCCGCTAATGAGATTGCTGGGTCAAATGATATTTCTGGTTCTAGATGCTTGAGAAATCATCACACTGTCTTCCTCAATGGCTGAACTAATTTACACTCCCTCCAACAGTGTAAAGCGTTCCTGTTTCTCCATGTCCACTCCAGCATCTGCTGTTTCCTGCCCTTTTTAATAATCACCATTCTAGCTGGCGTGAGATGGTATCTCGTTGTGGTTTTGATTTGCATTTCTCTACTGACCAGTGATGATGAGCTCTTTTTCATACGTTTGTTAGCCACCTAAATGTCATCTTTCAAAAAGTGTCTGTTCCTATCCTTCGCCCACTTTTTGATGGGATTGTGTGTTTTTTTCTTCTAAATTTGTTTAAGTTCCTTGTAGATTCTGGATGTTAGACTTTTGTCAGATAGAAAAACTGTAAAAATTGTCTCCCATTCTCTTGGTTGCCTGTTCACTTTAATGCTAGTTTCTTTTGCTGTTCAGAAGCTCTTTAGTTTGATTAGATCCCATTTGTCAATTTTGGATTTTGTTACAATTGCTTTTGGTGTTTTAGTTAGGAAATCTTTGCCCATTCCTGTGTCCTGAATGGTATTGCCTAGATTTTGTTCTAGGGTTTTTATGGTTTGGGGTTTTACATTTAAGTCTCTACTCTGTCTTGAGTTAATTTTTGTGCAAGGTGTAAGGAAGGGATCCAGTTTCAGCTTTCTGCATATGGCTAGCCAGTTTTCACAATACCATTTATTAAATAGATAATCTTTTCTTCATTGCTTGTTTTTGTCAGGTTTGTTGAAGATCAGATGGTTGTAGATGTGTGGCGTTATTTTTGAGGTCTCTGTTCTGTTCCACTTGTCTATATCTCTGTTTTGGTACGAGTACCATGCTGTTTAGGTTACTGTACACTTGTAGTACGGCTTGCAGTCAGGTAGTGTGATGCCTCCAGCTTTGTTCTTTTTGCTTAGGGTTATCTTGACTATACAGGCTCTTTTTTGGTTCCATATGATATTTAAAGTATTTTTTTTTCTTATTCTGTGAAGAAAGTCAATGGTAGCCTGATGGGGATAGCGTTGAATCTATCTATGTTACTTTGGGCAGTATGGCCATTTTCATGATACTGATTCTCCCTGTCTGTGAGCATGGAAAGTTTTTCCATCTGTTTGTGTCCTCTCTTATTTCCTTGAGCAGTGGTTTGTGGTTCTCCTTGAAGAGGTCCTTCACATCCCTTGTAAGTTGTATTCCTAAGCAGTGTATTGTTCTTGTAGCAACTGTGAATGGAAGTCCACTCATAATTTGACTCTGCTTGTCTATTATTGGTGTATAGGAATGCTTATGAATTTTGCACATTGATTTTGTATCCTGAGTCTTTGCTGAAGTTGCTCATCAGCTTAAGGAGATTTTGGCCTGAGATGATGGGGTTTTCAAAATATACAATTATATCATTGCAAACCAAGAGAATTTAACTTCCTCTCTTCCTATTTGAATACCCATTATTTCTTTCTCTTGCCTGATTGCCCTGGCCCGAGCTTCCAGTACTATATTGCATAGGAGTGATGAGAGAGGGCATCCTTGTCTTGTGCTGGTTTTCAAAGGGAATGCTTCCAGCTTTTGCCCTTTCAGTGAGATAGTCACTGTGGGTTTGTCATGAATAGCTCTTATTATTTTGATATACATCCCATCAATACCTCGTTTATTGAGAGTTTTTCTCATGAAGGGGTGTTGAATTTTGTCAAAGGCCTTTTCTGCATCTATTGAGATAATCAGTAGGTTTTTGTCATTGGTTCTGTTTATGTGATGGATTACGTTTATTGATTTGCATATGTTGAGCCAGTCTTCCATCCCAGGGATGAAGCCAATTTGATTGTGGTGGATAAACTTTTTCATGTGCTGCTGGATTGGGTTTGCCAGTATTTTATTGCGGATTTTCATATCAATGTTCATCAGGGATATTGGCCTGAAATTTTCTTTTTTTGTGTGTCTCTGCCAGGTTTTGGTATCAGAATGAGCTGGCCTCATAAAATGAGTAAGGGAGGATTCCCTTTTTTTCTACTGTTTGGAATAGTTTCAGAAGGAATGATACCAGCTCCTCTTTGTACTTCTGGTAGAATTCGGCTGTGAATCTGTCTAGTCCTGGGCTTTTCTTGGTTGATAGGCTGTTAATTACTGCCTCAATTTCAGAACTTGATGTTGGGCTATTCAGGGATTTGGCTTGTTCCTGGTTTAGTCTTGGGAGGGTGTATGTGTCCAGGAATGTATCCATTTCTTCTAGATTTTCTCGTTTATTTGTGTTGAGATGTTTGTAGTATTCTCTGATGGTAGTTTGTATTTCTGTGGGATTGGTGGTAATCTGCCCTTTATCATTTCTTATCATGTCTATTTGATTCTTCTCTCTTTTCTTCTTTATTAGTCTAGCTAGTGGTCCATCCGTTTTGTTAATCTTTTCAAAACACTAGCTCCTGGATGTGTTGATTTTTTTGGAAGGTTTTTTTTATGTGTCTGTAGCTCCTTCAGGTCTGCTCTGATCGTAGTTATTTCTTGTCTTTTGTTAGCTTTTTAATTCCTTTGCCCTTGCTTTTCTAGTTCTTTTTATTGTGTTGTTAGGATGTTGATTTTACATCTTTCCAGCTTTCTGTTGTGGTTGTTTAGTGCTAGAAGTTTTCCTCCTAACACAGCTTTAGCTGTATTCCAGAGATTCTGGGATGTTCTCTCTTTGCTCTTGTTGGTTTCAAAGAACTTCTTTATTTCAGCCTTAATGTCTTTATTTACCCAGTAGTCATTCAGGAGCACAAACAATTTCCGAGTAGTTTTGTGGTTTTGAGTGAGTTACTTAATCCTGAATTCTAATTTGATTCCATTGTGGTTTAAGAGGCTGTTTGTAGGCCGGGCGTGGTGGCTCACGCCTGTAATCCCAGCACTTTGGGAGGCCGAGGCGGGTGGTTCACGAGGTCAAGAGATCGAGACCATCCCGGTCAACATGATGAAACCCCATCTCTACTAAAAAGACAAAAATTAGCTGGGCATGGTGGTGCACGCCTGTAATCCCAGCTACTCAGGAGACTGAGGCAGGAGAATTGCCTGAACCCAGGAGGAGGAGGTTGCAGTGAGCTGAGATCGCGCCATTGCAGTCCAGCCTGGGTAACAAGAGCGAAACTGTCTCAAAAAAAAGAAAAAGAGGCTGTTTGTCATAATTTCTGTTCTTGTGCATTTGCTGAGGAGTGTCTTCCTTCCAGTTATTTGGTCAGAAATATATGCTATGTCACTCTGAGATGAATGTATATTCTGCTGATTTTTGGTGGCAAGTTCTGTAGATGTCTATTAGGTCCTCTTGGTCCAGAGCTGAGTGTAAGTTCTGAATATCCTTGTTAATTTTCTATCTTGTTGATCTAATATTGACAATGTTGTGTTAAAGTCTTTCACTAATATAAGTTTATTATAATAAAATTAATTTCATCAAGTTGATCTTCAGTCTCTGATATCCTTTCTTCCAGTTGATCAGTTTGGCTTTTGACAAAAACTTCATGAAGTTTTCGTGCTGTGTTTTTCAGCTCCATCAGGTCATTTATCTTCCTCTCTAAACTGGTTATTCTAGTAAGCAGTCCCTGTAACCTTTTATCAAGCTTCTTAGCTTCCTTGCATTGGGTTGCAACGTGCTCTCTTAGCTCCGAGAAGTTTGCTATTACCCACCTTCTGAAGCCTACTTCTGTCATTTCCTTGGTATCATTTTCCACTCAGCTTTTTGCCCTTGCTGGAGAGGAGTTGCGATCATTTGGAGGAGCGGAGGCCTTCTGGTGTTTTGAATTTTCGTGTTTTTGTGCTGGTTTTTCCTCATCTTCATGCATTTATCTACCTGTGAGCTTTGAGGCTGATGGGGTTTCTGTGTGGGTGCCCGTTGATGTTGATGTTTTTGCTTTGTGTTTGTTAGTTTTTCTTCTAACAGTGAGGCCCTGTTACCTCAGTCAAATGCAGAAATCACCCGCCTTCTGCACCGGTCTTGCTGGGAGCTGCAAATTGGAGTTGATTCTGTTTAGTCATCGCGGCCCCTCCCAGGATGTCACAAATGTTGTTCTTGATCAAAACTGTGACTTTTGAATGGCTTAGGTTTTCATGAAGGCTGTTTTTTCGTAACGTTTGTGAGAAAATTCTTCTATTACAATTGATGACAATTGATAGCTAGATTTGATGAGGGAAAGTGCCTAGAGTCTACCAGATGACTGGTGTCTAATTTTTAAAAAATTAGAGATCATTAAAATTTGTCATACATTAATTCCTTAATGCTGGGAAGACAGCTAATGAGGCATATCTAAAAAAAATTACAGTGTGTCATTCTTATGATTTAACTGTGCAGTGAGGGTTGGTTACATTATTTCAGCTGACATGACCGATTTTGATAGACTTTTTAATTGTGAATTTTGATTCTTACATTAAAAGTATCAGTCTCTGAGGAATTTCACTTGGCACTCATCAATAAGGCTAAGCTAGTCGTGACTTGCAAAAAGCCTCATATTTCTTGTTTAATTGCTGTAGTTCAGTGTCTTAAAAATGAATGTTTAATCCTATGATTTCTTAGTCATGGAATTTTAGCAATAAAACATGGGGGCTGCAGTGCTTCCTATTAGGGCATCAGTTTAAATATGAATTATCTAATGTGTACCTATCTTTTTATCTTTTTTTTAACAGACTTGTGAAAGAAAGCAAACTGATCCCACTCATTTTTGAAGTAATTCTGGTAAGAGCAGAAATGTGCATTTGAAATTCAAATGAAATTTTAAAATGGTAAAGATTTTAACCATGTTGTATGGCTGGGTTGCTTACTCTGACTTTGCCCTGAAGGATTGTGTGTCCATCATCATCACCCTTAACCTCATTGGAATTCAGCTTCCTCATCTTTAAAGGAATGTCAGGCTCTGAAATTATGTGGGGACAGTGGTTAATGACTGCCCTCTTTCCACAGATCCTTTACATTTTAGTTCTGTTGTGTTAAACAATATATATTTTCTGACATAGTTTACTTTATCTGAGGTTGGTTTGTATAGAGAGGGAAGAATGATTATTGCTACACTTCAGTATGAATTTTCTGGTGCTCAGTATGAAGCCCTCTGACTTTGCAGCTACTGGGCACCAGATCGGCAGTTTTATGCCTGTGGTCAGAAAGTTTTTTCGGAACTTAGAATGGCTTCACTCCTGTACACCATTTTTTCTGTTCACAGAATACACTTTAATTTATTTAAAACTGTCTGTTAAAGAAAATCTTTTCTTTGTGTTTCCTATATGTCAAGAATAAAATGGGATGCAGAATCGACTTTCTTTGCCTCTGATAAATTCCTAATGATACCAAATACAGATCTGTGAATTAGGCTGGAAATTGAGTCGGTGCTTACAAGCAAGTGCCCGTTGTCAAAGACAGGTTCCCTTGTACCTGCATATGTTATCTCCTTTTACTAAGTAGTTAACTTCCCTAGCTCAGTAACAGCACAAGGGACAGCAGAGGGGGCGGGGCACTTCCCCAGCCAGATCAGCCTAATTTACCTAGTTCATCAATGGGGGAGCATTAGTTGTGATAGTCTGATAACCCTCCACATGGAAAATCAGCTTTCTTTAATCGTCTTAAAATATTATTCTGTAAATCATTTGCGTGCTGTCATGTCCATATGGTGAAAACTGTTATTTTCCTTCGCTGCAGGTTGCTCTTACCCTTTCAGCATTGCTGAGTGGATTTACTGAGCTATTTGCACTGGATGGGGAGTAGAGATGGGAATGGGTACCATTCCCAAAGCATGTTCAGGATGCTTAAGCATGTTCAAGATGAGTGCCTCCTGGATGAGTGCAACATGTCATGTTAGAGCCTGGACTGAATTGCTTAGAATTGTGAAAGAGGATTTTAGAGACTGTGTTGGGAGACGGGATGGAGAATGGGCAGATAAAGAAACAGGGAGTGAAGTTTCACAGTGACGTGGATGTGGAGATGTTCCCACCTTCAGTCCGACGCACATTACTTGCCAGTTAGTTGTGGAGTTGGGTTTGTTTTGGAGGCGGTGGTGCAGCATACTGCTGAGTGTGGCCACGTGGTGAGACTCAGCCACATTTGACTGCATTTGGAAAGAGGCTCATCCTATAGACAGCCTAGGGCTAAAATGGGCCTTACTGGGTCCATGTGATTCATCCTCTTGCTGTGGCAGGAGAGCTTTGGACCCATTAGGTCAATACAACTCCTTTTGTGGCTGACAGAAAGTTCTTACCTTATTCTTTGGCAGTCATCTCAAGGTCTAAAATTTCACCGTAACGAATTCCTTTTTGCAGGTTACCAGAACCTCTTCATACTTGGTTAATCTCTGTATACTGAGCACCCAGCAAGTGTTTCATGTTTTACAAACCATAATAAATGTTTAAATAATTGATTGTCACAATTTGAACCCTTGTCATTGTGGTGTAGCTGTCATAGGGAATGGGTGGAAGGTGACATCTACTCTGCAGATCACCAGATCAGTATTTTAGCCAGTCCTGAGCCCTTTGGCCTCGCAGGCATGTCTGGGATGACGCTCTTTCTCTAACCAGAGAAGCTCCATGCTCAGATTTCTTGTAGGACATTATTTGAAAGAGAGATCTTGCTGCTGAAATGTAAGGAAGAACAGTGTTGGAAATCACTGCTTTATGAGGCAAGAGTTTGATGTCCTCGAAGAACATTACTAAATTCCTATCCTACTTTTGTCTTTTTGAGTTGAATCATCTCAGATTTTTTCTGTGTGGAAATACATTTCAATGAGGTGTCTTTGGAGCAGGTACCCTGTGAGCTATTACTTTGTCCTTTTCAAATTGTTGTCACCAAGCTAGATGGAATACAGTATTTTCTTGGTTCTGTGACGCACACACCTTCAGATTTTAGCATTTCTGAAACTGGGATATGCTTCCAAATCACTGGTGTTTTGCAGTTGCTTTCAGCCAGGTGACCTGGTTGTCATGGCCTGAACCAACTTATTTCACTTTTATTTTCCTTTTTGTAAATGCCTAAAAGTGATATATTATAAAAATCTGTGTCTGAATAAGTCTAAAAGAGCTCTTTCAATAAAAAGAAGATAAAAATTCTAAGTAATAAGAAACCGTGTCACAGTTTAATTGGCAGCATTTTTCTTTCTTAGTGCTTGATAAAATAATGGTGCATCTTAGAACTGATGGATTTCTAGTTTCAAGGAAACATAGTATATATTTCACTTTGGGTTTGTGTCTAAGTTTTGAGGGCCTTGGTGCTGTCTCGCATATATATGCTGGCTGCTTTGCAGTGATTTGATCAGAACAAGGCATAATGAGAAGATTGTGTGGGGTGCCGCTTGTTGGCTGCCACGTATGCCTTCTGGCTACCCATTAAGAAAACAGCAAAACAGCATTTGATTCATTTAGCTGCTCGTCTGCTGTGGCCTCCTGATGCCTTTTTTCTTTACTCTCAGCTCCTCACTGTTTACCGGCTTCTGTCTGATGTACGTAAAACCTGCTTACGAGCTTTGTAACTTCCTTCTTCCTTTCTAGAGTTTCTCCTACGAGGCGCTCCTCCTAGATGACTTCCGTTAAGACCGTGAGGGACAGCGGTGGGGTGGGGTGGTTGGGGAGGGATGACACTGGGAGAAATGCCTGATATAGGGGGATGGAGGCAGCAAACCACCATGGCATGGATATACCTGTACAACAGTCCTGCAAGACCTGCACATGTACTCCAAAACTTAAAGTATTTTTTTTTAAAAAAAAGGAAACAAAAGAAAGAAAGTGAGTCTGTCTCTTCTGATGTGCAGGAATTGCAGGCCGATGAGGTGAAGGGACGACAGTTCTGAACTTGACATCCTATCTATGTAAAATAGCCGAATGGAAATCTGAGGCAGAACGGACATTTCTGGAGTTGTGTGGCAAACCACGAGCTCCAAGTGTCTATTCAAACTGGTTAAATAAGTAACCAATTGAAATTAATTTTTCTTAGGAAAAAAATTAACAGTGATCTCCATTGTTGGGTGTATGCACATGGTCGGGTAGGAGCAGGATAGCTGTTTGTCACAAAGGGGGGGTGTGGAAAGCTGTGGACCCTGGAGAAGGAAGTGACCAACTCTGGGAGGAGGCAGGGATCCCCCAGGAGTAACTTTTGAACAGGGCCTTGGGGACAGAGGAGGAGGTATTTTGAGGAAAAGAGGAGGGACTCCCACTTGGGAAATGGGATGGCTAGGTCCGCAGGCTCAATGCTGAGTATACTTGGCTCTCAGTGTCTTTGCAGGATTGACTCTAGGAACCAGCTTTATACTAAAATCCACAGACACTCAAGTCCCTTGCAAATCCTACTGTACACTTTAAATCGTCTCTGGATTACCTGTCATACCTAATGCAATGTAAATGCTGTGTAAATAGTTGTTACATGGTATTTCAAAATTTCTGTTACTTTTTCTTATATTGTTATTTTTAATTTTTTTCTGAATATTTTTGATCAGTGGTTGGTCAGATGCACAGATGTGGAGCCCATGAATAGGCAGGGCTGACTGTCCTTAGATGAACCCAAGTACGGGGAGCATGGACCATGGAGAAATGGTAGGGAATAAGGACAAAGGGTAGTTTGACCTGAAATCCTACAGGGCTTTATACTGTGCTTATTTCTTATTTGTTTGGTTTTGCAAATAAATTTTGCTCTTGAAAATCAGGTAGTAGTCTGTATTTGAAAAAAAAAAAGTCTAGAAGCCCTGTGCTTTTGGAGGCCTGTGCAATGAGGAGGCAGGCTGACTGGCTGCAGGTGTGGGACTCAGCACACATCAGGCTCAGGTGATAGGCATGTGCTGGAAACTTGAGTGTCCTCCTTCAGTCCCTAGAAGCTTGGAAGGGTGGAAACTGGATTCTGGGAGTTTCTGCAAGTTCTCATCAGTGAGGCTTTTGAGATCAGTCAAAGGGACTGTGGGGATGGTAACATAAGATACAGAGCAGGTCTCAGACGTCTGATCCAATGTCCCAGGAGCTCTAACATCACATCCAGGGCACAGAGTGGGAGAATGTTTTTAATCCTGAGCGCTAGCTTCAAGTTTCCTGGTCCTTAGCAGGCCACACAGCAGAGAAAGCCAGGTAGCTGATTGCTTACAAAAAATTGCTGTTGTGGGAGCTGCGTGCTGTTCCCCAGGCAGAGCCCACCTGGGTGAGGCCTCTGCGTTTTCTTTGGCAGTGCAGGGCAGCTGTGTTGGACAGGGAGTGGAGGCCCAGGCAGCATGTGCTGGATTCAGCTGAATGCAGGTGTATTATAGTATGTCCAGTCTTCACGGCCTGCTGCACCGAGGCAGTCTGGATCTGGTTAATAAATGCGGGTTCCTGAAGAATGTGAGCCAGGAGAAGAGCCTCTTGACTTGGCCTTTGAGTGCAGAATTGTTGGATACACAGGATGGAGGACTCTCTTTTTTTTTTCTCCACTTTTTCCAAAGAGTAGAAGTCGCTTTCAAATGTGCCTGAAGTGGGAATTTGGATGTATCAGCGTTTGGAGTTGTCTATAACTAATCTTTCTTCATGTTATTCCAGTGGTTTATGTTTTGGCCTACTTCAGTAAATCATTTTAATGTCAAGTAATATAGGTAACCTCTGTTTTATTGGGAAAAAATATTCACGGCAGATTTTCCAATATGTGCCAAAATATTGCCGTCATGATATTTTATGTTTCTATTCCAAAACAAACAATTAAAAAGCAATTTCAGTGGCAAATGTTAACAATAAAAATTGGATCAGCAGTACACTAGTTTGACAATTATATTGTTTTAACAATTCTCAAGGACAGCAATTGCAGCAAGCCTCAGTAAATCTTTCAAGTCAACTGTGTTTTTAGAAAAGAGTCTCTTTATGGACCCTGGAGGCCTAACGTATTTAATCACTGAGGCACCAATGTAGCATAGACAGACAGTCACATTACGTTTAAGGGATGCTTTCAATCCTGTGTGTTCATCAGGCTTATAAAATTGCTTTGCTCTCCAGTCTACTTGTAACTCAACAAATATGTATTGGTTCTTAGAGTACGTTAAAAAGAGAAGTTCCTTTTAATTTTAAGAATCTACCTGCTTATGTTCAGTATACCATTAACAAAATTTTGCTATGCACATGGGTGAAAATTTCTATAATAAAATAGAAAAGAAGATATAAAATGTATATTGGCTGGGTGCAGTGGCTTAAGCCTGTAATCCCAGCACGTTGGGAGACTGCGGCAGGTGGGTCACTTGAGGTCAGGAGTTCGAGACCAATTTGGCTAACATGGCAAAACCCCATCTCCAAAAAATATTAAAAAATTAGCCAGGCATGGTGGTATGCACCTGTAATCCCAGCTACTCGGGAGGCTGAGACAGAGAATCACTTGAACCCAGGATTCAGTGGTTACAGTGAGCCAAGATCACGCCGCTGCACTCCAGCCTCGGTACCAGAGCAAGACTCTGTTTCAAGAAAACCGACAATATTTGAATTTTATTGTCTTTACTATTTTTTTTTTTCTTTTTGAGATGAGGTCTCATTCTGTCATCCAGGCTTGAGTGCAGTGGCGTGATCATAGCTTACTGCAGCCTTGAACTCTTGGGCTCAAGAGATCCTCCTGCCTCAGCTTCCCAAGTAGCTGGGATTGCAGGGGTATGCCACCATGCTTGACTAATTTTTTTTAGGGTTTGTGAGATGAGATCTTGCTATGTTCACCAGGCTGGTCTTAAATTCCTGACCTCAAGCAGACCTCCCACCTTGGCCTCCTAAATTGTTGGGATTACAGACATAAGCCACTGTGCCTGGCCAGAAAACAAGATTTGATTACAATTTCAAAATGCGTGATTTAGGAAAATCTTTTAATGTATGCAGTTAACACCTGTTGCATGCAGGCAATAAATCTATGTCTGTACCCATTCAGGGCTTTTACAGATTGAAGGAGGAGCCAAGTAACAATTGTTAGTTGTATACAAAGATGTCTTTATACACTGCTAACACTTACTGCCATTTAAGTATATGTGAGGTGTTTCTTCTGGGAATGAAAATTGATTTATATAAATCCCTTCGTGGTGGCTTATGTCATAAATACATGCTTGCAAAATACCTTTCTTGGGCTGGGGTACAATCTATTGAGGCTGGATAGAATGAAGTGAAGTTGCTCATATGACAGCTGAATACTGACTTTGATCAGTTCCACGTTAGCTGAATAAATAGGCTGAACTAAGTACAGTAAACGTATGAGTAAATGTGGGCTAAATAAAGCATAACTAGTTTCTGCATAACCAGCCAAATAAAGGTAAATTTTATTGAGATGAACACCACATATTGTACACAGTGAAAATAAAAACAAAGCTAAAATAGAGCTCAGTATATCTGTGGGCAGTCACAGGCTGCATATGAAGAACGTGTCACACGTAACTTCTCCCAAGCCCGTAGAACCTTGAGTTCTGTCATCATCATTCTTGTTTCTAGTTCTGCTCTATATTCTGGGCTTCACTCTGAGGAAATAGTATAGATACATTCTTCCTTCTCTCTAAAGGAGAGTTGAGTTAGAAAACGCAGGAGAGAAGTAGGTAAGTGACAGATGTTGAACAATGTACTTCTCAAGATCAAAAGCTTTTATGGCTTTTGTTCTTACTTGTGGTTGATTCAGGAACTGGAAAATGAAATCGTTGGAAGGGCCAGTGTTCCTCAGTGTCATGAACTCGCAAAGGGCAGTGGATGTGGCTCCCCTGAATTCTGACAAGTGATACCACTGAACTTCTTCCCTAATTCTGGATAACCTGACTCTCAGTTACATTGGCTAACTTTGATTTCAGGCGTGTGTTAAAAAATAAGGTGCTTCCTGTGGTCAGGCACTGCTCCATCATCTGCTCCCAAAACGTGTGTATTTGGAGTTCTTCAATAGATAGAAGAAAGTAAAATGACTCATGGTAAATGCAGAGGACTGCTGGAAAAGCCTACTGTGAAATCAGTGATTTCTCCTTCTCAATATGAAACCAATGAATGTCACTTTTTCTTGAAATTACTCAGTAACACAGAACCCTGTAAAGTTTATTCATGAACAAAAACAACTGAGATTACCCACATTTTAAGAAAGTAGAAATGTCAGCAAAGAGTTGCTAGTTTTGATTAAAGAAAGCAGCAAACATCTATTAGCATTTGCTTTTGATTCTCTTTGCATTTTTTTTGTGGATGAGCAAGAAAAATCAGAATTTATGCGCTTACCCAGAGCTGCAAAGGATTTTCAGACTGAGCCAGGAAATCTGATGTACTAAATCACTTTACAGATTTATGAGAAAAGTAGAGCCTTTAAAATACTTCTAGCAAGTGAAATTGCATTTTGGATTTATTAGAAATACCAAATTGGAAAAAGACTGATAGAAAGTCACTAAGGGCAAGTTATTACATAGACATTTTAGGTTTATCTTTTTTCTTTGTGACAAAAGCAATATATACGTTTAAAAGGTTTAAACAACACAGCAATGTCGAACGTAGCATGTGGTGGTCTCCCATGATTTCATGACTTACAGCTAGTGCATGTTCTCCTCATTATTTTCCATGCATGTATTGTATGTCTTTTGTCAAAAATGGGACCGTACTGAACATTCTATTTTGTGTCTGTCATACTTTGTGCTGCCCACAGCAGCAGTGGCAGAGTGTGCGCGTGCATACATGTGCATGCGGCCACGCCTGGGCCCATGTGGATGCCCATGGGTCTTTTTTTATTCTATTTAATGAGCATGTAATATTTATTTTTATATTTAGTATAATTGATTTAGCCAGTCTTCATTGATGGGTGTTCCACATTTCTCCCCAACTTTCTAATATGTGGGAGAAATAAACAGGATATCTTTGTCATACCTTTGTCTACCTATGTGAGTTTCTGTAGGATAAGTTCTTGAAAGTTGAATTTTTACACTGAAGTACATGCATCCTTTATATTTTAATGTTACACTTCAAAGCGTGATACCTTGATAACAGAGGTATACAGTAACGCCTGCTTTGCCACACCCTTAGCACAATTGAATATTGTCAGTCTTTTAAACTGTCAATTCTTTGTATTTTGACCTGTTCACTTTTCATTATGAGAGTCCAGTTTATCAGTGTTTTTGCTCAAAGCTTACATGTTTCCTAGCATGCTTAGGGAAGGACTTCTCCTTCAAAAGGTTATAAAATATTCTTTTTTTATTCTATACATTTATGGCTTCATGATTAAATTGTAAATCTTTGCTCCAAAATAATTTTGCTGTAAGGAATGGATACAAATACAATTTATCTCCTCCCCACATCTCCTTCTCACTGTCATCAAGCTAATGTTCCAACATGATTATTGATTTACTCCATCATCGTGGTGACTTGAGACCTCTCTCTCTCCATATACCAAAATTAACTCAAAATGGATTAAAGACTTAAATGTAAGATCTCGAAATGTAAAACCACCAGAAGAAAACAGGAGAAATGCTTCAGGACATTGATCTAGGCAGAGGTTCTATGAGTTCAGCTACAAAAGCAAAAGTAGGTAAATGGGACTCTATGAGCAATTAAAGGAGCTTCTGCACAGCAAAGGAACAGTAAACAGGACGAAGAGGCAGCCTGTGAAATGGGAGAAAGTATTTGCAAACTCTTCATCCAGCGAGGGAATAATGTCCAGAATATACAACAAACTCAAACAAATAATCCAGTTAAAAATGAGCAAAGGTTCTGAATAGGTATTTCTCAAAAGAAGGTATACAAATGGCCAAGTGTATAAAAACGCTCAACATCACTAATCCTTGGGGAAATGCAAATCAAAAACCGTGATCACATTATCTCACTCTTTTAGAATGTCTGTGATTCAAATGACAAAATCACGGTGCTGACAAGGATATAGAGAAAAGGGAACTCTGATACACTGTTGGGGGGGATATAAATATCTACAGCCATTATGGAAAACGGTATGAAGGTTTCTCAAGGAACTAAGAACAGAACTACTGTGTGATCCAGAAATCCCACGGCTGGGTTTATCCAAAGGAAAGGAAATCAGTATGTTTAAGGGACACCTGCCTGCCTGTGTTTATTGCAACCCTGTTCACAATAGCCAACATACGCAGTCAGCCTAAGTGGATAAGGGAAATGTGGCATGTATACACAGTACACTACTATTCAGCCATAAAAAGAAGGAATTCTCGGGCTTCATGGAGAAATATATTGCTGGGGAAAAAAAAGAATGAAATCCTGTCATTCGCCTTTGGTTTTATTGATTTCTTTATTTTTGATTTCATTATTTTACTGTTTGTTCTTTTGTTTCCTTTGGGTTTCACTTTTTGCTTTTATTCTGATTTTTAAATTTTTATTCTTTTTATTTCTTTCTTTGTTTGTTTGTTTATTTGAGACTGAGTCTCTCTCTTTTGCCCAGGTTGGAGTGCAGTGGCGCAATCTTGGCTCGCTGCAACCTTTGGCTCCCAGGTTCAAGCAGTTCTCCTGCCTCAGCTTCCCCAGTAGCTGGGATAACAGGCACGTGCCACCACACCCAGCTAATTTTTTGTATGTTTAGTAGAGACGGGGTTTCGCTGTGTTAGCCAAGATGGTCTCGATCTCCTTACCTCGTGATTTGCCCACCTCAGCCTCCCAAAGTGCTGGGATTGCAGGCATGAGCCACCACGCCCGGCCTTGACTTTTTTTTTTTGAGACTGACTCTTGCTCTGTCACCAGGTTGGAGTGCAGTGGTGTGATCTTGGCTCACTGCAACCTCCGCCTCCCAGGTTCGAGTGATTCTCCTGCCTCAGCCTCCCGTGTAGCTGGGATTACAGGCGTGCACCACCAAGCCCAGATAATTTTTGTATTTTTAGTAGAGATGGGGTCTCACCATGTTGGCCACGATGGTGTTGATCTCTTGACCTCGTGATCTGCCTGCCTCAGCCTCCCAAAGTGCTGGGATTACAGGCATGAGCCACCGCACCCGGTCTTTCGGTTTTGTTTTGTTTTATGTAGAAGTTTAGGGAGTTGGCCTGAGACTCCTCTGTTTTTTCAGATACCAACATTTAGTGCTAAAGTTCCCCCATAAGCACTCACTGCCTTTGTTCCATCTCACAAATTTTGATGTGTCTCTCTTCAGTTTCACTTAGTTCAACATAATTTCCAATTGACCTTGTGATTTCATCTTTGGTTCATAGATTATTTAGAAGTGCTACTTAGTTTCCCAGCATTTGGGGAACTGGCAGGTACGCTTTTTATCGGTTTAAATTTAGTTACATTGTAGTTAGAGAACATAGTTTGCATTATTTGCATCCTGTACAATTTCTTCAGACTTGTTTGGCGGTGGGGTATATAGTCTATTTTGGTAAACAATGTGTATACTGCTGCTGTCGGGTGTTCTGGGAATGTCAACTAGGCAATAGTTTGTCCTCGTTGTTCAGGTCACCTTTTTCTTTGCCGGGTTTTCTGGCTACTATTATGTCACTTATTGAGAGAGGGGTCACAGGGTCTGCAGATTCTCATCCTCTAGTATGGCACTGACTGTTTTCCCTCTTGGATCAGTTTTGTTTTCTGTTTTGAAGCTCTGTTATTCCATGTAAAAATTAAGTGTAGGATTTTATGCCATCTTGATGAATCGACCCCTTTATCATTATGAGATGACCCTCTTGATCCCTGGTAGTACTCTGTCCTGAGATGTACTTTATGTGATGTTCATACCAGCACTGCAGCTTTTTTGGTTAGTGTTAGTTAAATATATCTTTTTCCATTCCCTAGCTCTTAACCTATTTATGCCTTTATATTTAAAACTGTTTTCTTGAAGATAGATGCAGTTGGGCCTCGCCTTTTTTCAGTCTAATAATATTAACCTTTTAAAGGTATTCGGAACATTTTTATTTAATGTGATTTTGATATTATATTTAAATTTTACTACTAATTTTCTATTGTACCTTCTGTTGTTTTTCTCTTTTGTCTTTTCCTGCTTTCTTTTGGCTCCGTTGAGTGTCTTCTTTTTTTAATGGTGGGTATAGTTTATAAGACGTATGCACTTTTAATTTATTCAAGTCTACCTACTGTCACATAAGTAATTGTGTTGATGTAATAGTCACCTGCAAATAGACTACTGGACAAAGTGTCCAAGAGCTCACTGAACATAAAGGATCACAGATCAGATTTTAACAGCTCACATCACATGACTTATTAAACCAATTAAGTACGCATGGTGAGAAGCAAGGGGTGGGACGAGTGAACACACTTCAGGGCCGACAGGGTGAAGTCCATGCTGCATACCTCCTGGGGAGTACTGTGCATTTTTCCCTCTCTGCAGCATCAGCCTTTTTCAGAGCGGAAATCTGAGAAAGTCCACAGATGGAAGGTATCGTGGGTCAAAAACAGGTTTTTGCTGTATAAGACAGGCATACAGACGTTTAGAGTTGGCCCTGGCTGTACTGTGACAATAAACTTGCTGAACATCTGTGAGTTTTTCTGGTGCTTCTTAGGCAAAGAACACACAGGGCCCGAGCAGATGTCATCGATTCGCGGCTTCGTTGAAACTTCACAGATGCTGTGTATTTGGTGCTTCCTGTATGTTTGGTGTATTGTGAGTATCGAGGGCCCAGCTAGTTCGTGTGTGTTTAATGACTCAGGAATACGATGTATCTTTCTGTCCTTTCATTTCTAATTCCGCTTAATACACATATGCTTATCTATGGGTGATACAGAAGCTGCCTGCATTCTGCGTTTTCATCTGTGTCAGAACTACGTATCCTCCAGTAATACGGGAATGTATCTTACAGCACTTCATGTCTGACGCAAGAAACTCACATCCGTGTACTTTTATTTTGAGTGACTTCCAGCGTCAGACAGTCCAGCTCTTGCCACACCCTCCCTGGTCTGGCTGGTCACCTCTCCCACCTCACGCCACGTCTCTCTTTTGCTATCACCGCACTGACCTCTTAGTTGACTGAATACGCCCTGCCGAGGTCTACTTTTTCCTGCCTGTGCACCTTTGCTTTTACTCGAACCTCTTCCCAGCATGTTTTTCTCCTCTTGATATGGCTGTTTCTCAACCTTCCATTTTCATAGAGGCCTTCCTTCTCTACTTCATCTAAAGTGGCCCCATGGGAATAATCGGCTGTGTCTGCCCCTTTAGCCTCATCTGTCATCTGGCACACAGTAGTCTCAGGTGTCAGGTATCTATGGAATAGTTACGGTATAGGCAAGTATTACTTTTAACGTACTGTTGGATTTAATAGGCACATTTTAAAGGATTTAAAAAATAAATATTTAAATTAAATTGGTCTGTAGTTGTATCATCTGCTAATGCTTTCTTAAATTTTATATTTTGAAATACTTATATTGTCACCGGAAGTTGCAGAGATAGGACAGAGAAGTCTCTACCTCACCCAGCCTTTCCCAACCGTTGTATGGTATGAACTCTAGTACAATATCTATACCAGAAAATCTGCGCTGGTGCAATGTGTGTGCATATCACAATGTGTGTGATTTGTTGAGGTTTGTTTTATCTTTATGTTCTATGAATGCTTGAAAGAAATGTGTATTCAACTATTATTCATTGGGGTGTGATAAGAAAGTTGATGGACCCTGTTGCTGGATGATGCTGTTGAGTTCTTCTGTATCTTTGCTGATTTTCTTTCAGGTTCTTCTGTCAGTTGAGGAGTGTTGGCGTTTTCAGGTCTAACTGTGGGGTTTGTTTCTCTGCTCTCGTGTGTCCCCCAGGTTGTGCTTCAGTGCTTTGCACCTTGATTGCTTGTCTCATACATATTTAGAAGGTTGTGTTCTTGGTGAATGGAATAAAAATGATAATTATCGTTTTATCGTTACGTAGCGTTTCTTTTTTTGTTCCTCTTAATTTCTTTCCTCTGAAGGTTATTTTTCGTACATCGGTGTAGCCACACCTGCTTTGTGTTAGTTAATGTTTGCATGGTCTCCTTTTCCATGCTCACTCTACTTTTATTAAATTTTAAGTGAGTTTCTTGTAGACAACATGCAGTTGGTCATTTATTTCCTTCCTCTATTTCGCAAATCTGTCTTTTCAGTGTGTATTTAGACCTTTCCTATTTAATCGGATTTTTAATGTTTTCCGTATCGAGCCTGCCCTTTTTTGCTCTTTTGCATTCCGTTTCCTGTTTTCCTGTGGATTCCGTGGACGTTGTTTAGAATTTCATTTTTATTTGTCTGTAGTGTGTGTTTCTCTTTGTATAGATTTGCTAGTGGTTACTCTCCTCTCCATATCATACTAGAAAAATGGAAGTTACAGTCTACTACTTTAATCATTTTCACAGTTTAAATAAAGTATAGAAACCTTACCTGCCACCACAGAAAGTTTCTTTTAAAAATTGCGCTCTGAAACTATATGATTATGGTTCATTTTTAGGAGATTATAGTCCTTGGACTGCTATTAAAATTTTTATATGACTTTTTATTTTAGTATCGCTTTAGATTTACAGAAAGGTTGCATTGATAGTATAGTGAGTTCCTTTGTGCCCTGCCTCATTTCTCCATTGTTAAGTTCTTACATTACTGTGGTATATTTGTCATGACTAACTATTCAATACTTCATTCAGTTTTCACCGGTTTTCTGTCTGTCTTCCTCTTCCTCTCTCTCTTTTCTCTTCTTTTTTTTTTTTTTTTTGAGGCGGAGTTTCGCTCTTGTTACCCAGGCTGGAGTGCAATGGCGCGATCTCGGCTCACGGCAACGTCTGCCTCCTGGGTTCAGGCAGTTCTGCCTCAGCCTCCTGAGTAGCTGGGATTACAGGCACGCACCACCATGCCCAGCTAATTTTTTGTATCTTTAGTAGAGACGGGGTTTCACCATGTTGACCAGGATGGTCTCAATCTCTTGACCTCGTGATCCACCCACCTCGGCCTCCCAAAGTGCTGGGATTACAGGCATGAGCCACCGTGCCCGGCCTTTTCTCTTCTTTTCTTTCCCCTTCCCCTCCCCTTCCCTTCCCCCTCCCATCTTCTTTCCCCTTCCCTTCCCCCTCCCATCTTCTTGCCCTTCCCTTCCCCCTCCCATCTTC
>CM052664.1:1902176-2065271 GCA_028533165.1 Leontopithecus rosalia
TGTACATGTACCCCAGGGGAATGCATGCAGCAAAGCAGCATGGCACGTGTGTACCTGTGTAACAAACCTGCATGCTTTGTACATGTACCCCAGAACTTCAAGTATAATTTTAAAAGTTTAAAAAATTTATTTCCTGTTGTTTCTTATTCTTCTTAGTTTGGAAATTTGAGGGTTTTTTTTTTAGAATGCTATCACTTTGTTACTTATTAGAGTAGCGTTGTATGAACATGCATTTTACTGTTATTATATACTCTGTCTTCTTTCTAATTTGATAATTTGTGACTTCTCCCATTTTGTTTATGTTAAGATAGCTTAGTATTTTATTTAACATGAGTTTTTTTCTCCTAAAGAACGAGCTCGAATATTTATCATTTCTACTGATTTTATTATATAGTTTTATAAAACATCTTATTCCTTTTTAAAATAAGAGTTTTGTTCCTTTCCTGATTTCTTGATTTAAGTGCTTGTCCTTTTATCAGTTTTTCTTGTGTAAAATAACAGGCATCTGTTTTCGTTGGGGGTGTGCCAGGGAGGGAAGTGAGTGGAAGGCGTTATGTGGACGTTTTCTGTGTGACTTGTGGTAAGCATTGCTAATTTCAGTCAGCTGGTTCATCGCCACTTCTGGGGTTAGAGAGAGGAATGAGCACAGGACGTGGCTTTGGTGAGCTCATGGTTTACTGTGGAGGCTGATGTAAACCCCAGTTACAGTCCGGTAGAGTGTAAGTTACTGCAGAGACACGGCGGTGCCACCTCTCTGATGTGAGGTGATTAGCACCCCCATCCAGGACGGGGACACTGTTGAGCAGGACGTGTTGCCGTTTGCAGAATGGACAGTGGTGCTGGCGAGCTGCAGTGTGTACTGCCGCGCGCCTTTTCCCCAAGTCCATATGCATCTGCCCTTCCCTTGCTCAGAAAACTCTTCTGCTCTCCTGTGAGAGTTAACTCCCATTGCTTCCCCTTCCCCAGGCCTCTCCTGACCGGGCCGGCACTGTTGGCCACAGGTGCAAGCCACACTTCTCTGGAGCAGCTGTCTCGCTTGGCAGGTGTACATTTGTTCTGAGTGATTAGCTGACGAAAGCCCACCTAGATCACTGATTTCATACGGCAGGAACTGTGTCATGTGGAGCCGCCACTGTATCCTGCACGTAGTCAGCGACTGGCAACATTGGGCACTCAGTAAATACCTGCACGAGGGAGTGGGTAGGTGAGGGGGAGGGGTGCTGGCTGGGTGGATGGAAGGTGGACTGGGTCCAGACTTTGACAAGCTTTTAGTCCATGCTAAGGAGTTTGGACTTTATCTCATGTCTTCTGATGGGCCTTGGAAAGCTATTAAGCAAGGATTTGTTTATTAGATTTGCATTTAGAAAGATCCATCTAAGGGTCACATGTGTGAGGAACACATTTTGGAGCATAAGTGTAAAGCAGTGTTAGCAGATAATGCTTGTTTCGTGGATACTAAGCAATAGCTATTGTTCAGTAACTTTCTCGGTTTGAAAGTGCCTTTTCTGCCAGGTGTGGTGGCTCACACCTGTAATCCCAGCACTTTGAGAGGCCAAGGCAGGCGGATCACTTGAGGCCAGGAGTTCAAGACCAGCCTCGCCAACATGGCAAAACCAGGTCTTTAGTAAAAATACAAAAATTAGTCCGGCATGGTGGCATGTACCTGTAATCCCGCTATTCAGGAGGCTGAGGTGGGAGAATTGTTTGAACCCAGGAGGCGAAGGTTGCAGTGAGCCGAAATTATGCCATTGAACTCCAGCCTGGGTGACACAGTGAGACTCCATCTCAAAAACGAAAGATAATTAAAAAAAAAAAAAAACACCTTTTCCATGTAGTTTTTTGGGTTTACGTCAATTCTCTCCTGTGGTTTTCAAAGTTTGTACCTTTGGTAGGCAGAATGCTGCTCACACCCTCTGAGAGGTTTATGCCTTATTCCCTGAAACCTGTGAATGGTTAGGTTACGTGGCAAAGGGGAATTAAGGTTGTCAATCAGCTGATGGTCATTAGATTATCCTCATCCCACAGCCCATTGCAGTCAGAAGGGTTCTTTAAATGTGGAAGAAGGAGACAGGAAAAGGAATTGCCCAGGTGACTTGATGCACTCTGGGAAAGGCTCACCTGGCCATTGCCAGCATTGATGTTGGAAGGGAGCCACAGGCGGAGGGACGCTGTCCGCCTCGGAAACTGGAAAAGGCAAGAAAACAGATTTTCCCCTGGAGCCTCCAGAAAGGAGTGGAGCCCTGTGGCCACCCAGATTTCTGTTCCAGTGAGTTTTCTTGGACCTCTGACATCTAGCACTGTAAGATAGTCAACTTATGTTGATTTAAGCCAAAGTTTGTGATAATTTGTTACAGCAGTGATACACTTACGTAATACCTCTTACTGTTCTTTTTATAGTAAGCCTACCATGTAAGTAGTCATAAAAACAATATACAGCAGTCTTTCTAGAAGCAGCAACTGAGATGAAATGTAAAATCTTATGTGTGTGGGGGGGATGGGGAGTGTATTCTCTGGGCCATAAAAATAGCCACATATATTTGATGATGTTTCTTAGATTAAAATTTGTGATTTTTTTCTAATGCTGTTGCCCCATGGTTCCCGTGTGAAGAATTCCTGCTGTGCCCTGTGACTGTGGCAGTTTCTAGGTTTTGTTGTAAAAACGATTGATTTTGCTCTCCATGACGGAGTTTCGTTTGAAATCTATTACTCGCATTCTCTAGGAGATTGCTCACGTTTCTCTATCTGTCTGGACTCCTGAGATGTTCTTTCTCTGCTGAAACACTGGATTTTTATTTTATTTCACCAAACAATGTTTGATAGCTTTTTTAATAGCTCCAGTTGGACTACTTTTAAACAGTATTTTGGAGGATAGGTGAGAGGGTTTGGTTTGCAGAGTGAGCTGTGCTGTGAAGCTGTGTAGGTGCATGGCTGCTATGGCGGCTGAAGCAAGATGAGCAGGAGGCGTTTCTGCCTCTTCCTCTGCTGGCGGCCTGGGAGGGAGTGAGGAACTGGTCGTGTGGGACCAGGACATCCCTGCTTGGATCAGTTTAGCATGTTGGGGACCCCTGTAATGTCCAGTAGGTCCTCTCGTCGCAACGGGCCTTAGAACTCTTACCGCTTGTTAGCTTCAGCCCTTTGGGAAGTCGGGGTCTGCCAATCCTGAAAGATGTGCTTAGAAATGAGTTTTTTCAAAACAAGTTATGTTCTGTTTTACTTTAGGGCCATGTGCGTTAAGAGGATTCGGTGCACCTGCTCCTGTGCTTGGGTGTTTTGCTTTGTTGCGCTTTTCTCCACGTGTTGCATCGCAAGTTGCAAATTTCGCTTCTGCTATGAAGGCTGCTCCCCTCCCCAAAAATCTCTAGGTTTGTATTTTGAGAAGCATCTCTCTCTCTCTCTTTTTGTCTTCTTTAAGAATTATCCAGTGACAAATCAGCCTTCTTGGGGCAGTAATCAAAGAGAAGCGATTACATGTGGGCAACACTGTCTCATTGTGTCCAGAAACCTCTTCCTCCCTGATGGGTTTCCATGTGTGGCCAATCAGTGCTCACTCTCCTTGGCCTAGGCAGTGAATCGAGAGGACAGAACAGGGTGGTCCTCTATGGAACTCATTGTTTTACCAGGGACTTAATTCTGCAGGTGCCTGCACTCTCTGTCTAAAACATTCAACCTGGGATGTGCTATGCGGAGGTGGAGAGAGAGGACTTATGTTACAGAGCCAACTTTCCCTTAAGAGATAAAAGGCAGCTGTAGAATTTGCTATGTCTTGATTTGTGCAAGGCCCTACAGGTTTTGACCCCAAAGGAAAAAGAGCCACCAGTATACTTCCCGTGGCCACACAGACAAAGGAAGTTCCTTGACCTGTGTTTCCTGGAGAATCCTTTGGCGAGGTCCAGCTTCAAAAGAACAAGAGTGAGCTTTCAATGTTGTGTGGTTGACACCTAAGGACTTACTTTGAGATTTTTCCATGATGCCCCACTGCAGAGTGGGGAGCCTGCCCTTCCCAGTCACCTCCATGCTGTGTGAAAACAGGGGCCCTCACGGGACTTTACTTATGACTCCCGGGAGGGGAGTGTGCAGGGAGGGGTGGCCTGTTCTCCTTCCTGACCACCAGCCTCAACCCAAGGGAGCTGCAGCAGAGAGACGGGGATGGGGTGATGTCTGGAGCGTAGAAGTCAGGGAAGCTGCTGAATAGTGTGCAGTGCCCAGAGCAGCCCCAAAACCGTTACCTAGCCCAGGTGCCTGCTGGAAGCTGCTAAATAGTGTGCAGTGCCCAGAGCAGCCCCAAAACCGTTACCTAGCTCAGGTGCCAGCTGGAAGCTGCTGAATAGTGTGCAGTGCCCAGAGCAGCCCCCCAAACTGTTACTTAGCCCAGGTGCCTGCTGGAAGCTGCTGAATAGTGTGCAGTGCCCACAGCAGCCCCCAAAACCGTTACCTAGCCCAGGTGCCAGCTGGCACTGAGAAACCTTACGCTAGAATCTGGCTCAGTGTCCTCCTTTCTGTGGTGACTTCCGTTTCATATGGATGGTGCCTCCTGCACTTCGGCCACTCGGTACCTCAGCTGTCTTATTTCTAAGGTTCTGTTCCATCCCCTACACACACCTCATGCACACATTCCATGGACACATCTGACCTTGTGATCGTTCCCAGTCAAACTACTTTTATGACCCTGATTTCACGCATCTCGGAATGCCACCTCCTGTCCTCCCAGCTGACCCGTGGCAGTTCTCTCAGGAGTTCTTCACCCTCACAGAAATGTCCAGACCACTGACCCAGCCATTCTCACTGTCTTCCCAACTCTTTATGTGCGCTCTTCCCTTTCATGGCTTGGATTCCGTGAGTGGCCCGTTTCAATCCTTGAAAACACCTGAATTCCCTTCCCGCTTCCCTGTATCCTCCTCAATGGTCAGAGCAACAGCTTTCCTCAGGCCCAACTCCGTACTCTCCTGTTCTTCACCAGCACCCGAAAAATTAAAATCTCCTGCAGGAAATACACAGTCATACCAACTGGTTTCTCTTTAAATGGCTGACATCATCTCAGCTGGAAAGGCGTGCTGCTTTATGTGTATGATTCCCACCCTCTAAAGTGCCTCCGATGCACAGCTGCCATAAGCTCTACTGAGACATGCAGTGTTCCATTCCAGCACCAGACCTGTCAACCTGCAGGCAAGTATGCTCACATTACCTTTCTTTCCTGTCACCCCCCCACCCCCCGATGTAATGACTAGAATATCCCTGCTTCTCTCAAAGCCAAACCAAGTCATCTCCTTGTGCCGGGGACCCATTCCTTCTTGCCTTTGTAAGGTCTTCTCCTGTTTCAACTTCTCTGACTCTCTTTTTCGATCTTGTTAGGAAATGCTAGGGATACTCCTAACCCCACATCTCCCTGCAGCTGTTCCTTTATTTCTCTGATTACCCTCACAGCTACATTTCTGGAAAGAGTTGTCTTTGGTGCTGTCCTTTCTTTGCCTTGTTATTTCCTCAGCTACTTAGTAGGTTTTTTGGTTTCACTTTAAAAGATTGAGCTTTTTAATGTCACCAATGGCTATCACATTGGCAGATCCCTTAATCACCTCTCTGTTTTACTTCCTTGACCTGAAAATAGTTCTTAATAAAATAATGACCACCCTCACTCGTTGAGTCTCTCTTGGCTTCTGTGGCACCACACCCTCTAGTCTCCCTCCCATCTTCATAGTACAACTTCCTAGTCTCCTTTGCTGACTTCTCAAGCTGTATTTGACCACGAAGCTTCAGAGGGACCCCAAAGCTCTGTCTTAGAACACTTTTTAAAATTTTCAACCTACACACTTTCCCATGAGTAAATCCGTCCATGCTGGTAGCTTCAAATATTTTTTATTTTTATTTTTGGAGAAGGAGTCTTGCTCTGTCACCCAGGCTAGAGTGCAGTGCTGTGATCTTGGCTCACTGCAGCCTCCACCTCCTGGGTTCAAGTGATTGTCCTGCCTCCGCTTCCTGAGTAACTGGGATTACAGGTGCCCGCCACCATGCCTGGCTAAGTTTTTGTGCTTTTAGTAAAGACAGGGTTTCACCATGTTGGCCAGGCTGGTCTTGAACTCTTGATCTCGTGATCCACCAGCCTTGGCCTCCCAAAGTGCTGGGATTACAGGCGTGAGCCACCGCGCCTGGCTCAAATATTCTTTTGTTAGTAATTTCTCATTAGCTTTCCTTTTCTTATTTTACTCTAAGTTCTGGCGTACATGGGCAGAACATGCAGGTCTGTTACATGGGTATCCACATGCTATGGTGGTTTGTGATAATTTTTCAGGGTCAACTCCTGGCAGAACCCAACTAGAAGCCAGCAGTTGACCCTGGCAGGATCAGCAGGCAGGAGGAAAAAGAGGTCAGGTCACTTCAGGTAAGGGGGTTACTGACTGGTCTCTGGGTGCTGACCTACACATCTGCAGAGCCCCTTCTTTTAATTATTTTTAGTGGAACCCTTTTGAGCGTGCCGTCCGATCTGATCAGGGTACTATCTGTAATCTGAAGAAACTATCACAAGCATCTTATAGTATCTTAAACTTTACGCAGCCAAACAGATCTTCTGATCCCACACTCCTTGCCCTTCCCCGCGCATCCCAAACAGCTTCCTCCACAGGCTTTTCCTGTCTCAGTGACATACACATCTCCCTATCCGTGTAATACAGGCTGGGACCATCCTTTCTTCCAAGCAGAGCTCGGTCTGCCTCCTTTTCTCCATCTCCATGACTGGCCGTGGCCCAGGCCACCCTCCTGTCTCAGCGGCACTGGCTGGTGCCTGACTCGCCTCCCTGCTTCTCCTTTTGTCTCTCCGTTGTTTGCGTTCCATTTAGCTGGATTTTTTTTACCAATGGAACGTCTATATTCCTCTCCAGCTTAAAACCTGCAATGGCTTAATATCCAATTGAAAATAAATCCAGATCTCTCCGACTGGGCGTATAAAGCACCACTTCTGCCCCTCTCATCTCTCTCCCACTCCACGCATACCATTCACCCCTTCCCCTGTGTTCTTCAGCCACAGGGGCCTTCCTTTTGTTTGGTTTTATTTTAAGAGATAGTCTCGTTCTGTCATCCAGGCTGGACTTCAGTGGTGTGATTGTAGCTCAGTGCTGCCTTCAACTCCTGGGCTTGCGATCCTCCCACCTCAGCCTCCATGTGCCACCACGCCCAGCTAATTTAAACAGTGTTTTTGTAGAGGTGGGCGTCTCACTGCATGGCACAGGCTGGCCTCAAGCTCCTGCTGTCATCTTTCAATCTTGGCCTCCCAAAGTGCTGAGAGTATGGACATGAGCTGCCCTGCCCAGCCCATCATGCCCTTCCTGTTTCTTGTGTGTATAAGTGAGAAACTTTGCATATTTTGATTTTCTGATGGTTTGGATGAATTAAAAATTATACGTTCTATACAAGGAAGCGAAAACATGTAAGAAATAACTTTGAAAATTTACTAATTTAAAAATTAACTTTTTAAATTTAATTTAATTTAATTAAATTTAAATTTTAATTTTGAGGCCCTGCCTCAAAAAAAAATTACTACTATCTTTTAAATATAACTCTTGCTTGCCCACCTTCCCTGCTTCCCCTTCCGATCCCTTTCTTCTCTCTCTTCTCTGTGTCACTGGTGCCCAGGCTGGAGTACAGTGGTGCTGTCCCGGCTCACTGCAGCCTCCACCTCCCAGGCTCAAGCCACCTTCCCACCTCAGCTCTCCTCCCCCAACCCCAGTAGCTGGGACTACATGCACGCCGTGACACCTGGCTCATTCTTTCATATTGTGTAGAGACAGCCTTTCACTGTGTTGCCCAGGCTGGTCTGAGTTCCCAGGCATGAGTGATCTGCCCTCCTCAGCCCCTCAAAGTGCTGGGATTACAGAAGTGAGCCACTGTGCCCAGCCAGCACATTTTCCTTTTTATATGAGTGGTACGTTTAGATCGTCATCGTATAAAAACTAAAGTATAGAAAAAAGCCTAAGGAAGAAAACAGAAAATAGCCGCGACTCTGTGCCCAGAGGTAATCATAGCTAACATTTATTTTAGTGTATATATTTCTGTGTGTTTCTCTGTAGTTACTGTTGTGTATATAACTGTCAGCTCCAGCCAGTCATCTCCTTGCATGGTTCCGACATCCATGAA
Source organism: Leontopithecus rosalia (assembly GCA_028533165.1). Classification (NCBI taxonomy): domain Eukaryota; kingdom Metazoa; phylum Chordata; class Mammalia; order Primates; family Cebidae; genus Leontopithecus; species Leontopithecus rosalia. Next base: position 1,910,298 of record CM052664.1, read on the forward strand.
TTTCAGCTACCATGGTTTAAATAACTCCAGTTCTCCGCAGCATGGTTGAGGTTTCAGTTGCAGATTTCATTGTGTTGTTGTGTAGGATGTATGGTGAGTGACTGTACAGTGTACAAACCTCCCTGGTAGATCTTCAGTCAACAAATCGCCAAATAAGAGACGTGCACCCTGATCAGTGGCCTGTCACATCGCTTCTTTCAGAGTCCGTGATTTGTCACTTTGCATCAGCTCTTGCTTAGACAGCAAAGTGGGGACTTGTGTTTTCTCCTTGTCTCCCAGTGAAAAACTCACGTGATTTTTTACAAAAATGGATAGTCAAGAGACTGGTCAACAAAGATAAAAGTTCAGCAGAGAAACAATGTGATGGTTCTGGAAATGAAACCCGAATTAAATATAGGTGGAGTGAGGGAGTAAATAGCTGATTGTGGTAATGGTGCCCTGCCTCTGTCCTAGAATTTCTAGGTATGCAGCCAGAGGAACTTGGTGAAGAGGAACATGTTGACATGTCCTGCCGCTGTCCTAGAATTCCTAGGTATGCAGCCAGAGGAACTTGTGAAGGTGAACGTGTTGACACATTCTGCCGCTGTTCTAGAATTCCTAGGTATGCAGCCAGAGGAACTTGTGAAGGTGAACGTGTTGACACATTCTGCTGCTGTTCTAGAATTCCTAGGTATGCAGCCAGAGGAACTTGGTGAAGGGGAACGTATTGACATTAGTGAGGAAAGTGCTTGTGACAAAAAGCATGAGGATGGCCAGAGGAAGTGACATCAGTAAAAAACAAAGTGACATTAAGATAACTCACACAGATATGTCGCAACATTTGAAAGCACAAAGGATAAAACGTGGGGTCTATGACAGCTCCTCAAGGCACAGATGAGATGCTCACTTCGTATTGTAAGTGACAGGATAAAGAGAAGGCTTAGCGGCTTCTTCGTGTTTTACAGAGAAGTAAAACTAACTCAATGTTTCTGTTTTAAGTTACAGTGTACTAAAGTATTAGGTTTGCTATTTTTTACCTCTATGCATTTATAATTGGTGAGTTTTTGATACTTTGACAAGGTTATTTATTCTTATTTATTATTTAAAAATTTTTACATCCGTAGATTAGGAACAGGTGGTGTTTGGTTACCTGAGTCAGTTCCGTAGTGTGATTTGTGAGATTTTGGTGCACCCATCATGTGAGCAGTGTACACTGCACCTAATATGGAGACTTATCCCTCACCCCTTTCCCACCCTTTCTCCCTGTGGCCTTTTCCCAGTACCTCGGGCAGCCTGCCCCGAAGACCCCTGTGAGGCAAGGCAGGAATGGTTTCCCAGGGGACCCAGAGAGCCCACAGGGCTTTTCCCGCTGCTTCCTGTACCCCTGTATTTCACACAGCTCTCTAAGTTGACTGAGCTCCAGGTAGAGGTCGGAGTCTTCTGCGATCCAGACCTTCAGGTTCCCCAGTGAGGGTGTGTGTTCAGGGGCAGACAGTAGCCCCTTCTCACCTCCACAGTTGGGGCACCCACAGTTTTTGGCGTGTCCCCTGGGTCCTTCAGTGGGTCTGTGGGTTCTCTGCTTTACTGGTTTATTCCTGCAGTTGTTCTGGAGCGAGTTCACCATGCGAGACTCGCGTGCTGCTGTGTCCACCCCAGTGGGAGCTGGAGCCTCGTCCTGCCTCCGGCCGTCGTGACCCTCCGGGGTCCCTTGACAACACATTTTAAAGATCACGGAGCAGTTGTCATTTTTTCTATTGAGTATGAGTGAGATGGCTTGATACGATTTCAGTTGGTTTGGCCGTTTTAATAGTCTCCCAGAAACTGCAGCATAAGGGCTGCCTGATAGAAGAATTATTTTTATTCTTAGGGCCAAATATTTGCACATAACATGTTTTACTTCTACATAGCTTATGAATCTGATGGTACATTATTATTTTTAAACTTATCCAGTTATTTTGAAGAAATTTAAAGATGATAAAAATAAGTTGAAAAAATATTTCCTCATCTTAACTGCCTTAGGGGACGTTCATTCCCTGTCTAGGTCCAGCTCGCCCAGCCTGCAGCCCGGGACAGCTTTGCATGTGGCCCAAGGCAAGTCCCTAAACTTCCTTAAAGCATTATGAGGTTTATTCACAGGCTGTTTTTTTTTTAAAAAAGCTTGTCAATTATCATCGGTGTATTTTATGTGTGGCCCAAGACAATTCTTCCAGCGTGGTGCAGGGAAGCCAAAAGACTGAACAGCCCATTTAGATTCTATTCAACTTTCATCTTTATCTTTTTTTAAAAAAAACTGTCTGACAGACTTTCCCCATTCCCCACTTTTTTCTTCCTGCATGGATACTAGTAAAGAATTATTTCCATTTTTGTTGCTGAAAAAATTTTATTTCACCTTCATCTTTGAAAGATATTTTCACTGGGTACAATTTTTAGTTTGTTACTTTTTCTTTTAATACTTCAGAGATGCTTTTCAGCGTCTTCTGGCTCACACAGTCACTAACGGTGAGTCTGCTGTCGTTTTTATATTTGTTCTTTGCTATGTCTTCTCTTTTTTCCCTTTGACTGCCTTTAAGATTTTCCTCTCATTTCTGGTGGTCCGCAGTCTGATGATGATTACTCTTGGTGTGTCGAGGGTGTATGTGTACCTATGCATGTTTGTGAGTGTTTAGCCATCTGTGGTTTATTCCGCTCTTGGATCTGTGGAATTACGATTTTCCTCAAATAAAAACTTCTTGAACCATTATTTCTTCAAAAAGCTTCTTGTCCCCTTTCCTCCAGCCTATTTTACCCTCCAATTACACGTATGTTACGCTACTTGATATGATCTCCTAAGACACTGAGCCTCTGTTTATTTCGTTTTTTAGTTTTTTGTTTTTTTCCTTTCTGTGCTTAGTTTTGGATATATTCCATTGCCAGGTCTTGAAGTTCACTGGTCTTTTTGTCTGTTGTATTTAATTTGTTGGTAATCCCATCTAGTGAAATTGTTACTTCAGATGTCTGTCTGTCTTTCTCTCTCTTTCTCTTTTTCTCTCTTTTTTTCTCTCTCTCTCTTTCTCTTTCTCTCTCTCTCTCTTTTTCTTTCTCTTTCTCTTTCTTCTCCCACTCTGTCACCCAGGCTGGAATGCAGTGACGCAATCTCGGCTCACTGCAACCTCTGCCTCCCAGGTTCAAGCAATTCTCCTGTCTCAGCCACCCAAAGTGCTGAGACTACAGGCACACGCCACTTTGCCTGGCTAATTTTCTTTTTGTATTTTTGTTAGAGAGGGGGTTTCACCATATGGGTCAGGCTGGTCTGAAGTCCTGGCGTCAGGTAATCTGAACGCCTTGGCCTCTCTGTGTTCTGGGATTGCAGGCGTGAGTCACTGTGCCCAGCCCTTCTTTTATTTTTAAAACTTGCATTTGGTTGGTTGGAACATCTCTTTATCTCCTCTTTATATTCATTTTTCTTTACACTCTTGAGCTTATTATATATCTTTATAATAGAAATGGTAACTTTTTGTTTGAACTTGGACTATTTCTGTCATTTCTGGATCTTGATTTTTTTGACTGATTTTCTGAGTCACATTTTTGCATTTCTTTGTCTAACAATATTTCATTTAATTTTTGATGTAAATTTGGCATTAAATCTGTCATGTTGATTTTTCTAAAGAGTGTTGGATTTTATTCTGGTAGGCAATAAAGTTACTTTTGGATTATTTTAACTTTTTAGGAGTTTGCTTTAAAGCTCTTTTAAGGCATGTTTAGAAGTGCCTTTATTTTAGGAGTTAGACTGTTCTGTTTCTAAGGCACTGCCATTCTGGATTATTTTTACGAAAGGCACTACGTATTCAACGTGGCCTCCACGGTCTGGCGGGTGAGAGCTCTACTGACTCCCTGGCCCTATCTGAGCTCTGGGAATTGTTACTCGTACTCCTACCTAATAACCCATTTCTTGGGATTTTTTTTTTTTTTGGCCTGGACTTTGTGGTGCTTTTTCCTATCCATATGCAGATTGATTTGAGAAATCCACTGGGATCTTTATATAGATTTCCCAAGTTTTTTTCTCTGTGTAACTCTCTTCTCTCTCGAATTCTGCCACATAAATTCTAGTTCCCCCAAACTCTATTTCCTTTCTCCTTAACTTCCCTCGATTGCTGGACTCTGTGTAGGTTCCTGCTCACTGGGCCTCTGTCTGAAAACCGCCTCGCAGTAGAAGACCTGGTCAATGGTACGTTCACCTCACTTACTTTCTCTCTTTTAGAGATCATCGTCCCATGCTAAGTTTGGTTTCTTTTTTTAATATTTGTCTTATTGTCTAGTGTCTGACAGAGGTAGGGTAGTTGCAGCTTCATCTTCCAGCTCTGAATCCCTCACGGCTGGAAGGTGAAGTCCAGGAGTGTCCATTTTATGACACGGCTCCTTCTCCTTCCGGAATGTTAATAACACAGTAGGGACCGTGTGGCTGAACATCCCCAACACTAGCCAGCACTGGACACGTAATGAGAACTTGCTAAATGGAAATAGTGATTGAGATCTTAGGGCCATCTTAAAACATATTGAACTCAGTACTTCGTTGATTTTATGTTTTCTTTCTTACTATGACTTAAAATAAGACGACGATCATACCCAAATGTATTTAAATGTCTAGATACCCTATTAACTGTAACCTTAAATTTTTATGTTTTAAAATTTCATATGTCAACATAAATTGGTATAATATTTTGTGTCTATTAGTATAAATCACATTGTAAAATATATATGGCTTTATGCATTAGGGAATGATAAGGTCTTGTTATTAAGATGGGTCTGTGTGCCCACCCTGCCGTTTGGTAGATGCAGAGGTTGAGTGTGTGAAGTTCAGCCACACTGGAGTGTGGCCGACAGGAGACCTGGGCCTCACTTGCTGCCCTGTGGTTGCCTGTTCTGCTCAGATCCTCCGTTTGACCCTCGATGAAAGTTCAGTGGTGAACTCAGTTCCTAAGTTTCTTTTAGCTGCAAGCACTATGGTCTTTGTCATTTTTCTGTGAAGATTTGAAAAGAAAATTCAAAGCATAATCGTTTTGTCTTTGAATTGAATATAATTTTGAAAAATCAAGTTATATAGGCAAGTTTGTATGCAAGTATGTATTTTTGGGTTCCAAAAGTATATTTTAATTGCATTTTACAAAGAATCATGTACTAAATAAAATGTACCATCAGTCAGATGATCTGTGTGTATATACATATATTTCTCCTACTTTATGTTCCTTTAGTGTAGACCATTGCGGTGTGCGTGGGTTTTTTTTCCTCACCACCTGCTTCTTTTGTTTGCAGTTCTGTTGTGGCACCTTTTGCTGGCATCCTGAAGGCTGTCTGCCCAGATGTCCTTAAATCTGGCCAAAGCCTGATTTCAACAGCAATCTTTGGGATAAAAGAGCTTCTAGTTCCTTTGTGTAGTTTGGCAGTTCTAATTAGTGCTTAAGCTGTATTTAACCTGATCATTATTTTAATTTTTTGTTCATCATATCTTGTCATCTGTTAAAAACAAAATAACAAGATCACCTTTAAATTGTCTTCAACTTAAAAATTGGAGGAAAATGCATTAAATGCTAAAAAATTATAAGTGCTAGTTAACCGATACTAAAAATGATTTTGAAGATTTTATCTGTGACGTGACAACACTTAAAAGAGCGCCGTGGTGTTTTCAGTTTTCAATCCATACAGTAATGTTACTAAGCGCTGGTATTGTGCCAGGTCTACCAAGATAAATAATACTTAGCCTTTGCCTTCAGGTGGCTTCATCTAGTTGTAATCTAGTAGTAAATGCTACTGGGAACGGAGGGAATAAGGTACCAAATGAATGTTTCACAGCTTTTGTCTGATTACCTAGAAGGTAATCGTTTGTCCTCAGTATTTCAAAGCTGTATATCTCCATGGTGTCAAATCCAACCTCAGTGCATCTGTCAGTGTGGCAGTCAGAATTCTAATGTGTCCCCAGGAGCTATACCCCACTACATACCAAAAGGGAGTTTGCAGACTTAATTAAATTACTGATCTGTTGACCTTAAGATAGGGAGATTATGCAGGGCGGCCTAACCTGATGACATGAGCTTAAAAAAAAAAAAAAGCAGTGTATTCAGTGGGTTTCAGAAGAGGAAATCAGAGATACTCAAAATTTGAGAAGGGATTAATGCCAGATAATTGTTTGGAATGGAAGGATCCGTGGAGCAAGGACCTGAGCGTGGCTTTGGGGAGTTGAGAGTGGTTTTGATCCAGCAGCCAGTAGAACAGGCACTTCAGTCTTACAACCACAAGGAACTGAATTCTGTTAGCGGTCTGGGTAAGCTTAGAGGATTCTTCCATGAAGCCTCTGGATAGGAGCGTCACTTAGTCCACCTTTGATTTTAGTATTGTGACACCCTAAGTGGAGAACGCAGTGGAGCCTGCCCGAAATTCTGACCTACAGAAACTAAGATAGTAAGTGGCCACTGGTGGTGGGTTTTTCACCCTTAAAAATTAGTAATTTATTGATACTATCAAATATTCAGTCTTCAAATTTTCAATTGTCTTATAAATGACATTTCTCTGGTTTATTTGAGCAAGTTATTGACATTGATAGTACATCTTTTGAGTTTCTTAAATCATTTCCTTTTCTTTCTTTCTGATATTGAAGAAACAAAGTTTTTCCTGTGGTGCTTCCCGCAGACTACATCCTCATGGCGTTCTCTGACCGCGTCCTCGTGGCGTTCTCTGACCGCGTCCTCGTGGCGTTCTCTGACCGCGTCCTCGTGGCGTTCTCTGACCGCGTCCTCGTGGCGTTCTCTGACCGTGTCCTCGTGGCGTTCTCTGACTGCGTCCTCAAGGTGTTTCCGGAGTGCTTTCTTATAGTGTCACTTAACATGTTCTGTGACCTCTTATTAGTATCTTTCTATTGTGGCAAAAAACATGTAACATCAAATTTACCATTTTAGCCATTTAAAGTGTGACATTTATTAACATTAAGTATATTCACCTTATCGTACAATGAATCTGTAGAACCTGTTTCATGTTGTAAAACTGAAATTCTATTTCCATTAAACGTTGTTTTCAACCCTCTTCCCTCCCTTATTGGCTTCGATGTCATTTGTCTACTGTGTTTCTAGGATTTTGACTGCTTTACAGGCTTCATGGAGTGGAATCATAACAGTATTTTTCCTTTTGTGACTGGCTTGTTTCACTTAGCATAGTGTCCTTGAGAGTCATCCATGTTGTTGCAAATAACAGCACTTCCTTCTTTTAAGAGAATAGTATTCCAATGTGCATGTAGAATATATTTTCCTTATCCATTCATTGATAGACACTCAAGTTGATTCCATATTTTAGCTACTGTGGATAATGCAGCAGTGAACATGAATGGCCGATTAGCTCATGAGATCCTGTTTTGAATTCTTTTGGATATATACCCAGAAGTGTGACTGCTAGATCAATGATAATTTTATTTGAAATGTTTTGAGTAACCTCCATTCTGTTTTACATAACTGTTACACCATTTTGCATTTCCACCAACAGTGTCCAGGGGTTCCAATTTCGCCCATTCTCACCATTTGTCATATTTTTTATTGTATAGTGGCCATCCTAATAGATGTGAGCTGATATTTTGTTGTGGTTTTGATTTGCATTTCTCTTATAATTAGTGATGTTGAGCATCTTTTCGTCTGCTTGTTGGCAGTTTGCATATCATCTTTAACAAATTGTCTATTCAAGTCCTTTGCCTATTTTTAGTTCTGTTGTCATTGTTATTGAAATTTAGGAGTTTCTTATATAATGTAGATAGTAACCCTTCATCAGATATATGGTTTGCACAAAGTTTATCTCATTTCATAGGTTGTCTTTCCTCTCTGTTGAGTGCTTCCTTTGAAGGATAGAAGTTTGAAAATTTGATGTGTTCTTATTTTATGTGCTTTTTAATTTGTTGCTTGTGCTTTTGGTGTCATATAAAAGAAATCATTGCTAAATCCAATGTCCAGAAGCTTTCCCCTGTGTTTTCCCTGAGAAGTTTTATAGTTTCAGAACTTACATTTAGATGCTTAATCCATTTTGGATTTATTTTTGTATGTGGCATAAGGTAAAGATTCAACTTCATCTGTTTGCATGTGGACAACCAGTTTTCCCAATGGCCTTTGTTGAAAAAGGTCTCATTTTCCCATGGTGTAGGCTTGGCAACTTGTTGAAGGTTGTTAGGTCATATGTGCACAGGTTTATTTCTGGACGCTCTGTTTTGTTCCATTGGTTTATATGTCTGTATTTATGACAGTACTGTACTGCCTCGATGACTGTTGCTTTGTAATATGTTTTGAAATCAGTGAGTGTGAGAAAACTTGGAGAAGTTTGTACTTTTTCAAGATTATTGTCACTTTTTTTAGGTCTTTCAACAATCCATATGAATTTGGGGATTTTTTTTTTTCTATTTCTACAAAAATGTGCCATTGGAATTTTTATAGATTGCACTGAATCTGGCAGATCACTTCCAGTGGTATGGACATTTGAACAGCATTACGTCTGTTAATCTGTGTGCACAGGATGCCTTCCCATTTTGTTGTATCTGATTTCTTTTGGCAGTGTTTTATAGTTTTTAGTGTACGAGTCTTTTGCCTCCTTGGTTAGGGTTATTTCTAAATATTTTATTATTTTTTATGCTACTGTAAATGGAAAGATTTTCTTAATTTCCTTTTCAGATGAGTTGTTGTTAGCTGTTTATGCTGTTGTGCATTTTAGTAAGTTCCCTGTGTGTACTTGAAGATTGTCCATGGTTATTCTGCTTATGAGTTACAATTTGACATTATCTATAAGATAAATCTCACTATGTCATTCACATATTGCTTATCTTTACTGATTTTTCCCCTTTGTCTTAGACTGAGGGAAGTGAATAAAGGACCCTATTATTAGTGTTTTTGCATATCTCTTCCCACATCTCCTGGTTTATGAAAGTTGTCACTGTGTTACTGGGAATGTACATATTAATAGTTATTTCTTGGCTGGGCACAGTGACTCATATCTGCAATCCCAACGCTGTGGGAGGTCAAGGAAGGAGGCTCACTTCAGCCCGGGGGTTGAAGACCAGCCTGAGCAATGTAGTTACACCTCATCTCCACTAAAATAAATAAAAATGACCTAAGCACAGTGGCATGCACCTGTGGTACCAGGTACTCAGGAGAGTGAGGCGGGAGGGTCACTTGAGCCTAGGAGGTGGAGGTTGTAGAGGGGAGAGCTCACACCACTGCACTCTAGCTTGGGTGATAGAGTCAGACTCTGTCTCAAAAGAAAAGTTACTATGTCTTCACTAAATATTATGATACATAGTTGAGAATTGCTTCATTAGTTTATCCTTTGTAATATTTTTCTCTCTTCAGATCTTAATACAGAGTTAGAAGGCAGGGATGGATTCGTGTCTGGGCATCGTATAATCTTCTCCCAGTCTCTTCTCCCATTGATACTGTTCTTCTTCAGTCAGAGGTTTCTCTCCTTAAGTCCTCTACTTTCTAATAGGCTGAATCAAGATTTGGCCCAGAGAACCATTTCATTAGTGAATTGTGATTTCAGTTAGACTTCATAGCTTTCTCATCATGACACTTTTTGGAAGCAAATGAGTTTTGGAAACACTCCTTAAAACACCATCTGCATATATGACAGGTGCTTCTGTTCTCTGCAGAGACCAGAGCTGCAGCCATTTCCATCTTCCTCTGTGGCATCCCACACTTGTGTGCCTCTTGACAGAGTGCTGGCTATTTACAGTTCCCCACGCCATATCCCAGGGTCCACAGATAGATGGCTTTGCAGGAGCATCCGGTTAGAAGCAAACAATTGAGCAGTTCTGGTCAGTAACGATAAAGCCCTCCAAGCCTGGTCAAAGTGCATGGAAGAGTGGGAGCGAGGAGGAGCACGAGGAGGCCGCGGCCTGAGCAGCAGAGGCGGCTGGGAGTGTAGGACAGAGCCGCACTGGGGTGTGTGCGATTCTGGCTGCCCCTTTGAGAGGCTGGTATAGAAGTAGCTTCCTGGTCTGACATCATCTCCCTGGCAGGTGATACGTGACTGTTGAAGGAGGCTATAATTATAGTATAATGCTTTCCTCACAAATACAAATATTAAACAAAGTATTCATCTCTCTGGTTACTTCCTGATTGCAGAATGGGTAAAATTTAGATCATCCATCTCTTCTTCTTAATCCCACGGAGATTCATAGTGGAAAATAAATGAGACTTATTTATGCTTGCAAATCAAATTGCTGTAAAAGGTTATTTCAATAGACAGAGGCAAACTCATAATAAAATAATTTAGTACAAATGGGAGCTAAGAGTATGCTTAATGGAACATGATTAGATTTAATTTTCTTACTATTTCCATCATTAAAGCTCCATTATCTTCTCTGAGACCTCATTTAGGCTTCCTGCCACACCGCAGCTCTGAGGCGTATCTGGGGAGCCTCTGAGTATAGAAGTCTCTGAGTTCCATTAAAAACAAAATAGCTAATAGTATTCTGTGCTTTCATTTTTGCTGTTTGATAGCGTCTCACATTCGGAATTTCATACATTCTGTTTCTCACCCCATCTCCTGAAAGCCATAAATATCATTACTTAAGAGCATTCACAAAAAAGAAGTTAGATTCTAAAGTTGAAAACAAAACTAAGACTTATTGGTGAATGTCTAAAGTGCGGACTCTGAGAATGAATCTCGTTACCCCTTTGCCGTCAAGCACAGCCACAGCGAAATCACATTTGTAGACAGTCACATAGTCAGTAATACTACTAGCACTTTATGTTTAGTAACACTTGAGAAATAGGAGTAGTTAGGAACCCACACGCTTTGAAAATGTCCAGAAGTTTAATGTAACAAGGGAGAGGGTGCTGGCTTTTCCAGCCAGAGAGGTGGCGCCTCATTATCTTGGTTCAGTCTGAAGTCAATGTCCAGAGGCCCACAGGGCCATGTGAAAGCAGAAAGCAAGGTGATGAAGGCCTCATCAGGGATGAGTTGAGGAGCAAGCAGCCGGCAGCACAGGCTCTGTGGGGCTCACCGTGAGGCTGACGCACCACTGCTCCTGCCTGCTCTATGCAGTTATAATATAGTTGATATCTGTGATTTATAATGGCAGTGTATTTGTGGTTTGTTTTTAATTCCCCTGAATTCAAAAGAAAGTAATATCCTAGGTACTTACTAACCAAGTGTGTTAGTGCGTTTTCATGTTGCTGATAAAGACATACCCAAGACTAAGTAATTTATAAAGAAAAGGAGGTTCAATGGACTCACAGATCCACATGGCTGGGAAGCCTCACAGTCATGGCAGAAGGTGAAAGGCACATCTTACATGGCAGCAGACAAGAGAATCAGAGGACCAAGTGAAAGGGGTTTTCTCTTACCAAACCATCAGATCTTATGGGATGTGCTCACTGCCACGAGAACAGTATGGGGGAAATTGCCCCGTGATTCAATTCTCTCCTACTGGCCCCTCCTACAACACATGGGAATTATGGGTACAATTCAAGATGAGATTTGGGTGGGGACACAGCTAACCCATACCACCAAGATTCAGTGTTTTTTGCAAAAGTTCTGGCCAGGTGCTCAGAGGAATCAGCCTCAGTGTGCCTTTGTCACTTCCCATTTCACTCAACTGCAAGACCTTGTCTCATCTCACCTGTGCAGCCACCAGCTCTGCTCCTCCCCAGGTTCGTGGCCTGTCCGAGTCTGCTGGTTCTTGTGGCACAGCTCATTCTCATCTCCTTCCTAAAACCTCTCAGCTCACTCTGGCCCCTCCCCTGCTATGCCTTGATCAGCATGTGGCACCACTCCTTAGCCTGCTGTTTGTCTGACCTACCATGCCTGGATGGCAAACTCCCTAATGGCTCATCTCTTGTTGAAGGTTTGGGACCAGTGTAAGGACCTGGGGTGGGCCCGGCCCGTCCTGCTCTTCATACAGATTGTTGAAGAAATAACATTCAGTTGTGTGCAGTGGAGTTTTTTTTTAACTTTTTTCAAAATAGTCTGTTTTCTGTGTTACAAGGATGTTAGTAGGGAAGACTATTCAGAATGATGGAAAACCAAATTGTTCACATGTCGTTTTATAAAAGTTTTATCATAGATCTGTTTGTGTTTGTCTTTTAAATGTGTACAAGTTTTCATTACAACTTCTTACTGTTTTTATGTTGGGGCTTAGCTGTAATCCATTCATTGTGTCCAAATGAGTCCTCTGTTTTTTCTAGTCTCTGGTAAAGCCCTATGATTGAGAAGGTAGACGTACTCCCCACCTGCCTTCCCACCCGCCTACCCTGGCCAATGTTTGTGATGAGGCTGGACGTCATGGGAACTTAGCTGGGTTTTGGTGTATAGGATTCCTTTGGGACAGAAGAAAGGTGGGCTTCTGAGGATTTTTTTTCTTGCTGTATGTTACAACTTTATATTGTTTTTGGGTTGATTAGTGTACATCCTGGGAAAAGGTGAATGGGGGACGCCAGTCTTGGGCTAAAACTAGTATTTGAATGATCTTTGCCTTAATCCACAGATAAAACTGACATTGTGCAGAACTGTTGTGTTTGAATATAGTCAGAAAGCTTAGAAATTGCTAGAATTTGACATTATTTGACCTCTTACTCAAATATTTTCCCTGAATGGTCTTTCTTGGGAGTAATTTGGAAACATACAGCATTGGGTTTAGCATTAGAGAATGTTAGGGCAGAAAAGGGCCTTGGAGGTTAGCTTGAGTCCTCAGAAGACCACTTGTGTCCTGGCATCCATATGCGCTCTAGAAGCTTCAGTGCCCTCTCTGCTGCTGCTTCTGGGTGGGGCTCCCAGCCGTGTACCCGGACGAGGCAGCTGAGGCACAGTGCTGGGTGCCCACAGTTGCTATAAGGACAGGGCTCTGTTACGTGTACAGTTTTAAACAGCATGTTTCTACCTACCTAAAGTTTCACCTCTTTTTCTGTCCTTAATGCTCTGGTGACAATGATTTGGATGCCGTGGTTCACAGTCGTTGCTGCTGACATTTTTCTCTCTGGGGGTGTCCCTAGCCCTGGTGCGGCAGAGCCTACATTGTGTTGAACTAGAGAGAATAGGGAAATGAAACTATGTTAATTTTGATATATAGATGATATTTTGTGCCTCACAAACAGGTTTTTGTTTGGAGACAGAGTCTCACTGTGTTGCCAGGCTGGGGTGTAATGGCATGATCTCCGCTCACAGCAACCTCCACCTCCTGGGTTCAAGCAATTCTCCTGCCTCAGCCTCCTGAGTAGCTGGGATTACAGGTGCACACCAGCACACCCAGCTAATTTTTGTATTTTTAGTAAAGATGGGGTTTCACTATGTTGGCCAGGATGGTCTCGATCTCTTGACCTAGTGATCCGTCCACCTCTCCTCCCAAAGTGCTGGGATTACAGCTGTGAGCCACCACGCCCGACCACAAACAGGTTTTTTTTTTTAAATAAAAATTGGTTTAACTTGTTATTTGTGCCTTGAGAGAGAAGGTTATAAGATTATCTAATAAGATTGGCTAATAATGAAATCAGAATGGTGCAGAATGGTGTGTGGATGTTCCTGAAGCTCAGGGGCATCTCCTGATACATCACCAGCAGCCTTCTGTGCTCACCCCCGTAAGTACAAGCTCATGACAGCCGCTTGTCCACTGTTGTGCACACCGGCAGGAGGACTGTGCCAGCCCGTCAGCCTGAGGGGACTGCGTGTCCACTCATTAGCAGCTCATCGAAATTCACATGCGGAAGGGGCTGTGACAACATTATCTGTGTACTTTCAGTGGGCAGCCAGGAGGGAGTATGCCGATAAGAAGGCAGTCCTCACACACATGCACCCTGCTGAGAAACAGCTTGGAGAGAGTCGAACACACTGCACTTGCCTTTCTCCTTGCTGTCTGGGGAACGGCATGGGTCATGCTGGGAAGACACAAGTGCAGCCACAGAGACGCTCTGTCTGTGCGCCTCGCTGCAATGTGTGGGTCAGGAAGCCTTTGGACTCGCTCCTAGAGAAACATGCCAGTTCCAGATTAATGTGAACAGCTACCTTGTGACGGGGAGGCCTTTGGAGCTAGCATCTGTGGAGTTGGGGTTGTACCCCGAGCTTAGCCTCGTTGAACTGTTTTCTTCATGTGTAAAGCCTGCCTGCCCTGCCTGGCCTCCCTTTCCTCCCTTTCCTCCCTTTCCTCCCTTTCCTCCCTTTCCTCCCTTTCCTCCTTAGCACTCATTTTTATTTCTGGTTTTCTCTTTGATTTGCGTGAGGAAAATTTGATCAAGCCATTTCGACTTATCAACCCTTAAACCTGGAGCTCATTTATTGGGATACAGTGGTTAAAAATACGAAAACTCCAAGCGCTCCCTTTCCCAGTTTCCCATTTCCTTATTCCATTGTTCAAGGGGCTTCTCGTGGACTTGTGAGCCTGGTGCTTTGAGGCAGAAACAGTGGACATGGCAAATGGTACTTCTCAGATGAGTCTGATATGCTCAAGCTGTAGCCAAGAACCCCATAAGTATTTGTCCTTGAATAAACACTGAAGAGGAGGGTTGGGTTGCCCCTGATGTCTCAAGGCCCTTGGGAAAGTCTCAGCCTAGCTTGACTGAAGAAATGAAGCTCTCAGGAGTTTCCTTCTGGACCTCGGACATGGAGACTGGCCAGTATACGATCCCTTTCTCCCTTGATGAAGCTGGCCAGTCTCCTGACTTCTAGAGTTTCCTTACTATTTCTGCTCGTCCAGCACATACCCTACTTATGTGTAGGGTCTGTGGGTTTATGAATCCCTTCCTCCAAACCTTTTCCCATCAGAAGACTCCTTGACGGACACTTCCTGGGATTGTTTAGCACAGAATTTTGGACCCACATTTATTAATTTATTGACCCACATTAATACTGCTCAGTTTATGCTTGTGTCTACAGCTTCTTCTAATTCCAGTTAGTGAAAATATGACCGTAAAGACACAAAAGATTACCTGAGAGGTGAAAAATTCCTGGAATTGTTTTATCCTGTGGCAACCACTAATTCTTCAAGATGGTATAGCTTGTGTCATTATGCGGCCAAAAATGAGCTTACTGAATGTTCCAGAGTGATTCACCAAGTATAATGGTTATTATCTGAGTAGAGTCTAAGACAGGAAGCTGCTTGCCTTCAGTTATGGAAATGGGAACAGAGGTGTGATCGCGCATAAAATGCCAAGTGCAGTGAATTCCAGCATGAGAGCCACCGATCCAGGTTGCCTTCTGCTGCTGTTAAACCTATCGTAAACGTGCGTGCTCGCAGTTCTAAGCTACCTGCTTAGAATATTCTGTTGGAAAATAGGTGCTCTTGGCTTTAAATTTCAACCCTGACTGTAAGATGACTATCCCTTTTTTAGAGATAGCCTTCCGCTGCAGAAACTGAAAAATTCTGCTAGATCCGGAAAGTGTTTCCGGCCTGAGGGCCAGCGTGCATCCTGTCGGGGTGTTCCCCTTTGCTCTGGAATAGCCTGTTTGTTCATCACTTGCCATTCAGGAGTCAGAGCTGACCAAGGAGGGTGTTAAGGGCAGCCCCATGCGCAGCTCCAGGGAGCCGTGTTTACAGCGTTGCTGCAGTGTGGGCAGAACACTTATCTGTCTTCAAGTTAAGATATTGGAGACATCCTTGGATGTCTCCTTGGCCTTTTGGCTGAGATCAAGTGTAAAATTACATCTTTGACTCTGTAAGCCCTGATGTGATTTTTAGGTAAATAATTGTGAGGTAATGGGAAAGGAAGATGTGCTTTTAAGTCCTGACCTTCCTCTTTATATTCCCTTCTCAGAGATTCAATCTGTCTTTAAAATTAAAGGATTGAAAAACAATTGAACTCATGGAGCTAGAGAATAGGATGGATACCAGAGTCTGGGAAGGGCAGTGGGAGGGTGGAGGGTAGGTGGGGATGGTTAATGAGAGAAAAAAAAGAAAGAATGGATAAGACCTAGTATTTGATAGCACAGCAGGGTAACTACAGTCAATAATTGTACATTTTAAGATACTAAGAATATAATTGGATCATTTGTGAAACAGGATAAATGCTTGAGGTGATGGATTCCCCCATTTCCCCTGTTGTGATTATTATGCATTGCATGCCTGCATCAAAACATCTCAGGTGTTCCTTAAATACATACACCTCTTTTGTATTCACAAAAATTAAAAATTAAAGGATTGAACTAGAAAAGTCTTTAAGATTCTTCCAAGGTCTACTAGTTTATTTTCTTGCCTTGCTTAGGCTTTTCAGCTGGTTTAGGGCAGGCCAAGGCTGAAATCTGGGCTCTACCGTTTTTTTTTCCTGCTCTACCACACTATACGTTTACAACAACTTTAGCTTTAGGCTGGGCCTGGGGGCTCACACCTGTAATCCCAGCACTTTGGGAAGCTGAGGCAGGTGGATCACAAGGTCATGAGTTTGAGACTAGCCTGGCCAACGTGGTGAAATCCTGTCTCTACTAAAAATACAACAAATTAGCTGGGCGTGGTGGTGGGTCCCTGTAGTCCCAGGTACTTGGGAGCCTGAGGCAGGAGAATTGTTTGAACCCCAGAGGTAGGGTTTGCAGTGAACTGAGATTGTGCCACTGCACTCCAGCCTGGGCGACAGGGCGAGATCCCGTCTGAAAACAAACAACCACACACACACACACACATACACACACACACACACACACACACACATATGTAACTGTAGCTTTAAATAAACTTCTAGTCAATTCCCCTGAAATCTTTTTCCTGCAGGATTTACTAGTACCTCTTCGAAACAAACTGAGTACCAACACTTGGTAAATGCCTATCAGGTACAATTTGCACACTCCCACGGTAAAAGACAAGTCTAACTGAAAACTGCCTTGTGATAAGTGTGTGTAATGAATCTTTCCATTCCTTTTCACTGTGACATTTTCTTTCTTTAGGATGGGACACTGTTTGTGAGCAGTTATCTTTTACAGAGAATCTCATTAAAATTGTGTTTCATTAAAGTGCATTTCAGACTTTTAGGAGTATACATTTTCCATGCCAATGCAAATGCTTCATGAGTGCTTGACCAGCGTTTAGCATGAGATTTTTGTGTATTTAAAGCAAAAAAAGAAAATCTGAATTTGTCCCTTTTCGCAAACAGTATTCAAAAGTAAATGTAAACTTACTGAAAGCATTTTGGGAAAGGCTGTTTTTATCCTTTTACAGTTCTGCTTTATAACAGTACGTAGCAAATTTTAGGTGCTCAGTAAATGTTTATCAGTTGCTTAACTAAAGGCTTTTCTAGTCAATGACTAGTCAAAGACTATCTATGACTAGTCAAAGACTAGAAAAGTTTCTAGTCAATGACTAATTTCTCGAAGGGGGCTCTCAAACCATCTTTGCCTTCTGCAGCTGCCTTTACCCAAGCAACTTTGAGCAGGATTGTCTTTTCATTAATTTTTCAGAGAGCACTGTGTACCAGGGACTGGAGGTGGGCACTGGGGACACGATTAGAAGCCCCAGTCCTGCCCTCAGGCACTCGGCATCGGTGAGGGGTGGGATTAACCAACAGTTGTGTAGCTTGGTGGGCACAGCGATGCCCCAGGCACAGGAAAGTGAGGAGAACAGGACTCGGCACAAGGCAGACTTCCCCGCAGACCCCAGCTTCAGGAAACAACATCTGGTCTGAATTTTTTTTTTTTGCTAGGACTTTGTTATTGTTACTTCTGTTGCTGCCTTTACTTTTGGACAGCAGCAGAGATGTGAGGCTGAAGGAGGTGCATGTGTCTGGTTGTGTTCTGTTTTCTCATTTGTCCTCCCTACTTTGGGCTGGTCATTAGCTCAGATAGTGTGTTGTGTGGCAGATTGGCCTCTCTTTCAATACTACAGGCAGATACATAAAAGGGGCACAGTCCTTCCCCAGGGAGCTGGTCCTGGCAGCTTCCCTTTGGCTCCATTGCCAGGGTTCTCCTGCCTGGGCGGCACTGGCTCTGGCCCACTGCTCCTGCCTTGAGGCATAGGGCCACAGCAGAGCCAAGAGGATGGACGCTTCCTTCTAGAAGCCTAATAACATGAAAGGGCAGGGCTGGGAAAGCCAAGTGACACAATTAACCTGCCAGAAGGACATTCACAGCACACCGCTATTAGTGCTGAAAGAGGACTGCAGTTCTGAAGACAAGCTCAGCATACTGATTGGCAAATGGCACCAGTGCATCCACATACTCCCTTCTGTGCCAGCTGGAATGCATCACTAATCATAACTTGTATTCGCTGCTGCTAGAGGGCCCCTACAGCATCTGTCAGTCAAATTTAAAAATAATTTTAAATTGCCTTCTCTCATGTCTTTGATCAGAAAGGTGGAGGAAGCCTTCAAATGATGGTGCCCCATATAAAAGAGGGGCTTAAATCTGTGTACCTCCAGACGCCCGGGGTGAGAGCACCATGCACTTTTGGCTACTGAGGGGAGAAACACATGCTTCACTCTTCTCCCTTTGCGTCCTCAGCCCCTGTCAGAGCCTGCTTAGCCCCTAGAAGCCCCAACCATGTTGGCAGAGGGGCCGTTTTCCTGCTGCACAGCCAACGGAGCAAATGCCCAGGGCAGTGACCCCAGCACCTTCATCCTACACCACATCCCCCCGTGGACCTCTAGATCCTGGTCTGTCTTCTAGGAAACCCACATCTATGTTGAGGAGTTAAATGACTGAATTAATTTCAAATTAGCCTGTGCCCTTTCAGTTTAATTCAGCTTGTTCCCTTCCCTTCCTTGTTTCTCACCCCCAGGGGTCACTCTTCGGTTCAAAAAGACATGAGGACATTTCCCAAATCGTCTGTGGGCCTGAGAGCGTTAGAGTAACCGTGTCCCTGCTTCTGCCTTCCGACGATTTTGGTGGCTGCCCCGCCTTTCAGGGTTTTAAATCCCACCAGGGCTGTGGGCAGAAGCCGGACTGCGGTAACAGTGGTCTTGGGCCTACTGTAAACCAGTGCTCCCTGCCTTGGCTGGCAGTCTTCCAGATGGAAGCCCCACAGACAGAGACAGAGTCTCTGCCACTTTAGAAAGAAGAGTCTGGTAGCAGCAGTGGAGGTGGGGCTGGAAGTGGAGACACCTGTTAGGAGGCTGTAGTCCGTGCTGAGGATGCCAGTTGCCTGATCTTAGGTAGGTAAGTGGGAATGGAGAGCAGAGGATAGATGCAGGGAGGGGCTTCAGGGCGATTCCAGGAGACCCTGTGGCTGGCTGGCTGAGGGAGACCTAGGGAGGCAGTGCCTGAGCTTTGTGGCTCTGTGGCTGGGCAAGGTGTGGGGCCTCCCATTGAAAGAGGAACCAGAAAGGAAAGTGTGAGGGCAAAGGGAGATGAGCTGAATGTAGATTCCATTGAGTTTAAGCTGCCGGTGACACAGGCTTGTGAAAAGTCATCAGTACTATGGAAATGTGTCTTCTTCCCTCAAAACATATTGATTTCACTTGAATACTCTGAGGACTTTGCTGAGCTTGGGTCAGAGCTCTAGGAATCTAGCCAGGTGAGAGAATGTTCATGACGGAAAGTGACTGGACGCCCCACCACATCCTGGAGCAGCACTTTGGTGCCACGGTACACGGTACACGTGAGTGCACGGTAGACTCGCGTCCTCTGGAGCAGCCGTGAATGTGTTTCTGGAAATGTGGTTTAGGCGTGTGTTGAGTAGGATGTGCTGTGTTTCTAAGATTGTGGATGCTGCATGCACAGCTTGTGTGTGTGCTTCTCTCTCAGTTCTCTCTGGTTTCTCATCACTGCGATTAGTTATGGTCTTCTAATTAGTTGTTAAATTCTGGTCTGAACCAAAGGCAAAAGGTGACCATGGTTCCCTGTTACTTTTAGTTAAAGGTATTTTCTACCTTGACTATTTAGATCTTTACCAAACTTTTAATCCAGATATCTGAAGTCTTTCAGTGGCATTTACACTGTCAGATATCGGAGTAAAGTAGAATGCCCTGTCTACATGAAAGTGCTTTGGAAAGGCTGATCATTTTTTACTGGCATTTCCTTGCTGTGCCCTTGCTATTTCCGAGCTGTCCTCTTTAAGCAATGAAGCAGTCAGTTTTGAGAAGGCTGATTCGTCAGGGTCCAGTGCTCTCCTGCCATTCATTTGCTGAAACTGTACGTTTTAATGAAGTTGTCTGATCTGTGTTGCCAAACACTAGAATTTTGCTGCTTCAATTCTAATTACCTCTACGGGCGAACGCTGTTTTATTAGAGCCCCTGGGTGTTCTGTTTATCAAATGTCCATACACTATGGTGTGAGGCACATAGCTTAGGTCCGCTGGGCTTTCGGGTTATGGATGAAGGAGTCAAATGTTTTCGTCAGAATCGTGAAGTGCAAGTGGGATTACCTTTTGTGGGCTGTCAGCGATGCACCTTCTGTGAGTTGTTTCCTCTTTCCCCATCAGCCAGTGTGAACACAAGTGCCTGAATAATGTGGCTATTAATGGTAGCTCTCGGATTTTGTTTTCCCCTTTGGGGCAATATGCTTATTCTTTCCTTTTCTGTAATTGCCTGATACCCACATTGTGCTTCCTGGGTTGTGCATCATACAGCGTAGTGACAAACACTGAGGGCTCTTGTGAAACTGGAAGACCGCGGTGGTGGGCGGGAGGGGACACAGGACACTGTGGCGTGGAAGGGAGGATGAGCATCATGTTTCTGATCTGATGAGATCAGTGTTTCTCAGGCCCTTTTCACCCCTGACGCTGGCTTCATTCAGCTCCTCCCAGGTAACACGCTGGGTCCACAGGTGCTGTTGGTTAACCTGGACTATGCTGACTGGCCGGTGACCTGGCCCTCCACCCTCTGATCAGTAGGCAATGCTTCACGGTGATTAGGGGCAAGGCTTCTGCCATCCCGTAAACCAAATCCCAGCCTCAGCAATGAAGAGTTTGGCAAGTTACACTTGACTTCTCTAACCTCAGTCCTCATGGATGAAAAGGGTCCAGCGACTGCCTTGTTATGTTTTTGTAAGGGTTGAAGGAGACGATGCAGGGGAGGTGCTCGGGGTACAGGCCGTGCCACGCAGGAGGTTCTCAGTGCATGACCAGTGCTGTCTTGGCCCAGCTCGGGCCCATCCCCTGACGCGTCCCAGAGGCCTTGTCACAGGCCCTCACTGCTTCCATCAGGGCACTGACAGTGTAGACTCCTTGCTTTATTAATGAGCTGTGAAGATAGAAAAAATACAGATTATCAAGATTTTAACTCGTCTCCTGTATCGTGCTTTTACCCTGGGACTCAGTCATAGATTTGGGGGAGTGGGAGGGGCGCTCCCAGAGGAGCATCTAATGATGAAATAGTCTTTAGTCAGAATCATCCCTCCTCTCCAGCTCTGGCCTGTGGTCTTTGAATGAAACGTGTGTGCCCTTGTCTCTTTCCACCAGTCTTCCAGATGGGCCCAAGAAGAAATGGAGCCCACATACTCATGCTCGTGTTTTCTGTCGTATATTCCTCTCCTCTGACTTTAAGAAGCTAATGTCATGGTTTTGAGTGCACAATTTACCCCCATAAGCTCATGTGATTGTGAACGAGAAAAGACCTTATTACCGTTGCTCAGTTTGATAAAAGTTAATAGAAGTATGCTTGATTCACATTTACGCCTTCTCTACTGCCCTTTGCGTGCATTTAGCATTCTTTCTGGGAAAATTATGCTCCAGTCCGGAGCAGTAACTCTTAGTTCCCCTAGAGATCCTTGTCTCTTCTTGAGCAGGAACAATTGCTCTGCCCAAGTTCTCCCTCTGCTGTGCTGTGTAAGAAGGCACAAATAAGAGGGAAGAGCAAGTAAAGATATTCTGTATTATAATTGTTATAAAGCCCCCACTTTCTGCTGAGCAAAGTTCATGATATATGGATGGTCTGTGAACCAACAAAGACAATACAAGATAACACGTCATTTTAGTTAACCTGTGGAATAGAAGTGGAACACTTTCCTCTGGAGCGACTGTGGGATTATTCGTCTTTTTTTATTCTGTGCATCAAATATTTTTTTCCTAAGCACCCCTAGTAATAATGTTAGTGGGGAAGTTTGATAATCAGAGTGTACCTTAGTTTTTATTTTTTTGTTTGTTTTGAGGCAGACTCTTGCTCTTGCGCCAGGCGCCAGGCTGGAGCGCAGTGGCAGGATCTCAGCTCACTGCGACCTCCACCTCCTGACTTCAAGCAAGTCTCCTGACTCAGCCTCCCAAGTAGCTGGGACTACAGGCACGCATCACCATGCCCAGCTAATTTTTTTTTTGTATTTTTAGTAGAGACGGGGTTTCACCATGTTGGCCAGGAAGGGCTTGATCTCTTGACCTCGTGATCCACCCGCCTCGACCTCCCAAAGTGCTGGTATTACAGGTGTGAGCCAGCGCGCCTGGTCAAGTATATGTTAGTTTTATATCTCTCTGCAGATCGAGTAGTGGGGCTGGCAGAGGCCTTTATTCTGCAGTGACTCTGGGACCTCCAAGCATGGAGCCCTGGGACCTGATTGTTTGGGATCTGATTCTGCGTTCTTAGTGTCCAGGGTTAGTTAGCAGGGGTTTGGGGGTTAGCTTTTGTAGTAAAGGAAGTACCTATGTCAAGTGGCACTCACTCATGAGTGGAGGAAAAGCTGGAGTATTGGCTTCAGAACGAGCAAAGTAATTGCCAAGAGTATTATAGAAAATGTGCATTTAGTTACAAAAATGTGTATCTCAAACAATAGCTTTCTTTCTAGTAAGACTGACCTGTGTTTGCTGACAGAGGGGTCTTTGAACAAGGAGCAGTATGTGTCATTTTACCAAATGGAACGAAAAATAAAAGATTTATTAGCTTCACTTTCTCCACAAGAATAGGTTTTCTATGTATCGTTAGTTACTTTATCACGAATAACATGTAGTGTCATGTTGGTGCTTCTTAATCACCCTTTCCTTCCAGGCAACCGTGAGAATAATTAGATGAAATTGGCGGCAGACCGCTGCTTCCACATTAATCTTCTTAAGCTGGTGTCCGTGAAACATTCAAACGTTAGCGTTCACCGCAGAAGTGTTCTGAAGCGTGTGTTTCTGAAGTTCAAAATTTTTAGTCCTCAGTATTTGGAAAGCAAACACTTTGTCTTGTGTTAAGCAATGGCGTACATGGCGAAACCCACATGAAATAAGTGGCTCTCATCAGTGGAGGAACAAATCTGCTGAGAAAGCGGTTTCAGAGCCAGGTGCGGTGTGGGTATTTTCGTAAGCCTTGGAAACCACCTGTCCAGTCGAGGTTACTGGATTCTCTGCTTCATGTTCCCATGATACCCAGGCCAGCAGAAGCCTCACCATCTAGAGGGTCACCGGGCAGAGGAAAAGATAGGATGAAGAAGCTGTCACTGGCTCCTAGTCCTCTACCCACGTGAGTTTAATTGGCCAGAGCAAGTGTCAGTTTCATCACTAGTGTCATTGTCCAAGCAGACAGGGAAATGCCACTAAACTACATTCCTAGGAGAGAGAAGTGAGAAATTTGTTAGTCATTCATAATGACTGAACAAAAAATGCAGGGTGATGATTCAGATGGAAAGCTGGTTCCTTGAAAAGTCTGATGGCTTAGATGAAACTTTGGTGAGGCTGATCAACGAGAGAGGACACAGTGGAAAGGCAGTATAAACAGGGTCAGGGAAGTTTCCTGAAGGTGTAATGGAATGCTCTGTGGGTTTATTACAGTATGTTTGAAAAATTTGGACATTATAGATGGTTTTCTAGGAAAATAGAAATAACCAAATTGGGTCAAGATGTTGTAGATGCCTGAGTAGAAGTGTTGAGTTTTTAAATTTCTTTTAAGGTCTGCTGGTGTGATACTGTGAAGTTTATATTTGATCCTCACCCGTTTGCTAGCATACAGCTCCTAAAATCCTTAGAAACTGTCCTCACATGCTGTCTTTGTGTATGCCAATGAGTTGATGGCAGGCATCCCCTGGGGTAGCTTCAGGATGGTGACTTGTCACCTGAATGACCGAGGCAACGTTAGAGGGCTGAAAACTTTCAGTCCCAATCCCCAACTTCTGGGGAGGATAGAGGCGCTGAGGTTAAGTTGATCACTCATGGTCAGTGTTATGATCAGTCTTGCATACATAACAGAGCTTCCATAAACCCCTAAAAGACCTAAAACGGAACCCCAGAATTCAGAGAACTTCTGGATAGCTGGATACGTACGGGTTGATGGGAGCTCCACACCTCTTTCCCCACGCCTTGCACTATGCGTCTCTCCATCCACGTCTTTTGTAATACACTTTGTAGTAAAATGGTAAACATGTTCTCCTGAGTTCTGTGAGCCTCCCTAGTAAAGTAATTGAACCAAAGAGAGGGTCAAGGGAACCCCAGCTTGATGCCGGTGGGTCAGAAGTTCCAGAGGCCCAGACTTGTGATGAGTGTCTGAAGGGGGAGGGGTGCGTAGCCTTGTGGGACTCAGCCCTCGCCCTGTGTGGTCTGATCTTGTCTCCAGGTGGATAGTGTTGAAGTAGGGAACACCTAGCTTGTGTCAGCTGCAGAATCGAGTGCTTGCTTCGTGTGGATTTGGTCACGGAAGTCTCCTGGGTTGATTATTACTGAGTGAGAAAAGAGAAAAAGCTCTTTGAGTTTGTGTGTTTTCCCACAAAACTGGTAGAAATGCATGGAGGCTGGTTGCTTTTATGAGTGAGTTCTACCAGATCTCCTAGAAACAGATATTACATGCACAGTAAATATTTTTGGAATGAAATGGATCGACGAGGTTGGCGTGAGATTGATGCTAAAATCAGAAGAGGGTGTCACTGAGAAGTCAGCATCACTTATGAACATAGATGCGGCAATCTTAAAGCAGCTAAGCCGACAGGGTCTGGAAGCACGTTAGGAGAGGAGGCACAGCTCTGTGCCTTCGAGTCTTTGCTGACGTCTTTTTCTGAAGGAGCGACGCTTTGCTTGCCGCACTCCCAAGCCACCTTGCCCTATTTGCTGTAACATATCTCATAATTATTTAGTATGGCATTTATTGCCGTCTCCTCCTGGTACAAGGTAAACACCATAAGGGCAGGGCGTTCTCCTGTTTCGTTCACTGATAAAACACCAACTACCTAGAAACGTTGCAGAAATGACTCATCCTGAATGCAAAACAGGATCCCGATTGGATCCGGGAACAGGAAGGCCATCAGAGGAAAACTGGTGCCACTCGAATCGTCCGTAACTGAGTTGTTAGTGTTGTATTAGTGTGAATTTCTTAGTTTTCATAAATACAACACATGTAAGATGTTAACATTAGGGAAACCTGGGTGATGGGTATATGGAAACTCTGTAGTATCGTTGAAACTCTTCTATAAAGCTCAAGTTATTTCAAAGGAAAAGCTCATTAAAATGAGAGATACCAAGAGCCTTCATTTAAAAAGTAAAATTTCTGTTAAATGACAGCACCTCAGTGAGTCTTATCCTGACCACCCAATTTCAAATCCTGTGCAGCCCCACTGTTGCCCTCTCAACCTTGCTTCCCTGCTCTGCTTCTTTCTTTTTTGCCAGAGTATTTGCTATCTTCTAATACATTATACAGTTCACTTACTTATTACGCTGCTTGTCGTCTGTTTATGTGAGGATAGGGGACTTTGTTTGCCTGGCCCAAAATAGCTGTATATGAAAAACAACCCCACAGCAAACCACGTTTCACTGTGGGCGAGGGGTGGAAAAGACGAATAGGAAAGGTCTAGGTCAAGCCTGCTAATGAACATGCTGGTTGCTTTTTGGGGTTGCACTAGTTACTAGCGGAATAGTCCCTGGGAACGGGCACAGGGCTTAGAGCGGGACAAGCCCTCGGTCTCGAGGGGCGCTTACAGGAACTGAGAGGAGCACCACCTTACATGTTGCACCCCCTGTCTCTCGCCTCATCCTAGTTCCAGACTGCAAAGACTTCCTCTTTATTTTTGAATGATATGAAATTCAATAATTTCATTTATAATGTGTGTTAATTACTAAGTTTAAAAAAATATTCATAGCAATGAAAAAGGGAACAAAAGAACTGCAAGCTGTTTGTAAAACCCTTTAAAAATGACCAAGAAATTATTTTGCCTTTAAAATGAGAAATTAAGACTAAAGAATTACTCATTTTCCGTTCTCCTTGGGACCTAAGTTACTCCCTCCCATGCGATGCTGTGTTGAGGAAAGCAAAATTCACAACTCACTGTTTTTGGCCCAAATGTAGTTTATCGTGCTGAAGCAGTAACATGAATCAGATCAAATGTGCCAAAGTGGGGAAATATCAGTACCAGGATCGTACTGAAACTGCAGAAACAGTTGCTCGAAGTAGTTTTCTTTTGTGATCTCAAACTCATCTTCAGGCATGGTCTTCTGAGTTCTACATACTTGAATTCATTTGCCGCCCACCTGAAGCATGGAGGACCATGCGGTGTCTCTCAGCTGACGGGCAGGGGAGTCCCTGCTGCAGCACTGGTGTCTGAGTGAGTTACCCTCCCTCCCAGCTCACTTAACTCACTGATGGGGTTTGCCTTAACACAGAAAAATATGGTCATTAAAGTGCAAAAAGGCAATAATTCAACCTTGTGCAAAGAATGAAGCAATGGAGATGGTCTGCTCATTTGTCTTTATGATGATGTGATTGTATTTCTGTGTGGTCATGATGGAAATTGTGATCTATTGCAGGAGCATCAGAACAGCATTCTGGGTAACACCATGCAAAGTGTGATTGCGTTACTCAACAATCTAGTTGCCTGCAAAGATTCGAATATGAAGCTACTTTATGAACAAGGTAAATGCTTCATAGAATTACTCTGATCGAGTTTTGCCTATTCGTAAGTTTCTTCATCTTATCTAGCAGGGTATAGAAGTACTAGTAAAAGTTGATGAGTCAAAACAGATATTTAATAAATTTTAAGTCGTCTCACTAGCAAAAGTTGGACGTGTGGGATGGTTTCTCTAAGTTAATTTATTCTCTTTCATGGCATAAAGTCAGTAGGCATTGCTTAAAGATGACAAACCAAGAAACAGACGTATAATCACAGTGTTTAGACTGATTGGTCTCTGTCTTCATCTGTTTTCTGTTGCTGTAACTGAATACCTGAGACTGAGTAATTTAAAAGGAAAAGAAATCTCTTTTGTGCAGTTCTAGATGCTGGGAAGCCCAAGATTGAGGGGCTGCATCTGGCGAGGGCCGTCTTGCTGTTGGAGACTCTTTGCAGAGTCCAAAGGCAGGGCAGGGCATCGCGTGGTGAGGGGCTGAGCTCGCTGGCTCAGGGTTGTCTTCCTCCTCTTATGCAGTGACTCATGTCCCCTCCTAATGACCTTCTCTAACCCTAACTGCTACTCCAAGTTCTCACCTCTGATACCATAGTTGCAGTTCCCATCCTCTTAATGTCATTTTAACAGGGGTTAAGGGTCAGCATGCGTTTTGGAGGGGACAAGCATTTGAACCCCATAAGACTGCCAATCAAAATAAAAACAGATATGACCAAAAGCACCTTGGAAAATGAAACCGGATGAGTTGGCGGTGGTTTACTTTGTGTCTTATGCTTGTCTGTACTGTTACAATTCTAAAACTCATGTTTACTCGTGCTTTACTTAACAGACGTGTGTTCTGAGAAATGCATTGTTAGGATTATCCTTGTGGAACACCATAGTGTGTACTTACAAAATCTAGGTGGCGTAGCCTGTTACACACCTAGGCTGTGTGGCGTGGCCTGTTGCCTCCAGGCTGCAAACCTGTGCAGCATGTTACTGGGCTCGATACTGTAGTCAGTTGTGACACAGAGCTGTAAGTATTTGGTCCTGAAACATAGGAGAGGTGTGGCAAACATATGACATAAAAGATAAAGCAGGATACACCTGTGTAGGGCACTTAGTATGGATGAAGCTTTCAGGACTGAGTGAGCCAGTGAGTGGGTGGTGGGTGGACGTGGAGGCCTGGGATGTCCTGTGCACTGCTGTAGACTTTATCAACCTGCGCTCTTACGCTACACTCAGGTTATAAACAATATTTTTCTTTGTTCCGCAGTAAAGTAACCTTAGTTTGCTGTGACTTTTAAACTTCATAACATAAAAATCCTTTCCTACTTGTTGACTCTTTTGTAATAACACTTAGCTTGCAACACAAGCGCATGGCGTAGCTTTATATCCTCATTCTGTAAGTGTTTTGTTTTTTGTTTTCTTTTTTTTTTAGACAGGGTCCCATTCTGTCACCCTGGCTGGAGTGCAGTTAGGCCATCACCGCTCACTATAGCCTTGAACTCCCTGAGCTCAGATGATCCTCCTACCTCAGCCTCTCCAGTAGCGGAGACTACAGGCGCATGCCACCCTGCCCAGCTAATTTTTCTGTAGAGACAGGGCTTCATCATGTTGCTTAGGCTGCCCTTGAACTCTTGGGCTCCAGTGATCTGCTCACCTCAGCCTTTGAAAATGCTGAGATTGTAAGTGTGAGTCGCCGCACCTGGCCACGTTTTTCTATTTTTAAATTTGATGAACTTTTTTAGTTTTTAAACTTTTGTGTCAAAAACTAAGACGAAAACACACGCATTAACCTTCACCTAAATGGGATCAGGATCATCCAGATGTCACTAGGAGACAGGAAATTTTCAGCTTCATTGTAATTTTGTGGGGCCACCGTCGTGTATGCAGTCTACTGTTGACTGAAGCATCATGCAGTGCAGGACGATATAGATTCCTCTCATGTTAACAGCTGTCACTGGAATCCTTCACAAAAATAAGACGGGACAAAATCTGTCACTGAATAAATTTACCAAGTCATTGTTTTAATTTCTGCCTGTCCCACCCCCCAAGAATTTAGAGTTCTGCTTTTCTTTCTTTTCTTTTTTTTGAGACAGAGTCTTGCTCTGTTGCTCAGGCTGGAGTGCAATGGTATGATCTCAGCTCACTGCAACCTCCACCTCCTGGGTTCGAGCAATTCTCCTGCCCCAGCCTCTTGAGTAGCTGGGATTACAGGCAACTGCCATCAGGCCCAGCTAATTTTTGTATTTTTAGTAGAGACAGGTTTCACCATGTTGGCCAGGATGGTCTGTCTCAAATGCCTGACCTCAGGTGATCCACTAGCCTCAGCCTCCCAAAATGCTGGGATTACAGGTGTGAGCCACCCCACCCAGCCTAGAGTTCTGTTTCTGTGTGGTTATTATATTTCAATGCTAGTAATACTTTTTTCCTCCCCTGAGAAAAATAGGCACTTACCCCCAGTGATAAATACTGCCAACAGTTGTGGGGCTTTGGTATGTAGAGATATTTATTTATTTATTTTTTTAGAGATGGAGTTTCGCTCGTTACCCAGGCTGGAGTGCAATGGCGCGATCCCGGCTCACCGCAACCTCCGCCTCCTGGGTTCAGGCAATTCTCCCGCCTCAGCCTCCCTAGTAGCTGGGATTACAGGCACGCGCCACCATGCCCAGCTAATTTTTGTATTTTAGTAGAGACGGAGTTTCGCCATGTTGACCAGGATGGTCTCAATCTCTTGACCTCGTGATCCACCCGCCTCGGCCTCCCAAAGTGCTGGGATTACAGGCGTGAGCCACCGCGCCCGGCCGAGATGTTTATTCTTTCACATAGCAACACCCTGTTCTCCTTTATGGATGTAGCAGAATTTATTTAACCAGGGCTCTAATGGTAGATATGTGCTGCTCCGATATTTTGCAGTGACAGACAGTTCTGCAGTGAATAGCTTTATACATACATCCTTTCACATGGGAGCAGGAACATGTATAGGAGAAATTCCTGGAGTCGGAATTGTTAGATCAAAGGATATATACATATGTAATTTTTGTAGATATTGACAAGCTGCTCTAAGTGATGTGCCAATTTAAATTTCCACCAGGACACATGAGATTGCTTGTGTTTGGATTAAGGGCGTGTTCTGCTTCCCCATTTGTTCAAGACGTTTTTACGTTCTTCAGAGATGTTTTGTAGTTTTCTTTTTATATAGGTCGTGTGCATTTCCTGTCAAGTTTATGTCTTCCTAAGCATTTTATCTTTTTTGCTTTCAATGAAAATGAGGACATTTCTACAATTATGTATTCCAATTTCTTTTTAAATTATTTTACTTGATTTTGGAGACAAAGTCTCACTGTGTTACCAACTCTGGAGTGCAGTAGCACGATCAGAGCTTATTGCAGCCTGGAGCTCCTGAGCTCAAGCGATCCTCCCACATCAGCCTCCCAATTAACCAGGACAACAGGCACATGCCACCGAGCCTGGCTGATTTTTTTTTTTTTTTTTTTTTTTTTTGTGGAGACAGCATCTTGCCGTGTTAACCAGGCTGGTCTCAAACTCCTGGCCTCAACTTTGTCTTTCTACCTCGGACTTCCAGAGCACTGGTTGGTAGTACAGGTGTGAGCCACCATGCCTGGCCACAGTTTCTTATTTTAAATATGTTTGAAAGTTTTTTACTTCTGTATATACAATTTTGTATCTAAGTTAATTCTTTTATAATTCTTAATAGTTTCTAGGTGATTTTCTTCGTTTTCCAGTCATATAATCCTAATAATTATAAATAACAATGGTTTTCTTTCCAGTTGTTATGAATCTATTTCTCCTCTCTGGTCTGAGTCCAAGACTCAAAGAGAGTGGGGTAGAAGATGTGTTGGATTTATCTGCAGAACTTTTTTCTGGTTAAGGAGGTACTTGACTATTTTAATTTTTGTTTTCTTTTTAATCGGAAATAGTGACTTTTGTCAAGTGATTTTTTTTTTTAGCCTCTATGGAAATGATCAAATGATTTTTCCTCGAATATATTTATATAATGCATTATGTTGGATAGGTTATCTTATATTGAACCCATCCTGGCATTTAAGTCAGTAACCACACTTGTTGATAATTTACAGATCTTTAATTGTGCTATTTTAGTTCTTTGTTAATATTTTATCTAGGATTTTTCATCGCCATTCATTGGTATGATTGGTCTGTGATTTTACTTGTTCATTTTTTATGGGGGAAACACATTCTTTGCCCAGATTTTAATATTAGTGCTATATTGCCTTATTAAAAAAATTTTTTTTCCTCTTTCTCTATTTCTGGAAAGTTCATGTATTATTGAAATTATCTACTCCTTAAAAGATCGGTAGAATTTCTCTGTGAAGGCATCTGACTGGTGCTCTCTTTTTGCAGTATGTTGGTGCTGATAGCTCTGTGATGCTTTTCTCTATAGCAATAATGAAACTTAAAATTTTTCCGTGGACGTTCACTCATGATTTGGTTCTCTGTTTGTCTGTTATTGGTGTACAGGAATGCTTTTGATCTTTGAACATTTGTTTTTTAGATTGCACATTTGGATGAGAACATGTGATACTTGTCTCTGTTCCTGGCTGAGTTCACTTAACATGATGACCTCTACTTCCATCCATGTTGCTGCAAATGACATGACTTCATTCTCTTTTACAGCTGAGTAGCATTCTGTCATGTGTGGATACCACATTATCCATTTATCTGTAGACTGAATATTGTATCTACACATGGATGGGATGTTATTCGGTTGATTCCACACCTTGGCTATTGGGAGTAGTAAACAAACAGGTGCAGTTATCCCTTTGATATACTGGTTTCTTTTCCTGTGGGTAAATATCCAGTATGCATACTAACCACATCAGAGTAAATGGGGCATCCATCCCATCAAGCATTTATCCTTTATGTTTCAAACAATCCAATTATACTTTGTTTCTTTTTTAAAATATTTAACTGTATATTTTTAAAGATACAGTTAAATATTTTTTTTATCAGAGCCACCCTGTTGTGCCAGCAAATACTAGGCCTTATTCATTCAATTGCTTGATCAAATGACACTTCTGTGAAACTGGAGGTTATAATGTTAGTAAAATGATCTAAGAATGGCAAGACAAACTTCACATGTTCTCAGTTATTGGAGGGAGCAAAAAATTAAAACAACCGAACTCACAGAGATAGATAGTAGAATGAAGGTTACCAGAGGCTGGGAAGCACAGTGGGTTGTGCCGACGGGGGAGGTGGAGATGGCTAAATACTTAGAAAGAATGAATAAGGCCTAGTATTTGCTGGCAAAACAGGGTGGCTCTGATAAAAAAAAATAACTAAAAGTATAAATAGATTGTTTGTAACATAAAGGATAAATGCTTGATGGGATGGATGCCCCATTTACTCTGGTGTGGTTATTATGCATTGCATGCCCATATCAGAATATCTCATGTACCCCATAAATATATAGACCTACTATGTGTTCACACACACACAAAAAGAAATCTCCATGCTGTTTTTGATAATGGCTGTACTGGCATTCCTACCAATGGGGTATAAGAGTTCCCTCTCTACATCCTCTCCAGCATCTGAAATTTATTTGTCCTTTTGGTACTAGCCGTTCTGACTGGAGTAGGATAGTATCTCATTGTGGTTTTGATTTGCATTTTCCTAATAATTAGTGATGTTGAGCATTTTGTGATATACCTATTGGCAGTTTGCGTGTCCTCTCTTGAGAAGTGTCTATTCAAATCCTTTGCCTACTTTTTAATGGAATTATTGTTGTTCTGTTGAGTTCCTTGTGTATTTTGTGTATTAGTTCCTTGTTGGATGAATGGGTTGAAAGTACGTTTTCCCATTCAAAAAGTTGTCTCTGCAGTCTGTAGATTGCTTCCTTTGCTATGCAGAAGCTTTTACGTTTAATATAGTTCCATTTGTCTATTTTTTTGTTACCTGTGCTTCTGATGTTTTAGCCATAAAATATTTGCCTAGGCCAAGGTACTGAACACTGTGAATACATGAGTTTATATCTGGGATCTCCATTCTGTTCCACGGGTCTGTGAGTCTGATTTTGTATCCGTACCAAGTTATCTTGGTTCCCTAGCATCGTAATGCATTTTGAAGTCAGATAGTATGATGCCTTTTTCTTTTCTTTTTTTTTTTCCTCTCCTCAGGATTGTTTTGGCTATTTGGACTCTTTTTTGGTTCCATACGAATTTTAGGATTTTTTTTTCTATTTGTATAAGAATTGGCATCAGTACTTTGATAGGAATTGCTATGAATCTGAATATAGCTTTTGGCAGTATGATCATTTTAACGATATTCTTCTAATCCATGAGCTTAGGATGTTTTCCCATTCATTTTTGTCCTTCTCCATTTCTTTCATTAGTGTTTTGAAGTTTTCCTTTTAGAAGTATTCCGGCCAGGCGCGGTGGCTCACGCCTGTAATCCCAGCACTTTGGGAGGCCGAGGCAGATGGATCACGAGGTCAACAGATCGAGACCATCCTGGTCAACATGGTGAAACCTCATCTCTACTAAAAACACAAAAAATTAGCTGGGTGTGGTGGCGCGTGCCTGTAATCCCAGCTACTCAGGAGGCTGAGGCAGGAGAATTGCCTGAACCCAGGAGGCGGAGGTTGCAGTCAGCCAAGATCGCGCCATTGCACTCCAGCCTGGGTAACAAGAGAGAAACTCCGTCTCAAAAAAAAAAAGAAAAAAAAAAAAAGAAAGAAGTATTTGAGCTCCTTGGTTAAATTTATTCCTAGATATTTTTTTAAACTGTTGTAAATGGGTTTGCCGTCTGGATTTTTTTTTTCCTCAGCTAGTTTATCATTGGTGTATAGAGACTCTACTAATTTTTATATATTGATTTTGTATTCTACAACTGTACTAAATTTATGTATCTGTTCCAAGAGAGTTTTTGGTGGAGTCTTTAGTTATTTTCAGATCTAAGATTATATCATTAGCAAAGACGCACAAGCTTGAGTTCCTCTTCTCCTGAGTGCTTTGTTTGTTTCTCTGGCCTGATTGCTCTGGCTAGGATTTCCAGTAATACCTTGAATAGGAGTGGTGAAAGTGGGCATCCTTATCTCGTTCCAGTTCTTGGAGGAAAGGTTTTCAGCTTTCCACCATCCAGCATGATGTCAGCTGTTGGTTTGTCCTATTTGGCCTTTATAATTATATATTGGGGTATATTCCTTGAGCGCCTAGTTTGCTGAGAGTTTTTATCATGAAGCGATATTGAACCGTGTTAAATACCTTTTCTGCATTTTTTGAAATGACCGCATGGTTTTATCCTTCATTCTGTGAGATTATTTATCACACTGATTGACTTGCATATGTTGAACCATCCTCGTATCCCTGGGATAAATCCCACTTGGTCACAGTGCATTATCTTTTTGATGTTCCGTTGAATTCTCTTTGCTAGTGTTTTGTTGAAGATTTTTGTGTCTGTGTTCATCAGGGCTATTGGCCTGTAGGGTTTTTTTTGTTTTTTTTTTTTTGTAGTAGTTGTGTTCTTATCTGGATTTGGTATCAGGGGAATGCTGGCCTTGTAGAATAAGTTAGGGAGAATTATCTTCTTTGCATTTTTCTGCTGTAGTTGGTGGAGAATTGGTGTTAATTCTTCTGTGAATGTTTGGTAGAAGTCGGCAGTGAAGTGATCTGGTCCTGGACTTTTCTTTGCTGTAAGATTTATTATTATTACTGATTCAGTCTCATTACTCATCATTGGTCTACTCAGGATTCAATCTTGGTAGTTTTATATGTCTAGGAATGTGGCTGTTTTCTCTAGGCCTTCCAGGGTGTTAGTGTATAGCTGCTCGTAATCATCTCTCATGAGCTTTTGTATTCCTGTAGTAACAGTTGTAATGTCTCCTTTGCCATTTCTGATTTTGTTTATTTGGATCTTTTTCTTTCTCTTCTTGTAGTGTTGCTAGTGGTTTTTTGATTTTGTTTTTTCAAAAGACAAACTTCATTTTCGTTGATCCTTTATACTCCTTTGTCTCTTTTTTTCTTTTTAGATCTAATCTGATCTTTATTATTTCCTTCTCCTAATTTTGGTTTTGGTTTGCTTTTGCAGTTTCTTTAGGTATGTTGTTAGCTTGCTTATGTGAAATCTTTCTACTTTTTAATGTAGATGTGTTACTGCTATAAACTTCCCTCTTGGCACTGCTTTTGTTGTGTCCCATACGTTTCGATATGTTTTATTTCAGTTTTCATTTGTGTCAGTGACTTTGTCTTTGTGTTTTGTTTTCTGATTTCTTCACTGACCCAGTGGCCATTCAGGAGCATATTCACTTCCATGTATTTGTATAGTTTCCAATGTTCTTTTTGGTATTGATTTCTAGTTTTACTCCATTATGTTCTGAGAAGATACTTCTTATGATTTTGATTTTTAACAATTTGTTGAGACTCATTTCGTGGCCTGACATTGTCTATCTTGGAGAAGGTTTTATGTGCTGATGAGAAGAACGCATATTCTGCAGTTGTTGGATTAAATGTTCTGCAAATGTGTGTTAGGTCCATTTGATCTAAAGCACAGTTTAAATCCAGTGTTTTGTTGAAGGTTTTTCTGTCTGTATTGTCTGATAACGAGAGTGGTATGTCAAAATCCCAAACTACTAAAATCCATTAATATCTCTCCCCTTAGCGCTGATATTTACTTTATGTATATGGGTTCTGTGGCATTGGGTACATATATATTTAAAGTTGTTGTATTCTCTTGCTGAATTGATCCCTTTATTATTATGTAATGACTTTGTTTTTAGTGTTTTTGACTTGAGGTCTAGTTTAGCTTATATAAATACAGCTACTTTTGCCTGCTTTTGGGTGGTGTATCTTTTTCCATACCTTTAGTTTATATGCATGTTTAGAGGTGAAATACATTTCTTGTAGGCAGCAAGATGGTTCATGATTTTCAAAATTCATTCAGCTAGTCTATACCTTTTAAGTGGTGAGTTCAATCCATTTACATTCAAGGTTATTACTGATAGGTAGGGACTTATTTCAGCCATTTTGTTATTTATCTTCTGGTTGTTTTGTGTATCTTTTGTTTCTTTCTCTTTTATTGTTTATCATAGTTAAACAGTAACTACTTAGGCTTTATGTTTTGCTCACATTTGAGTTTTTCCTCCATCTAATTTTTGTGTCTGTTCTACCAGTAAGCTTTATACTTTTGTGATGATAAATATTGTCCTTCCCCTTCCATATGTAGGATTCCTTTAAGCATTTTTTTGTGGGTCTGGCCTAGTGGTGATGAGCTTTGTTAGTTTTTATTTGTCTGCTAAAGATTTATTTATCTTACATTTTGAAGGATAGATTTGCTGGACATAGTTTTCTTGGCTCACAGGTTTTTGCTGCTGCTGTTTTCTTTTTCTTTCAGCACTTCGAATATATCATCCAATTGTCTTCTGACTTGTAGAGTTTCTGCTGAGAAATCCAGTTAGGCTGATGGTCATTTCCTTCTATGTAGTTTGACACTTTTTTTTGTATTTCTGTTTATAGAATTCTCTCTTTTACTCTGATTTTTGACAGTTTGACTAGAATGTGCTTTGGAGAAGACCTTTTTGAGTTGTATTTGTTTTGGAATATTTGAGCTTCCTGTTTCTGTAGTCTAAAGAGCTTGCAAGACTTAGGAAATTTTCAGCTATTATTTTATTACATAGGTTTTCTATGCTGTTTTTTTATCTCTTCTACTTCTGGAACACCCAGAATTTGAATATTTGCTCTCTTTATGGTGTCTGATATACTATAGAAGCTTTTTCATTTTTATTATTTTTTATCTGGGTTATTTCAAAAGACGCTTCTTCAATTTCTAAAATTCTGTCTTCTGCTTTATATAGTCTTTATCGAAGTTCTGGACTGAATTTTTACTCCATTCATTTAATTCTTCAGTTC
This sequence comes from Leontopithecus rosalia, assembly GCA_028533165.1. Taxonomy (NCBI): domain Eukaryota; kingdom Metazoa; phylum Chordata; class Mammalia; order Primates; family Cebidae; genus Leontopithecus; species Leontopithecus rosalia. The sequence continues at coordinate 1,946,770 of CM052664.1, forward strand.
CAGATTTTCCGTTCCAGATTTGATCCTCCTTAGTGATAGCTGTCTCTTTGTTGAAATTCTCATTGAGATCATGAGTTACATTTCTGATTCCTTTGTTTTGTTCATCTGTATCTCTTACATTTCACTGAGCCTCTTTAATGTCATGACTTTGAGTTTTTTTTTTTTTTTACAAATATCTTTGAATCCTTTTTTGTTGGAATCTATTACTAGAGAATTGTTTTCTTCCTTCGTTGGTTTCATTGTTTGTTTTTTTGCCTTCATTTTTCTTGTGTCCTTATGTTGATGTCTATGCATCTTTGTAACAGGCACTTCTTCCTGTTTTTTCAGATTAGGTTTCTTAGGGGGAGACTTTTTCTTGTAGATGTATCTGTAGCGTTGGTTGAGTAGGGCACTTCAGCTTTGATTCTGGGCTCATGCAGTAGTGTACTCTCTATGATTTCTTTGGCTGCGGTCAGCATCAGTGGTACCTGTGATTTCCTCTCTGGCTAGGATATGGTTGTTAATGGAGGCATTGGTGACATTTTGCTGGGGGTTGGAGATGCCAGCCACTGTTGGGCTCCCACGTGGCATATGCTGATGCTAGCAGTGGTAATGATGTTCTGAGCATGCCAATTTCCAGGCCCCCAGGTAGCATGTATGGGTGGATAGGGCAGGAGAGTCCCCAGGTCCTGAGACAGTGTGCTTGGCTGCTGGTGGCAGGTAGGCTTTGTCTTGTCAGGGTTTCTGATAGTTTATGTGCTTGCTCAGGGTGATAGGTGGAGTGGGCTAGTCACCAGACCCCCAGGCAGTATTCAGGGCAGTGGGAGTTGGGGTGGGCTGGGTCCTGTGTCAGGCCTCCTGGTGCATATGTGTGCCTAGGGCAACAGATGTTGAGATGAACCCCAGGCCCTTGGGAGGTATGCTTAGACACCTAGAGGGTTGACTCCAGGTGAAGCAGGCCTTTCCTCAGACTTTCTAAGGACACATGGTGTCCTTAGAGGACATAAGGACATATGGTGGGTGGAGCAGGGCATTCTCAGGTTCCTGTGTGGTGTGCTCAGTGGCAGCAGCAGTGGGCAAGATGAGCCTATTCTCAAGCCCTGGGGTGGTATCCTAGAGGGCTGGTCCCCAGAGCTCAGGTCCTGCTGAGCTGGGAAGGAGGAGAGCAGTGGTTAGGGATGTGAGCTAGTGGGGATTCACAGGTCTAAGGGAGGAGTGAGTTTCCTAGGGGAGTAGGGTCCAGAAACCTGTATCAGAGTTTTCCACAGGTTTTTGGTGAAGGCTGGGCCGTACCTGCACAGAGCAAGATCATATCAGGCCTTGCAGAGGTGGAGTTGGAAGGCCGAGAGCTGAACTGACATGATGGGCAGTGATGAAAGATGCTGGAACTCCAGCCTCACCACAGTGGCAGTCCTTGCTCTGCACCTGAGCATGTGTAAAACTAGCCTGACATTAAGGGCCACTGTAGACCTGCTCTAGAATACGGGTCACATCCTAAAGTCAGGGCTGAGTCCTTGGTCTAAGGATTAAATCACTATAAATCCGTCCTAACAGAGTAAAACTAAGCATTTTGGGGTCAAAGGAGCCACCAGGAGTTTGACTGCCTACCAGAACAAAAGTCAGTACCACTAAAAAGTAGGTGACATAATCCAGATTCCCCACAGCATATTATTCACAGTGGCTAGGAGAAACCAAAACTTAGGTAATACAGAAAGAATTTGAAGAATATTACCCACAATAAAATATCAGCTGAAACAAAACCCAAGATGTTGGAATTAACAGGCCAGAAATTTGAAACAACTAGACAAATATATTCAAAGCCAAAAAGTAAACATTATTTGTGAAGAGGTAGAAAATCTCATCAGAGTGACGAATCTATAAAGAAGAACCACATAGAAATCCAAAACTAAAAAGTTCAATATTTAAAACAAAAAAATTCCCTAACTGGGCTTTTCAGCAAATTAAAAACCATAGAAGATTAATAGAAATTTTTCTACCTGAAGGGCAGAGAAAAAAAACATTTAAAAAAAATGAAAAAGCATCTCTGGCCTATGGGACAGTTTCAGGGATTCTAATATATGTGTACTTGGAATCCCAGAAACAGAAGAGAAAGAATGGGGCAGAAAAAATAATTTAAAGAAGTAGTGGCCAAGATACCCCCAAATTTGGTAAAGCATCTTTGTCTACAGATTTAGAAACGTCAGAAAACCCTTGGGAGATAAAGAAGCAAATAAACAAAATTCATCTAAGCACAAGATGTCAAACTCCTAAAAATTGGAGATAAAATCTTGAAAATATTTACAGAAAAATTATATATTACGTAAAGGGTAATGAACAATACAAATGGTGGCTGACCTCTGGTCAGAAATAGTGGAGGCCAGAAAAGCAGAAAACCATTTTAAAAGTTGCCAATCTGTATTTTTATATCTCCAGAAAATATGTTTTAAAATGAGGTTGAAATAAGGACATTTCACATAAATAACAGCTAAGAAAATTTATCAGCTGCAGACCTGCTTTACATGAATTGCTCAATTAAGCTTTTCAGGCTACAGCAAAGGGATACCAGATGAAAACTCAAACTCAAATTTAGAGTAAGAAATGAAGTACACAAGAGAGAATGCATATGTGGTTAAATAGGGAAGAATACCTTTTATTTGTTACTCTGTAATTACTTAAAATGGACTAGGTAGGCTTCCAGAAAGGTACACTGAGAACCTCTGTAATCTGCCCCACAATAAAACCAACAGAAGTACTGGGTAAATTGTGAAAGTTAACATTCAGAATTCTGTAAATTACCAAGTTACCACCGGATTGCAACATTGCAAGGAAAACTGAAGAGTCTCGGTAAGAACAGTCAGGTAGTGCCAGTGTGACTTACTCTGACCCCATCCTCTCTTTCATACCTGCATGTAGCCTTGAAAACTAGCAACTTTGTAAGCACTTTCGCTGTGAAAACTAGCAGAATTGAAGCTTCTGGAATGGGCCACTTGGATTTGGAACCCCGCCTAAAAATTTCACTCCCAGAACATTGCCACAATTTGACCTGTCTCATACCTCCCTGGAAAAACCCTACTCATAGGTCATTGCCACTATTTGACCTGAACTGGAGCTCATCTGAGGGGAAAAGTCAATACTACTGGCATTTATAGCACACAATCATTGACAGTTTTTAAACATCATAGCTCGAAGTTGAGAGACCATCTGGTGCAAAGAAGAGTTTGTCCAGAAACTTAAAAGGAAGTTCTAGGAGGAAATATCCACTGGAGACTTTGCAAATCTCTTAATGTATTCCTGGGGAAAATGGAAGCCTATGTCCATGCATAGGGCTGTACATATGACCAGGAAAGACCTGAAAAGGACCCCATCTCTCTCTTCTGGCCACTGTTGAGGCCCTGTGCAGAATTGTAAATTGCCTAAATGTTGGAGGTGTGCTCCAACACGTGTACACAGCCCTTTGGCAAAGGGTGAAAGACTCACTGATTTAAGGCATTTAAGGAAACGTCTGGCCAGTCACTAGCTGGCCACTGAGCTAAATGAACAGACCCTTCTGTGGCCAGACTCTACAGGGAATATAGACTTTACAGTATTAGCACAAAAGTGTCTTTGAACAGACAAGAATAAAACAGCAGTAACAAAATATCCTCAGTGGGAGGGTCAGATTTCCAGTGTTGACACATTATATCATCCAAGGTGTTCCGTTCTCAACGACAAAATCACAAAGCATGCCAAAAAGCAAAACTGGGAAAATATGGCCTATACGCAGGAAAAAAGCAAGGCGAAGAGACTGTTTCTGAGAGGACCAGTATGTGGGATTTACCAGACGGATTTTAAATCAACTGTTTTAAGTATCTGTGAAGAACTGCAGGAAACCATGTCTAAAAGGAAAGTGTGAAAACGGTGTCACACCAAATAGAGAATATCAATGAGAGGCAGAAATTACCAAAATGAATCAAACGGAAATTCTGAAATCGAACAATAGAATAACTGAAGTGAACAGTTTACTAAAGAAGGTCAATGGTAGGTTTGAACTTGACAGAAAAGAGCTGATATGAAAACAGGCCATCACGTTTGACCTCATAGAAATGAAAAGGATTATAAGGGCATACTATGAAAAAATGTATGCCAGTAAATTAGGTGACTTAGGTGGAATTTCTAGAAAGGCAAGCTGTTTGTTAAAACTGACTGAAGAAGAAATAGAAAAAAACGAATAAACTTATGACAAAGAGATTGGATTAGTAACCACAAACATCCCACAGAGAATGTGACTACAGTCAGGGATAGTTCATTAAATACAAGAGGATAACCCAGAGGACTGTATTTGGGGATCAGATACTGCAGTGTATTCCCCAGCCCCTAATGATGCTGGCTTTTCCGCACACAATACAACATTATTCTAACACCCCCAGATCTCATCTTCTTACGGGATTAATCTCGGGCTTCCTAACCAAGGCTCTTGCCATCCAAATTAAATCTAGATATACATGAGGCTTCTTGGGTACCTATCCTCAGGTGCAGCTCCTTAAATATTGTTCCTTTCAGTTTTGGTGACCTGTGAACCAAGGACACAGATCATCTGCTCCTTCAGATTCCCCGACTACAGTGATGAGACACAGAAACACCGCCATAGACACTTTGATTTAAAAAGTAGAAAAACACATGACACCTGACAGTCACTGATCCATGGCGGTGTTGGAAACTTGATGGCAAGTTCTCTTTGTTCTAGGGGGAAAACATTATTTGCTTTAGGCAAAGTTCTGCTCCTTGGGGATGCTTCTCTGTGGCTCTTCTTCAGGCGCTCCAAACCGTCTTCCTTTTACATCATAATGGCTCCTATTTGTAGTTGAGTTGATTTCTCAGCCTGATCCCTGTCTGTTGAAGTTTAGGGGACCTTGAGACCTCTTTGCATTCTGAAAAGAATTATCCCTGTCGGGCCGGGTGCAGTGGCTCATGCCTGTAGTCCCAGCACTTTGGGAGGCCGAGGTGGGTGGATCACAAGATTAAGAGATCAAGACCATCCTGGTCAACATGGTGAAACCCCATCTCTACTAAAAACACAAAAATTTAGCTGGGCACAGTGGCGCGTGCCTGTAATCCCAGCTACTCGGGAGGCTGAGGCAGGAGAATTGCCTGAACCCAGGAGGCGGAGGTTGCGGTGAGCCGAGATCCCGCCATTGCATTCCAGCCTGGGTAACAAGAGCGAAACTCCATCTCAAAAAAAAAAATTGTCTGGAGGTGCTTCTGATGATACAATTCAGTTACAAACTTTGTTTTCTGTAAATTACTGATGTTTATTCCATTAAACAAAAATCCTACCCGTAAACTTCTTCAAAATAGTCTCCTCTCTAACTTTGGCTGGCAGTTAGGATACTGTCGAATGATGCTTTTAAGATTCTTAGTAGTCTGTTGACTGGCCGAGATAGTGGATGAGGAGTCAGATGCCTAAAATTGAGATGACAGAGCCTTGCAGCTCCTGAAAAGCATGAAAGCGTGGGATTGTGTAACTGAGGTGGGATGGAGGACAGAAGTCCCTGAGGAGGGCGGAGCTTAGGCAGTTGCAAGGGCAGGCATGAAAGGATTGTCTGTAATGTGGTGTAGGTAGCAACTGAAGTTTTGCGTTTAGTAGTTAGAGTCAGAGTTCCTGAGGGACCACAGGTGGATTTATCATGAAGCCAATGAAGCTTAAGTGTCTGGGGCCCTTGTTTATACAGGGGCAATTTAACATTCCTGATTTTGTTTTCTTCCTGTAGTCCATCCCTGTTCCCCAACTGTATATGCTTCAGTTTTCACAAAACCTAGGCACAGTCTAGGTTTTATGGAGTGAAGCCACACACATCATTGTGGTAGTAGCAGCGTTGGCGGTGGGGGTAACAGTGAGCTTCAGAAAATAGGGTGGAGGGAATTGATGGTCTGAGCATGATGGCATCTTGGGGAGAGCGAGTAGGTGGTACAGGCTAGTGATCTGAGATTCAGTAAACTGTAGCCTGCTGTCAGCTGCTTCCCTTTACAAATACAGTTTGCTTGGAACATAGACATGTCCACTGACTTGAGTATTGATGATGGCTGGTTTTATGCTATAATGGCAGTATTAAATCGTTGAGATGAAGACTGCATGGCACACAAAGCAGAAAATACAGTTGCTCCCTTGGGCAACATGGTTTCAACTGCATGGGTCCACTTATATGCGGATTTGTTTCAGTAAATATGTCAGATCAATTTCAGAAGATTTATGACAATTTGTAAAACCTCACAGAAAAATCACCTAGCCTAGAAATACTGAAAAAAGTAAGGAAAAGATATGTCATGAATGCAAATCTAAAATTTGCATAAAATACAAATCTAAAATTTTTATCTATTTTTTTTAATATCTAAAATAAAATACATAAATGAAAAGTTAAAATTTATCAAAACTCGTGCATACACATGCTTATAGGCCATATATGGAATCATTTTCTCCATGAATGCCACACAGGACATTTATGGGAGAAATAAAAACAAATGTAAAAACGCAGTTTTAAATCATACCTGCATAAAATTGACAGTGATACATACTTTACTACTGTGATAATGTAGCTACCTCCTCCTGCTGCACTTGTGGTGGGCTGAGGTGTTGTGAGATCCATCTGACTTACCTTGTGATGTTAATCATCTCCCATGAGCAGTTCTCTCTCCAGCAAGTTGCATATCATGGTAAAAAGGAATCTATCCGGGTTCTTGTATATTTCTCATTGTGTTTAGTGTAATACCGTAATCCTTAAATAGCACCGTGGGACCTATATGAAATGCCACTAGTGATGCTAAAGGTGCTCCCAAGAAGCAGCAAAAAGTCACGACATTATCACAAAAAGTTGAATTCTTTGATACGTACTGTAGATTGAAGTTTGCAGCTGTTGCCTGCCATTTCAAGATAAATGAATCCAATGTAGAGGCCATTGTGGGGGCGGGGAAGGAAATTCGTGATGCTGCTGCTGTGGCCACACTGACAGGCACGAAAACTTTTTGTGATACAGTCTTTAATCTCACATTGAAGATGCAGCTTTTATGTTGGTGCAAGATTACTGCGAGAAAGGCATATTTGTAGACTCTAATGTGATTATAGAAAAAGCAAAGTCATTATGTGACAACTTAAAGCAAAAGGAAGAGGAAGGATCTAAAGCTGGAGAATTTGATGGCAGCAAAGGATGGTGTGATAATTTCAGAAAGAGGTTTGGCTTTGAAAATGTCAGTGTAACAAACAGGAGGAGGAACTTCTGACCAAGAGGCAGCGGACGACTTCCCAGGCACCATTCAGAAAGTCACTGATGAGAAGGCGTATCTGTCCGAACAGGTTTTTTTAATGCAGGTGAAAATGCCCTATTTTGAAAAAAAAAAAAATAATGCCACAAAGGACACTTACTAATAAGAGAAGCGCTAGAATTTAAGGCAGGAAGGGATAGGCTAACGGTACTGCTTTGTACAATTGCTGTTGAGTTTATGATCAGGACTTGCCTTATTTATAAAACCGCTGACGCCTAAGCCTGGAAGGGAAAAAGCACTAACTGCCAGTGTTTTGGTTATACGACAAGAAGGCCTGGGCAGTGAGAACACTTTCTCTGGACTGATTCCACTGATGCTTTAAATCTGAAATCACTGTACCTTGCATTTAAGGGACTGCCTTTTAAAGGTCTTTTGATATTGGAAATGCTCCTGGATACCCAGAACCCTGTGAGCCCAACACAGAAGGTATCAGCATGGTCTGCTTGTCCCCATCACATCTCCAATTCAGCCTCTAGATCAGCGCTCATAAGGACTTTTTAGGCTCGTTACACATGTACTCTAGAACAAAGGTTTGAAAATGTCAAAAAAGATCTTCAAAGAAAATGGTTCTTCTATGGAAGAACCCCTGACAGAGAGGATATCGTGAAAGTCTGAGAGGATTACACCATTGAAGAGGCCGCTGTTGTAGAAAAAGCCATAAATGCTATCAAGTGGCTGGGTGTGGTGGCTCACGCCTGTAATCCCAGCACATTGGGAGGCCAAGGCAGGCGGATCACAAGGTCAAGAGATCAAGACCATCCTGGCCAACATAGTGAAACCCCATCTCTACTAAAATTAAAAAAGATTAGCTGGGCGTGCTGGTGCATGCCTGTAGTCCCAGCTACTCAGGAGGCTGAGGCAGGAGAATTGGTTGAACCCGGGAGGTGGAGGTTGCAGTGAGCCGAGATCGTGCCATTGCCCTCCAGCCTGGTGCCTGGCGACAGAGCAAGACTCTGTCTCAAAAAAAGCAAAATTAAACAATAAAAAATAAATAAAGTGATCTGGCCTCAAACAATAAACAATAAATTCCTGCTGGAGAAAACTGTGTCCAAGTGTGATGACTTCACAGGATTTATAGCAGAGCAATCAAGGAAACCATGTGATTGTGGGTATGGCAAACAAAGGTTAGGGACGAAGGGCTTCAAGGTGTGAATCTTGGAGAAATCCAAGAGTGAAGAGGCACCACGGCAGAGGAGTTTAAAGCGGCGTCTTGCTGAGGTGGGGTGCTTCTGAACTGTTGGCAGATGGCGAGGAAGAAGGTGTGTAACCAGCAGTGTCAGAAAACGAACTGGCATTAAACAGTCTGACAGGAAGAAGGGTCCCCGTTACTCCAGACTGCTTCGACTTCTTTCAGAACATGGACTCTTTTTATATCGGTGCTGAAATGAAAGCGGATGGTGGAAGAAGGATTCGTACAGTTTAGAAACATGTTCAGAGAAGGAAAAAGCAAAAGTCGGGCAGAAATCACGATGTTTTCGGTAAAGTTACCCTGAGTGTGCCTGTCTCCCGTTTGCGCTTCACCTCTCCCACCTTGTTGGCTCTGCCGCCAAGACAGGTAGACCAGCCCCTCCTCTCCTTCCTCCTCCACCTGCTCGGTGAGAAGGCGTGCAGAATGAAGACCTTTACAATGATCCACTCATACTCGCTGAACAGTTAATCTGTCTTCTCTTCCTTGTGCCATTCTTGATGACACTTTGTTTTCTCTAGCTTACTTCGTTGGAAGAATGCAGTTAATAATACATGCAAAATCAACCCCAAAACGTGTTAATCAACTGTGTTATCAGTAAGGTTCCCAGTCAACTATAGGATGTTAGTAGTTAAGTTTTGGGAGAGTCAGAAGTTAGAAGTGGATTTTTGGTTGGGTGGTGTGGAGGGCGGTTGGCATCTTTAAGGCCTGCATTTTTCAAGGCTCAGCTATGTTTACTATCTTGCCTTTTAAGAAAGAGTTTGCCAGTTCCTAGTCTAATAACATAAATGTGGCGACATCATCAAGGCCCAGCAATGGATGCAGAGTGTGAGAACTATTCATCACTTGAAAGGGCTGCAGAGGAGACACAGTCCCTGCGAGAGGCAGTTTCAGGTAACAGTGGGAAGGTAAGAGCAACATACAGAAAAGTCAGTTGATAACTGACTGAACTCCAAAGGTCACAGTGGAAGAGGTCAGGAGCTGGTGTGCGTGGGATGTGCCATCTGAAAAATTGTGCAGGAGAAGCGGGGGTGACCTGAGGCTCCTGAGCTCCTTGCTACAGCCTGAGTAGTGACATGTAATGACTCCAGATGGTCTTAAGGCTGAGCAGGCTGTTCGGACTGAATCTGGTGGGGCCAGGAAGAGTATGGGGCTTTCTAGGCAGGAGTATATTGAGATCAGAGACTCCTGTCCCAGCCCCGACTGGTAGATCGTAGAGCAGAGGGGAGGCCCAGATGGCTTGAGCAGTCTGAGTCCACGCTATAAGATGAGCACCCAAGTCTGGCTGCTAAGTGTGTGAGCTTATTTTTCTGAAGTTGGTTAAAGATGTTATGTGTGTATGTACCCAGAGTGTATATAGATTCATGGAGCATGGCCACATGCGGAGTCTCAGGTCACCTGCCACTGTGTGGGCATTGAGTGTATGTGGTTTGAATGAAGTAGACTATTGCTTTTGATCAGTTCTGTCTCAATCATTGGTTTGTATATTTATTGCGTTTTATACGGAATTAAATTCCATATTTCAAACATACAGTGCTATTTCTAATACTGACATATAATGTACGTGAAGAACTAGAAATGATTATTCTCTCCTTTAAGTGCCTCATCACTGCATTGTATTACTCACTGTCACACTGACTTTCTTTTTTTTTGAGACGGAGTTTCGCTCTTGTTACCCAGGCTGGAGTGCAATGGCACGATCTCGGCTCACCGCAACCTCCGCCTCCTGGGTTCAGGCAATTCTCCTGCCTCAGCCTCCTGAGTAGCTGGGATTACAGGCGCGCACCACCGTGCCCAGCTAAGTTTTGTATTTTTAGTAGAGACGGGGTTTCACCATGTTGACCAGGATGGTCTCGATCTGTTGACCTCGTGATCCACCTGCCTCGGCCTCCCAAAGTGCTGGGATTACAGGCTTGAGTCACCATGCCCGGCCCACACTGACTTTCATCCTCAGTCCACACCAAGAGTTGGTGGTAGGTTGTTAGAAGGCTGAATTCTAAGGCACCCATTATTTTTCCTCATATTGTGGAATTCTGAAATCACTACCTCGGCCACTGCTCTCCGCGTAGTGTCATGACGTAATTATTGCTGCTCGAATGTACGTGTTGAACCATGCCTAATGGGTCTGGGCACCCTGGAAGAAAACCCAGAGACCTCAGGAGACGATGTTTTAGTAGTGTTCTCATTCACCAATCCTCATGGAACAAAGGGTTTGGAATAAGGCAAGCATTCGTAATTCTTACTTGAGAAACGAGAAGAATCAGGCTCCAAAGTGGAAGAACTTTTTTTTTTTTTTGAGTCGGAGTTTCCCTCTTGTTACCCAGGCTGGAGTGCAATGGCGCGATCTCAGCTCACTGCATCCTCCGCCTCCTGGGTTCAGGCAATTCTCCTGCCTCAGCCTCCTGAGTAGCTGGAATTACAGGCACGCACCACCATGCCCAGCTATTTTTTTATATTTTGAGTAGAGATGGGGTTTCACCTTGTTGACCAGGATGGTCTCGATCTCTTGACCTTGTGATCCACCCGCCTCGGCCTCCCAAAGTGCTGGGATTACAGGATTGAGTCACTGCGCCCGGGCAGAAGAACTTTTTAGAATAACTTAACCAATTAACTTTACTTATGTTTTCCTTTTACATATGTGTGAATACATACGTATATACACACACATTTAGTTTGATGTGGTTTTTCTCATATATTGCCTATTTTATCTATATCTATATATATCTTCAAGGATTTAACCTACAAATCATAAATCTTACTGTGTCAATTAACTTTCTCATATATCAGAGTCTCAGCACTTGCATTGAATGTAAGGTGAAGTTCTAAGTGATAAAGAATGCAACGTACTATAATTAGCATTTTTCATAGTCTGTAAATTATCCTCCTTCTGATCAGTGGCATCTTAGAGTCAGCAAAGTATGGTAATATCAGTAAGGACCTCAGTTCAGTATCTGCTGCCTCAGTTCATGTCCATTGACATGCCACAAACTACAGAAATACTGTTAAGTAGATTTACTGATGTTATCAGCATATAAATGCATTATATAGTTTAGCTTTTTTTGCTTAAACATTTTCTCTTTTAAATAAAACATTTAGAGAAATAATTATAAAACAAAGTCAGATCTTTGTTTCTATTTGAAATGTATCCATAATTAACATTTTAAAACTGGCTGCGAGCTCATCCCTGTGCAATGACCTTTCCATAATGGATATTAATTTCAGCTTCGCTTTTACCAGCAGAACTGTCAGAATAATGGATTTACATAACACGCTGCAGCACCAAAAAACTAGCACCTCCAAAGAAGCATTTAAAGAAAATGTTTCTCTATTGGTTTATATGGAGTGTCAGAAGTCAAAGTACTCACCTCTTCTGAGGCCTACTATTAAACCGTCTAAGCTGGTACTTCCTCAAGGACGGAAAGTCACTCTGAAGATGGTTTGGACTTTAGGAATGAAGAAGGTGTACTAGATCGCTCTCTTGTATTTTTTTACTTTTAAGAATAACATTCAAAGTAATTTTGTACAGCAGGGCCTGGCAAACTTCTTCCCGAAGATCAGATAGTAATATTTAAGGCCTGTGGGCCATATTGCCTTTGTTGCTGCTACTTAATTCTGCCAACGTAGCATGAAGATGAGCCATCGAGAATCTGTGAAGAATGGCTGTAACTGGTGTTGATAAAATTTTATGTACAAAATTAGTTGGCTAGCCCACAGGCCATGGCTTGCCAACCTCTGTCCAATAACTAATTTAAACACTTCTCAAACTGCTCTCAAATCTGCACACGTCAACCTAATCGTAAAATTTTGTTATTAAACTGTGATTTAACTGAAGTAACAGGGACATCAAATGTAAATAAATAAATAGAGATTGAGGCTGCTGCTCCCACAGTAGTGTGGAGATGAATGAAGGAAAACGGGAAAATCTAAGGATTTAATCTAAAAATCGTAAATCTTACTATGTCAAGTAACTTTTCCTACATAATAAACCAAATCCAAGTGACTTAGAGTGACACTTACTCGCTCACTGTTGCATGCTTTGGCAGCATGGTCTGGGCTCCCTGGTGTCAGCTGGGCTCACTCACATGCTTGGAGCCTCAGTATGGGGTGGACCTCTCTCCCCACATGATCTCTTATTCTTAAGGAGACTACCTCAGGCTTTTAAACATGGTGGTGGGATTTGAAGACAGCCTGAGGGGAAGCTGCAAGGTTCCCCTTGGAAATCTCACGTTACTTTCATCACGTTTTATTGGTTGAAGGAAATCACTAAGCCACCTTGGTTCAGTGGGTGGAGAAAGAGACTCCAGCTCCTAATGCTGGGAACCATAAAGAGTATGTGGCAGTCTTTAATCTACCATGGCTACCTAGAAATTTGGAATCGGAACTCTACATGACATTCTGATTGGTGCATCTAGTTCAGGGGTTGGCAAATTCGATTCTGTAAAAGTCTGGACAAGGAATATTTTAAGCTTTATGGGCCATATAGTCTCTGATACTACTATTTAACTGCAGTCGTGTGGCACAAAAAAATAGGTGTAGACAGTATGTAAGTGAATGTGTGATTACATCCCAGTAAAACTTTATTCCAGATCTAGGGTTTACTGCCCCAGATCGAGTTCGTTAAGTCATTGAACAAACAGTTGTACGATAGGCATTGTTCTATGTGCAAAGAATACAGCAATGAATAAAACTGACAAATATCTCTGTCTTCGTGGTGCTTACATTTTGGTGGGGAAAAAAAGCAACAGGCAAAATTAATAGATGAGAAGTTTATGTTAGGTGACACAAGATGTTAGGTAATGAACTGAGAAAAAAATAAAATGAAGAAAGGGGATACGAAGTATGTGGACGGGACTGGGGGTTGAAGTCTTACACTGGGCGGACTCACCGTGAAGGTGATTGTAAGAGAAAATCTTGAGCTGGTGAAGTGGGCAGCCATGCAGATACCCAGGGGAAGAGAACAGCATGTGCAGAAGCCCAAGGCGGGAGCACAGCTGGCATATCCGGGGAGCAGGCAGTAGAATGTGTGGTTGCAGTAGATTAAATGCTGGGGAGAGCAGTAAGAAAAATCGGCAGAACTTGCTGGTGTGGTCAGGGTGCACAGGTTCACTTGTGTCAGAGGCTATTTGAAAGCATTAAATCATCTGGGAACTTGTGACTGTCTGCCTATCCCTCTATCTTGGTTGGCTGACTTGTACAGATTAGACCAGTGGTTTGGGAAGCAGATTCAGAGACCTGCCTAGAAGCTTCCCAGGTGAGGCTATTATCATAATCTAGGTTAGGAAACCATTGCAGTAGACTCAGCTCCCACTTGACTGGAACCTCCTGTATTCTGTCATCTTGAGAGATGTCTGTGTGAATCTATCTGGGGTTAGAAAATCCTTTTTCCTATAAGGCAGCACACTCTACCTTTGGAAAATTCTAACTGTTACAAAGTGTTTCTTACAAAGTGAACTGAAATTGCTTCTGTGTAATTTTTACTGTATTTGATTCTGGTTTTCCTCTTGGAACTACTTAAACAGTATTTCTTATTCAGTTTACCTATAGGAGGAATAATATACCTTACAGTATTATATGCAAGTGAAGTTTAAATTACAATAATATCACAATTGGTGTCTTGTAATATCTGACATTTAAGATGCTAGAAACACTGATTTTTTTTCAGCTAACTATTGATGAGAAACATGTTTATTTCTTTACCTCTATATTGTAACTATCCCTTGTTACAGTATCTGCCAAAACATTGGGCATTCCTTGATTTTAGCATTCATTTTACTTCATTCTTGAGGAGAATGTATTTAGTTAGTATTAATTCAGGTTGTTTATTTTCAGGTTGTATCAGCTGTTGTTGAATTACAAACCACCATAACTCAGAGAATTGAGACAAAAATTATCTATTATCTTGACTCGTCTGTAGGCTGGGAGAGAGCTCAGCTGTAGGCTGGGCTGTGATGCACGTTAAGGCATTGCCAGCACTGGGGCAGCTTAGGTGGGGTAGCTCCAATAGACCAGTAAAGTTGGGTTCTAGTGCAGTTCCGTTTGGTTCTGGATGAAGTCCTGCCAATCCCTAAACGCACTCAGCGGCCGGTTCATACCACCAGAATAATCATCTCAGTCTTTCGTGACTGAAGGGCCAAGTGTAGCTCCCTGGCTGCCTGGACTTAATTTTCCTTGCTGGTCCCAGACATTTCAGCTCAGTTTTCTGAACCCTGTCTTTTTAAATGTGTTCTAACAGCGATTCCTGTGCTCTCCTTCCTTAGAGTTGTAGTGATTTTTAAGGGTTCATATTTTTAAGCTTTTTAAGGTAACTCTAGGAAAAAAAACATATTTCATTAGCTAATATTTTATACTTCTGTATTTAGTGAAATTTCATTTTTTAAAATATAGTTTCTTATATAGTTTTTTATTGCACTGTAGGTTCTGGGGTACATGTGCAGAAAATGCAGGCTTGTTGCATATGTGCATACATGGCAATGTGGTTTGCCGCCTCCATCCCCTGTCACCTATATCTGGTATTTCTTCCCCATTATTCCTCCCCAACCTCCCTACCCCTTGCTGTCCCTCCCCTAGTTCTCCCACAACAGACCACAGTGTGTGATGCTTCCCTCCCTGTGTCCATATGTTCTCATTGTTCAGCACCCATCTATGAGTGAGAACATGCAGTGTTTGATTTTCTGTTCTTGTGTCAGTTTGCAGAGAATGATGGTTTCCAGGTTCATCCATGTTGCTACAAAGGACACACACTAATTTTTTATGGCTGCGTAGTATTCCATGGTATATATGTGTCACATTTTCGCTGTCCAGTCTATAATAGATGGACATTTGGGTTGGTTCCAGGTCTTTGCTATTGTAAACAGTGCCACAGTGAACATATGTGTGCATGTGTCTTTATAATATAATGCTTTATAATCCTTTGGACATATATCCAGTAATGGGATTGCTGGGTCAAATGGAATTTCTATTTCTAGATCCTTGAGAAATCGCCATACTGTCTTCCACAATGGTTGAACTAATTTACACTCCCACCAGCTGTGTAAGAGTGTTACTATTTCTCCGCATCCTCTCCAGCATCTGTTGTCTTCAGATTTTTTAATGATCGCCATTCTAACTGGCGTGAGATGGTATCTCAATGTGGTTTTGATTTGCATCTCTCTAATGACCAGTGATGATGAGCATTTTTTCATGTTTGTTGGCCTCATATGTCCTCTTTTGAAAAGTGTCTGTCTATGTCCTTCGCTCACTTTTGAATGGGGTTGTTTGTTTTTTTCTCGTATATCTGTATAGTTCTTTGTAGATTCTGGATATTAGCCCTATGTCAGATGAATAGATTGCAAAAAATTTTTCCCATTCTTTTGGTTGCCAGTTTGCTCTAATAACTGTTTCTTTTGCTGTACAGAAGCTGTGGAGTTTAATTAGATCCCATTTGTCTATCCTGGCTTTTACTGCCATTACTTTTGGTGTTTTAGTCATGAAGTCCTTGCCTATGCCTGTGTCGTGGGTGGTTTTGCCTACGTTTTCTTCTAGTGTTTTTATGGTGTTAGGTTTTATGTTTATCTCTTTGATCCATCTGGAGTTAATTTTAGTGTAAGGTGCCAGGTAGGGGTCCCGTTTCTGCTTTCTGCACATTGCTAGCCAGTTTTCCCAACACCGTTAATTAAAGAGGGAGTCCTTTCCCCATTGCTTGTTTTTGCTGGGTTTGTCAAAGATCAGATGATTGTAGATGGGCGGTGTTTCTTTTGGGGTCTCTCTTCTGTTCCATTGGTCTGTGTCACTGTTTTGGTGCCAGTACCATGCTGTTTTGATTACTGTAGCCTTGTAGTATAGTTTGAAGTCTGGCAGTGTGGTGCCTCCAGCTTTTTTCTTTTTGCTTAGGATTGTCTTGGCTATATGGCATCTCTTGTGATTCCATATGAAGTTTAAAGTGTTTTTTTCCAGTTTAAACTGGAAAAAATGTGAAGAAGTTCATTGGTAGCTTGATGGGGATAGCATTGATTCTGTAAATTACTTTGGGCAGTATGGCCATTTTCATGATATTGATTCTTCTTAACCATGAGCATGGAATGTTTCTCCATCTGTTTGTGTCCTCTCTTATTTCACTGAGCAGTGGTTTGTAGTTCTCCTTGAAGAGGTCCTTTGCATTCTTTGTTAGTTGTATTCCTATGTATTCTATTTGTAGCAATTGTGAATGGGAGTTCACTCTTGACTTGGCTCTCTTTCAGTCTATTATTGGTGTATCGGAATGCTTGTGATTTTTGCACATTGATTTTGTATCCTTAGACTTTGCTGAAGTTGCTTATCAGTTTGAGAAGATTTTGGGCTGAGACGATGGGGTCTTCTAGATATACAATCATGTCATCTGCAAATAGAGACAATTTGGCTTCCTCCTTTCCTAATTGAATACCCTTTATTTCTTTTTCTTGCCTGATTGCTCTGGCTAGAACTTCCAATACTATGTTGAATAGGAGTGGTGAGAGAGGGCATCATTATCTAGTGCCTCATTTCAAGGGGAATTCTTCCAGCTTTTGCCCATTCAATATGATATTGGCTGTAGGTTTGTCATATATAGCTTTTATCATTTTATAATACATTCCATCAATACCTAGTTTATTGAGAGTTTTTAGCATGAAGGGCTGTTGAATTTTATCAAAGACCTTCTCTGCATCTATTGAGATAATCATGTGGTTTTTGTCTT
Source organism: Leontopithecus rosalia (assembly GCA_028533165.1). Lineage (NCBI taxonomy): Eukaryota > Metazoa > Chordata > Mammalia > Primates > Cebidae > Leontopithecus > Leontopithecus rosalia. The sequence continues at coordinate 1,963,917 of CM052664.1, forward strand.
TGGTTCCATTTATGTGATGGATTACATTTATGGATTTGCGTATATTGAACCAGCCTTTCATCCCTGGGATGAAGCCTACTTGGTCATGATGAATAAGCTTCTTGATGTGTAGTTGCAATCTGTTTGCCTATTGAAGATTTTTTGTGTCAATGTTCATTACAGATATTGGCTAGTTGAGTCTCTGCCAGTTTTGGTATCAGGATGATGTCGGTCTCATAAAATGCGTTAGGGAGGATTCCTTCCTTTTGTATTGTTTGATACAGTTTCAGAAGGAATGGAACCAGCTCCTCTTTGTATGTCTGGTAGAATTCGGCTGTGAACCCATCTGGACCTGGACATTTTTTGGTTGGTAGGCTATTGATTGCTGCCTCTATTTCAGCCCTTGTTATTGGTCTATTCAGGGTTTCAGCTTCTTCCTGGTTTAGTTTTGGTAGAGTACAGGTGTCTAGGAATTTATCCATTTCTTCCTGGTTTACTGGTTTATGTGAGTAGAGCTGTTTGTAGAAATCTCTGATGGTAATTTGTATTTCTGTGGGATCAGTGGTGATATCTACTTTATCTTTTTTTATTGCATCTATTTGATTCTTCTCCCTTTTCTTTTTTATTAATCTGGCTAGTGGTCTATTTTGTTGATCTTTTCAGAAAACCAGCTCCTGGATTTATTGATTTTTTTTTTTTGAAGGGTTTTTCTGTGTCTCTATCTCCTTCAGTTCTGCTCTGATCTTAGTTATCTCTTGTCTTCTGCTAGCTTTTGAGTTTTTTTGATATTGCTCCTGTAATTCTTTCAATTTTGATGATAGGGTGTTGATTTTAGATCTTTCTTCTCTTCTCTGGTGGGTATTTATTGCTATAAATTTCCCTCTCGATACTGCTTTAAAGGTGTTCCAGAGATTCCAGTAGGTTGTGTCTTCATTCTGATTGGTTTCAAAGAACATCTTTATTTCTGCCTTCATTTCATTGTTTATCCAGTCAACACTCAGAAGCAAGTTGTTCAGTTTCCAAGTTGTTGTGTGGGTTTGAGTGTGTTTCTTGATGCTAGTCTGACTGCGCTGTGGTCTGATAGATTGTTTGTTATGATTTCTGTTCTTTTGCGTTTGCTGAGGACTGATTTGCTTCCAATGATGTGGTCAATTTTAGAGTAGGTGTGATGTGGTGCTGAGAAGAATGTATATTCTGTGGATTTGGGGTGGAGTGTTCCATATATGTCTATTAGATCCACTTGGTCCAGCTCTGCATTCAAGTCCTGGATATCCTTGTTAATTTTCTGTCTCATTGATCTGTCTAATATTGACAGTGGAGTGTTGAAGTCTCCCACTATTATTGTATGGGAGTCTAAATCTTGTTTTAGGTCGTTAAGAATTTGCTTTATGTATCTGGGTGCTCCTGTGTTGGGGGTGTATATATTCAGGATAGTTAGCTCTTCCTGTGGATTGATCCTTTTACCATTTTGTAGTGTCCTTCTTTGTCTCTTTTGATCTTTGTTGAAGTCCATTTTAACAGAAACTAGGATTGCAACCCCTGCTTTTTTTGTTCTCCATTGCTTAGTAAATCTTCTTCCATCCCTTTATTTTGAGTCTATGTGTGTCTTTGTATGTGAGATGGGTTTCCTGAATACAGCACATCAATGGATCTTGACTTTTTATCCAGTTTGCTAGTCTGTGTCTTTTGATTGGGGTGTTTAGGGCATTTACATTCAATATTACTATTATTATGTATGAATTTGATCCTGCCATTTTGTTACTGACTGGTTTTCTTTCTCATTAGTTGACTCACTTTCTTCATTGCATTTTTGGTCTTTGCCCACTGGTTTGCTTTTGCAGTGACTGGTACTTGTTCCTTTCCATGCTTTGTGTTTCTTTCAGGAGCTCTTTTAGGGCAGGTCTGATGGTGACAAAATCTCTCAATAATTGCTTGTCTGTAAAGGATTTTATTTCTCCTTCACTTATAAAGCTTAGTTTGGTTGGATATGAGATTCTGGGTTGAAAGTTATTTTCTTCAAGGATGTTGAATATTGGCCCCCACTCTCTTCTGGCTTGTAGGTTTCTGCCGAGAGATCTGCTGTAAGCCTGATTGGCTTCCCTCTGTGGATGACCTGACCTTTCTCCCTGGCTGCCCTTAGAATTTTTTCCTTCATTTCAGTCCCAGTGAATCTGACCATTATGTGCCTTGGGGTTGCTCTTCTTGAGGAATATCTTTCCGGAGTTCTCTGTATTTCTTGAATTTGAAATTTGGACTGCCTTGCTAGGCTTGGGAAGTTCTCCTGGATAATATCCTGAAGCGTTTTTGCCAGCTTGGATTCATTCTCCCCGTCATATTCAGGTACACCAATCAAACGTAGATTAGGTTTTTTCACATAATCTCATATTTCTTGGAGGCTTTGTTCATTTCTTTTCACTCTTTTTTCTCTTGTATTACATTCTCTTTTTATTTCATTGAGTTGATCTTCAATCTCTGATATCCTTTCTTCTGCTTGATCAATTCAGCTGTTAAAACTTGTGTTTGCTTCATGTAGTTCTTCAACTCCATCAAGTCGTTTATTTTCTTCTCTGAGCTGGTTATTCTAGTTAGCATTTTGTCTAATCTTTTTTCAAGGTTTTGGGTCTTTTTGGATTGAGTTAGAACGTGTTCCTTTAGCTCTGAAAAGTTTGTTATTATCCAACTTCTGAATCCTGTTTCAGTCAATTCTTCGCACTCCTTCTCGGTCAAGCTGTAATCCTGTGTTGTTGAGGAGTTGTGATCCCTTGAAGGAGAAGAGGTGTTCTGATCTTTGCTGGTTTCACCTTTTTTGTGCTGGTTTTTTCCTATCTTTGTGGATTTACCTGGCTGTGGTGTCAGAGAGCTCCTTGATGAGGTCGCTTGTCTGCCTGTAGGGGCGCTGCTGGGTTTCTAGGGACTCCTCCAGGTTACTGGGGAAGCTTCCTGTGTCTTTTTTGTTTATGCTGGGAGATGAGGCCCACCTCTTCCGCTGACCTGTGGGAGCTGCCGTGTTGTCAAGGACGCCATCCCGCTGCTACTTAGGCTTCCTGTGTTTTTTGTTAAAACATGTAGCCCAGTCCCACCCCTCTAGTGGTGGATTGTGCTCTTCCTCCACTGGGCTGGATCATTCAGGGTTCGTCTCAGACTGTGGCACTGGCTGTGTAACCTCCTAGAGTCAGAGCTTCAGCCCCCTGGAGTTTGTGGGGGACAGTAGGGACCTGCCCAGCTGCTCCCACTTACAGCTCCCTCTCTCTCTCTCAGGGCGGGGAGAGGGGGCAATAGCTCCGTCCACAGGCTCATATTCAACTCCCAGCTTGTAATTCCCAGCACTTGACTGGCAAAGATCCCCTGTTTTGTGTATTGCTGAGGCTTTGGGGGAAGCGCTGTATCTGGAGTGGAGTGCCAGAGGGGGAGCCTCCAACTTGCTGATCAGATGCACTTTCTGGGTGAAGCAGTGCCCCTCTCCGCCTCGGTCTGCCCTGAGTGGGCTGTGCTTACCCTTGGACCAGACCCGTTGAAATGCACCAGGTACCTCGGTTGGTGCTAGGAGATCTCTGGGTTTCTGTGTATCTCTCTCTGGGTGTTGTGCGCTGGAGTTGTGTCTCATCTGCCATCTTGGATCCTCCAATTTTGTGATTTTTTTGAAAAACTGCCCAACTTTTTTTCAAAATGGACCCACCATTTTACATTCCTACCGGCAACGTGTACACATTCTAGTTTCTCTGTATCTTCTCCTAAACTTACTTGGCTTTAATTATGGCCATTCTAATGGTGTGAAGTGATGTCTGTTGTGTTCTTTTTATTAATTCATAAAAAAGTATTATACAGCTATTTATTTTTTATTGTAATATAACCTAAAATTTACCATTTTAACCTTTTTTTTTTTTTTTGAGATGGTGTCTTGCTCTGTTGCTCCAGCTGGAGTGCAGTGGCATGATCTCAGTTCACTGCAACCTCTGCCTCCTGGGTTCCAGCAATTTTGCTTCATCTTCCCGAGTAGCTAGAGTTACAGGCATTCATCACCGTGCCCGACTAATTTTTGTATTTTTGTTAGAGACAGGGTTTCTCCATATTGGCCAGGCTGGCCTCAAACTCCTGACCTCGTGATCCATCCACGTGCCTCAGCCTCCCCAAGTGGTGGGATTACAGGCGTGAGCCACCACGCCCGGCCCTAACCATTTTTAATTGGACAGTTGTATGACATCAGTGCATTCACATTGTTGTGTAACCATCACCACCATCCATCTCTAGATTCTAGAATAAATGCCCTCTGCTCACAGTCTCAGTCCCAGAATGCCCTGTGCCACGTGTTGTCCACTCCTAAGCTTATTAGTAGTGATGTGCTTCATATCTTCCTTCTCTCCATGTATCTTTATTGAGAACCTAATGTGTGTAAGACACTATGTGCTAGATTCTTTTAGGGCCACCAGAATGAATGAAACTTGATCTGGGACTGGGCACTGTGGCTCACACCTGTAATCTCGGCACTTCAGGAGGCTGAGGCAGGTGGATCACCTGAGGTCAGGAGTTTGTGACCAACCTGGCCAACGTGGCGAAACCCCGTCTCTACTAAAATTACAAAAAATTAGCTGGGCGTGGCGGCGAACACTGATAGTCCCCGATACTCAGGAAGCTGAGGCAGGAGAATTGCTTGAACGCGGGAGGCGGAGGTTGCAGTGACTCAAGATCATGCCACTGCACTCCAGCCTGGGAGACAGAGCGAGACTCTGTTACACACACACACACACACACACACACACACACACACACGACGAACTTGATCTGATCTGCTGACTGGTTTTTCACCAGTTCTTACCCTCTTTCTCTTGTGATAACGGCATGCTCTCAGGACTCAACTGGCTGAGATCCCTGGGACAGGTCCATTTGCTGGAACACAGTGAAGATGGAGCAGAGACTGACACTGTAATTTGGAGGTAACAGACCAATTTTGGGACCTAAAAACTTTCAAGCAGTTGTTTCATTTTTGGTTCTTTCATATTATCTTCCCTAATTTTGAAATATGGAGAATAAGATGTTAATAAATAAGTAGAACTTTCCATTTTTCTTTCTTCCATATTTCATTGAGGTAGAATGGCCTGTATGTCATTATTCCTCAACCCAAAAGCCTTCTCCCTAGTGTTCTGCTAGGTTTCTGAGGGTCTAAAATATTCTGAAATATCAAAGCCATATTGTCAATTTTCACAAAAGGTTTTTTCAGTGTAGAAGAAGACATTTGGCCAGGCGTGCAGTGGCTCATGCCTGTAACCTCAGCACTTTGGGAGGTCAAGGCCAGTGGATCACCTGAGGTCAGGAGTTTGATGCCAACATGGTAAAACCCCGTCTCTACTAAAAATACAAAAATTAGCTGAGTGTGTTGTCACATACCTGTAATTCCAGCTACTTGGTAGGCTGAGGCAGGAGAATTACTTGAACCTGGGAGGGGGCGCGCTGCAGTCAGCTGAGAATGTGCCCCTGTATTCCAGCCTAGGGGAGAAAGAGTGAGACTCTTTAAAAAAAAAAAAAGACATTTAACGAGTAGATTAGATTTAAAACATGTTTACAACAGCAAGGAGGGACATATAACACTAGGTGTAAATTTATAATAGTATCAGAGAATAGCATACAATGAATTGTGCCTCCTATAAAAACTACAAAGAACTACTGAATGATTCTGTATTGAAATTGTCTTCCTAAAAAGAAGTTATTCGTCTGTTTAGGAAATAATTTGGCAAGTTAGCATGTGAATGAAATAGCTGCATTTGAATCCAGAGTCTACAACTTACTTGATGAGATCCTTTGGGTCTTAATCTCTCCAGGGATACTGGTTTCTATTTTATGTGTTTGTGTTGAAGATTAAATGATAATTACATGTAACTCTGCCATGTGTAATAACTGAATTAGTGTATTTAAAAGTAAATACTAAAAATAGCTGAGTGTTCATCACATGGGACCATTGTAAGCAGATCTTGAGAATGATAGAAGAGAAATCCAAGGTACATGATTAGATTTGAAGACAGTATCACCTGTTCTGAATGAGTTCAACCTGACCAACCCAAATAGATTCTTATGCAGAGTACTGAAAAATCCACAAACAGGGTTTAGAGCCATTGCTGCAAAGAAACAGAGGTGTTGAAGAGTTTAGGATGGGAAATATCTCATTTTCAAAAAGAGGAATTGAAGAATTTCAGATCTACATGTATCTGTCTAGACAAAATGATGCTGTGTTTTTGAAAATTGGGGGAAAAAAGATCTAATCAGGAAAGGCCTGAGACTGTATATATGAGATACTAATGAAGGTGAGATCTGGGAGATGGAAATCCTGATCTTCCAGGTCATGCTATCAGAAAGACTGGGAACCTGTGGACATGGGACTCAGGTTGGGTACTGCTAGCTGCTAGAACAAAGAAACGAAAATTTCCGCGTATCAGCACAAAAGAAGTTGATTTATTAGTAGCGTAACAGGAGAATGTGTGGCTCTCCTGGTCAGTGGGTGTTTTTCTTCCATGCGTTACCTGGCTTCTTCTTGTTCCCGTGGGTCTTAGAATCATCTGCAACAGGCAGAAGAATAAAATAGTGAAAAAGGCACAGCTGCTTCTTAAGAATCTGAGCTTGAAGAGGAAATATTTGCAAATCATATGTCTGATAAGGAATTACTATCCTGAATATATAAAGAACTCCTACAACTCAACAAGAGAAAACTAACCCAGTTCAAAAATGGACAAAGAATTTGAATAGACATTTCTCCAAAGACAACATACAAATGGCTGATAAGTGTTGAAAAGACACGTAACGTCTTTACTGATTAGGGAAATCCAAATCAAAACCACAATGAGATATTGAAAGAACGAAAAAGGAGCACGTCGGTGCGGATGTGGAGAAACTGGAATCCTTGTGCATTGCTGGTAGAAATGTAAAATGGTTCAGCCACTGTGGAAAATGGGGTGTTGGTTCCTCAGAACATTAAATAAGGAATTACATATGCTTCAGCAATTCTTTTATAATATTCCCCAATGAATTAAACAGGGACTCAAACATATACACAGATATGCATTGTAGCATTATTCATAATAGTGAAAAGCTGGGAACAACTCATGTATCCATCAACAGATGAAAAGATAAACCACGTGTGGCATATGCATACAGTGAAGTATTATTCAGCCATAAAAATGAATGCAGTTGAGATACAAAACGTATAGGTGAGCCTTGAAAACATGTTAACTGAAAGAAGCCAGACACAAAAGAGCAAGTATTGTTATGATTCTACTTGTGTGAGGTCCCTAGAAAAATCAAATTCATAGAGACTAAAGTAGAACAGGGGTTACCAGGGGCTGGGGGGTGGGGAGAATGGGAAGTGAGGGTTTAATGGGTACAGAGATTTCTGTGTGAAATGATGAAGATATTCTGGAAATAGTGGTGATGGTTACACAACACTGAATGTACTTAATGCCACTGAATTCTATACTTAAAATAGTTAAAAGGGCACCTTTCTATGGTCCATATATTTTGCCAGAGTTAAACAGTGAACCCCAGCTGAAATGGACACATGTGCCTTTGGCTCCCATTCCCCTGGTGAGAGGTGGCCTTCTGGCCAAGTCAAGATGCAGAGAGTTTGGGTGATGTAGTGCTTGTTTGAGTGACATTTCCCAGTAATTATTCCACAGTTTGGAAGAAGTCGGTGAATACTTTGTGGACAGTCAGCTATTTTGGCTACAAAGACCAAATTTAAGTTGCTATACATGTAACTTACAAAGTAGTAATTCAGTTTAGACTGCAAGGTCTGGAGAGCCTGAAAAGTTCCTCTCAAACTCCAGTCAGGAAAAAGTATACTTTAAAGTTCCCGTTTTGCCAATGCAAATGGATAAAATGTACACAGCGTTTGTTTTATTAGTGTGTGCTGTCTGTGATTAAAGCTTTCATTAACTGACCTTGATTCTCCTGCCCGGTTTCCCTACATATTCATGTATGCTTCAATTCAAATTCCCAACCACATTGTGTTTCAGAGGGGACGGCTGTGTGGTGTCCCAGCTGTGGAGCATCAAATGTCTCTTCTGTATGAGGAAGAAGGTGGCATGTAATGAGAAGTGGAACACTTTAAAAGAAATACCGCATATGAAATTCGAAACTGCTTATCCTTTGGCGCCCACTGTCACGAGGCAAGTGGGAAGCACTCCTTCGGAGGTGCTGGAAGGGGAAGGTGCTAGAATGTTTGCTGTGTAGGTCGGCTGAGTAGCCAGAGCTCCAAGGAATGCCTTCAGATAGGGGTCTGCCTCTCCTGTGAGGCACAGAGGAGCTGGGTGCTGCGAGAAGCTCCAGAAGGCGGGGTGTTGGGTCCTGGTCAGAGTTCTGGGGCAGCCACTTTGTGTTCAGCATAAGAAAGACCTTTCCAACAGGTTAAAGATGGAATTCTGTGGAGGCCGACTTCTGGACGGAGCGATGAATGGTCGGCGCTGTGACTGCCCCAGGACCGCAAAAGGGACGAGGAGAGGGCGGTTCCAGCAGGGGTGGGAGGCGGGCTGATGGCCTCTGGAGCCCTTCCAGCTCCAGGATTCCGTGACTCTTTCTCAGATTTAGTGTTTGCGAACGTTCCCGCAGTCTCCAAGACGGAAAGCAGGGAAGTTAATGTAATGAAAGCCGTTCAGATGTAAATTGTTTTCTCTGCAAGTGCTTTCGTAATGTGCTGAAACATACATTCACATTTATTCCCTTATGTCTAGGCTGTTGTTACTCGGGCTCAAGCAGGTTATACCCGTACAGAGGCAGACAGCTAACATCTGGCCCACTCTTTCCTTTAACTGGTAGAACCAGCACTGCGCAGTGTCTCAATGCCTTCTCTCCTAGACCCTCAGTTTTAGGGAAAACCGTCCTAGTGCCAGGCAGCATTATCGAGGCACATTGCTGCCATATTCAGCAACCAGCAGGACGTTTAAAGTGAGGACAGTTATTAGAGGCATTGAATAACTCATTCAGATCATGAAACATAGCTGATAGTCAGCCTTCACGGGTGAGGTGTTCTATTTGTCTTGTCCACTGCTTTGACTTTTAGTCAGATGTCAAGAGATCACTTAGATTTCAAATGCCTTTATATGCATCTTATTGTTAAAGCCTGTAGAATTTTGCACACGTAAAACTGAGTCCCCAAAGAGCAGTGATCCGGCATTAACATTTTAAATGTAAAGTAAGATATCAGCTCTTTCTACTTAAAGATACACAGATGAGGGATTAGCAAACGATAAAACGATCTTTACTCTGTATAAGCCCCAAAGGTTGCATCTGATCCAGTCTTCTTCTCTAGGTGTCTCCCAGTTGCTAGCTATAAATAGCTGAATAAATTATAGGCCATTTACCTCCTCTTCCGTTAACAGTCTCCACCAGAATTATTTCTGGACGTCATAGTTCTCATAGTTTGTCTCGTCCTGCCTCCTTCCTTACAGCTCTTACTCCGTACCAGACCCAGAAGGCTTCCCTTCCTGTTAGATAGAGTTGTTCTGATTTGGCTTGTTCCCTTCAATGTCATTCAACAAACCTTTTTTGACTCAGAATATTCAGAGTGGAAATATTCTTCATATTAAGTTGGTGCACATGTAATCGTGGTTTTAGCCGTTACTTTTAATTACACAGTTATGTTTGCACCAACCTAAATAATTTGTTAAAAACCCTCTCTGTACAGATGACGAAAATAAGTTCAGCGAGGTGCGTAAACTTGCTGAGGACCCTTGGCTAGAAAGTGGCTGAGATGTCCCCGAGACGCCGGGGCTCCCGTCCTCCCTGTGCCGTCGCCAAGGGCTGAATTACCTCCCTTTCTCTTCAGAACAGCGAGTGCTTAGCCATGGCACCGTTAGGTATTCTTAAAAAAAAAAAAAACTCTTCCTGCTGCTGTAACAAAATATCTGAGACTGGCTAGCTTATAAAGAACAGGAATTGATTTTGTCACAGTTGTGGAGGCTGAGAAGTCCCAGGTCAGTGCACCAACAGGTGTGCTATCTGGCGAGGGCTCCTCTCTGCGTCTAAGATGGTGCCTCTTGCCTTGTCCTCCGATGGCAGAAGGGAGCAGAAGGGTCCTCCTTAGTTCCCTCCAGCCCTTTAGGGATGGTTCTGATTCTATTCATGAGGGCAGAACCCTGGCTTCATCACCTCTTAAAGGCCCTGCCTTTTAATACTGCTGCATTGGGTCGTAGGTTCCAGTACACGAATTGCTGGGGGATGTGTAGCTTTAAATCGCAGCACCATTGCCCCAGGCTTTGCCAGCATTTGGATTCTAGCCATTCCGTTGGGTGTGTGTGGCATCTTGTTCTTTTAGTTTGTAATTCCCTGATGACATATGCTATTGAGTATCCTGTTCTGTGCTCATGTGCCAACCTGTATGTCTTCTTTGATGAGGTGTCTGTTCAGATCTTTTGCCCCTTTTCAATTGAGTGGTTTGTTTTCTTATTTTTGAGCTTTAAGGGTGCTTTGTATACTTTGGATTCAGGTCCTTTAAAAAAACGTTTATAGGTACATGGTAGGTGTCTATATTTATGGGGTACATGAGAGGCTTTGATACAGACACGTGGTGTGAAATAAGAACATGGAAAAGGCATCGATCCCGTCAAGCATTTACCCTTTGCGTTACAAACAATCCAGTTAGCTACTTTAAGTTATCAAAATACACGATTATTATTAACTGTCGTCACCCTGTGGTGCTACCAAAGAGCAGGTCTTATTCATTCTGAGTTTTTGTACTCATTGACCACCTCCACCTTCCCCCACTCCCATTCCTCACTGCCCTTCAATCATCCTTCTACTCCCTGTGGTTATGAGATCAATTGTCTGATTTTTAGATCTCACAAATAAGTGAGAACATGTGATGTTTGCCTTCCTGTGCCTGGCTTATTTCACTTAAGCTAAAGACCTCAGTTCCATCCATGTTGTCATTCTTTTTCATGGCTGAATAGTATTCCATTGTGGAGTACTATAGTGGATACAGGTCCTTTATCAGATATGTTTTACAAATATTTTATTCTAATCTGTGACTTGTGTTTTTATTTCCTTCAGGTTTAGTTTATTTTGATACTTGGTTTTAAGAGCTGAAAAGTAAACCATAAACAATACATAGAAGTGAGTGGAGTGAGAGCAGAAAGTACACTCTTGACTCTGCTTATCCCAAATTACACTTATTTTCAAATCTGTACACCAGTTACACAAAGGTTTTTAAAAAATAATTCATCTAGTAAAATTTCATTTTCTCATAATTGTCTGTTCTTACTAACTAATCAGAACATGTGTTGCTAATAGATTCCAGACCTGTTGAATTTCACTTGGAAAATGTTTAAGTAGGTGTGAAAATAGTTTTCAATCTTTTTGCTATATTTTATTTATTTTTTTATTGAGGTTTAACATGCATGCAGTACAATGCATTAATTTTAAGCATGCAACTTAATTTATGCAGATGTATACACATGTAAAATCAACATATAGATTAAGATAAAGAACACGGCTGAGCACAGTGGCTCACGCCTGTAATCCCAGCACTTTGGGAGGCTGAGGCGGGTGGATCATGAGTTCAAAAGATCAAGACCATCCTGGCCAATGTGGTGAAACCCTGTCTCTGATAAAGATAAAAAATGAGCTGGGCCTGGTGGCACGTGCTTGTAGTCTCAGCCTCTCAGGAGGCTAAGGCAGGAGAATCGCTGGAACTGGGAAGGAAAGGTTGCAGTGAGCCTAAATTGCACCACTGCACTCCAGCCTGGCGAATAGAGCAAGACTCCATCAAAAAAATGTGTGTGTGTGTGTGTGACCTTTATAGTACACTAGAAAGTCACTTCAAGCCCCTTCCCAGACAGTGCTCATATCCAGAGCTAATCAGTCTTCTGATTTCTGTCACCTTTGATTAATTTTGCCTGTTCTTGAACATCACATAAAAGGAATTAGAAAGTACGTCTGCTGATCTGGTTCTGCTCTGTCTTCACCCAAATCTCACCTTGAATTGTAATAATCCCCACATATCAAGGGCGGGACTAGATGGAAGTAATTGGATCATGGGGTCTGTTCCCCTCTTGCTGTTCTTGTGATAATGAGTCTCATGGAATCTGATGGTTCTGTGAGCGTCTGGCATTTCCCTGCTGGCACTCCTTCTCTCTCCTGCTGCCATGTGAAGAAGGACATGTTTGTTTCCCTTTCTGTCATGAATGCAAGTTTTTTGAGGCCTCCCGCTCCATGACTCACATGCAGAACTGTGAGTCAGTTAATCCTCTTTCCTTTATAAATTACCTAGTCTCCGCCAATTTTTTATAGTAGTGTGAAAATGGACTAATATATCTACTTACGTTTCTGGCTGTTTTCACAGCGCATTTTCTGTGAGTCATCCACATTGTTGTTTTTATCAGTGGTTCTTTTTTAAAATTACTATTTAGTATTCTATTGTATGAATATGACAGTTTCTCTTTAGCATATCTGTCTGTATCTTCTGTATCTGTTTACGTCACAGTTTATCTCTGCAGCATTTTTTTTTTTTTGAGATGGAGTCACTCTGTCATTCAGGCTGGAGTACAGTGTTGCAATTTCATCTCACTGCAACCTCCACCTCCTGAGTTTAAGCCATTCTTCTGCCTCAGCCTCCCAAGAAGGTGGGATTACAAGTGTGCACCACCACACACAGCTAATTTTTGTATTTTTAGTAGAGACAGGGTTTCATCATGTTGGCCAGACTGGTCACAAAAACTCCTGACCTCAAGTGATCCACCTGCTGCAGCCTCCCAAAGTACTGGGATTACAGGCATGAGCCACCATGCCCAGATAGCATATCTGTTCTTTAATGACAAACAGCAAAAGTAATTACTTGAATGTTTCTTTTTTTATTTGTACAAATTTTGGGGGTACAGAGACATGCATTGATTGTATAGTGGTCTAGTCAGGGCTTTAAAGTTATCCATGAAGAGAATAACATAGGTTGCAGCCATTAACCAATTTCTCATCCTCCCTCCCACCCCCTCACCCTTCCAGGTCTCCATTATCTCTTATCCCCCTCTCTGTCCACATGAACACATTATTTTTCCACTCTCACTAGTAAGAACATGCGTGGTTTGTCTTTCTGCGCCTGGCTTGTTTCGCTTGAGAATGGCCTCCACTTTCATCCACGTTGCTGCAGAAGACGTGACTTCATTGCTTTTATGGCTGAATATTCCATTGCATATGGAGTGTATAGAAAGTATGCCACACTTTGTTTATACATTTATCCGCCGATGGACACCTAGGTCACTTTTGTATCTGTGTTATTGTGAAGGTTTTATGTGTTCATGAAGTAGCTTGGCATTCACCCAGGAAATTGCTGGGGTCTTAGCAGAACGGACTTCTTTGCTGGGCCTGCAGTCATATGTATCAAGCATGATCCTATTCCCAGCATGGTGGGCATTCAGAACTCTGTGGTCCTTTGCCTCACACAGCCCCCTCTAGGTCTTTTCTTTGACCTGGTCCTGAAAAAAGAAAATCTGTCTCTGCATTTAATATAAAAGTAAGATGATTATTTTTTATCTTAAAACCTTTAGGTTGTCCCCCCTACAAAAGGCTGTTTTTTAAATTAACTCTTTAGTTGGGCTCAGTTCTTTATGTGATTCTCAATCATTAAAACTGGTAGGTTGCCTGTTTCAAGGCAAAATCTACCTCTTTCTTCAAAATGGTTTCTTTTCATTTTTTTGAAACAATCCATTAAAAATAATTTTGGCGTAGAGTGAAACTCTGTCTCAAAAAAATTTATTATCTAGTTCAGAATAAATGTACAGTTGAAATACAAGAAAACGTTTTACTTCTTGAAGCAAATAATTGGAAACTAGTTTTGTGAAAAGGGCATTTTTAAAAATCTTAATATTGTTTATTTGTTAAATTTTTATTCCAATAGGTTTTTAGGGAACAAATGGTGCTTGGTAACACGAATTTGTTCTTCAGTGGAGATTTTTGTGCATCCGTGACCCAAGCAGTGTGCACTGTACCCAGCGTGTCGTCTTTGATCCCTCAGCCCCTCCCACCTTTTCCCACGAGTCTTCAAAGTCCATTGTATCATCTTTCTGCCCTTGCATCCTCATAGCTTATCTCCCAATTATGAGTGAGAACATACAATGTTTGGTTTTCATTCCTGTGTTCCTTCACTTAGAATAACTGTGTTCAGTTCAGTCAGGGTTGCTGTGAATGTCATTATGTTGTTCCTTTTCATGGCTGAGTAGTATTCCATGATATGTATATGTGTGTGTATATATATATAATATGTGTATATATAAAAAACATATATGTATGTATATATACGTATATATGTATGTGTATATATACCTATATATGTACACACACACCATGGAATACTCAGCTGTGTGTGTGTGTGTGTATATAAAACATATATATGTATATATACATATATATGTGTGTGTGTATATATATATATGTACACCATGGAATACTCAGCCGTGTGTGTGTGTGTATGTGTATATATATAAAACATATAGGTGTGTATCTATACGTATATATGTATGTGTATATATACATATACATGTACACACACACCATGGAATACTCAGCCGTGTGTGTGTGTGTGTGTATATCATATTTTCTTTACTCACTGATTGATGGGCATTTCGGCTAGTTGCATGTTTCTACAGTTGCAAATTGTGCTGCTGTAAACATGCATGTGCAAGTATCTTTTGTGTAATGACTTTTTTTCCTCCGGGTAGATTCCCAGTAGTGGGACTGCTGGATCAAATGGTAGATCTACTTTTAGTTCTTTAAGGAATCTCCACACTGTTTTCCATAGTGTTTGTACTAGTTTACATTCCCACTAGCAGTGTAGAAGTGTTCCCTGTTCGCTGCATCCATGCCAGTATCTATTATGTTTTGAGTTTTTGATGACGGCTATTCTTGCAGGAGTAAGGTGGTATTGCACTGGGGGTTTGATTTGCATTTCCCTGCAAATCAAATTAGTGATGCTGAGCATTTTTTCATTTGCTTCTGGGCCATTTGCATTTTTTCTTTTGAGAATTGTCTATTCATGTTGTTAGCCTTTTTGATGGCACTGTTTTTTTTTCTTGATGATTTGTTTGAGTTCTTTGTAGATTCTGGATATTGGTCCTTTGATGGATGTATAAATTGTGAAGATTTTCTCCTATTCTGTGGGTTGTCTGTTAACTCTGCTGATTATTTCTTTTGCTGTGCAGCTTTTTAGTGTAAGTCCCACCTATTTATCTTTGTTTTTGTTGCATTTGGGGTTGTTGGTTATGAAGTCTTTGCCTAAGCCAAGGTCTAGAAGGGTTTTTCTGAAGTTATCTTCTAGAAACTTTATGGTTTCATGTCTTAGATTTAAGTCTTTGTTCCATCTTGGGTTCATTTTTTTGTAAGATGAGAGATGAGATTTCAGTTTCATTTTTTTCCCTACATGTAGCTTGACAATTATCCCAGCACTATTTGTTGAATAGGGTGTCCTTTCCCCACTTCATTTTTTTTGTTTGCTTGTCAAAGATCAGTTAGCTGTAAGTATGTGGCTTTGTTTCTGGGTTCTCTATTCTGTTTTATTGGTCTATATGCCTATTTTTATACCAGTACCATGCTGTTTTGGTGACTGTTGCCTTATATTATAGTTTGAAGTTAGGTAGTGTGATACCTCCAGATTTGTTCTTTTTGCTTAGTCTTGCTTTGGCTATGCAGCTCTATTTTATGAATTTTAGGAGTGTTTTTTCTAGTTCTGTGAAGAGTGATTGTGCTATTTCAGCGGAAATTACATTGAATTTTTAGATTGCTTTTGACAGTATGTTCATTTTCACAGTGCACTCACATGAGCATGGAATATGCTTCCATTGTTTGTGTTGTATATGATTTCTTTCAGCAGTGTTTTGTAGGTTTCCTTGTATAGATCTTTCACCTCCTTGGTTAGGTATATTCCTAAATATTTTATTTATTTATTTATTTATTTATTTATTTATTTTGCAGCTGTTGTAAACAGGATTGAGTTCTTGATTTGATTATCAGTTTGATTGCTATAGGTGTTTCCCAGAATTACTGAATAGTGTACTTTAATTTTATATACTGCAACTTTGCTGAATTCATTTACCAGTTCCAGGAGCTTTTTGCATGAGTCTTTAGGGTTTTCTAGGTGTATGATGAGATCATCAGCAAACAGCAGCAGTTGGACTTTCTCCTTACTAATATGGATGTCCTTTATTTATTTCTCTTGTCTGATTGCTCTGGCTAGAACTTCCAGTACTGTGTTGAAAAGAGGTGATGGAAGTGGGCATCCTTGTCTTGTTCCAGTTTTAAGGGGGAATGCTTTCAACTTTTCCCTGTTCAATATGATGTTGTCTGTGGGTTTTTCATAGATGACTTTT
The DNA here is from genome assembly GCA_028533165.1 of Leontopithecus rosalia. Lineage (NCBI taxonomy): Eukaryota > Metazoa > Chordata > Mammalia > Primates > Cebidae > Leontopithecus > Leontopithecus rosalia. The sequence goes on from CM052664.1 coordinate 1,980,227, forward strand.
ATTACCTTAAGTTATGTCCCTGCTATGCCAGTTTTGCTGAGGATTTAAATCATAAAGTGTGCTGGATTTTGTCATATGCTTTTTCTGCATCTATTGAGATTATTGATTTTTCTTTTTAATTGTGTTTATGTGGTGTATCACATCTATTGACTGATGTATGTTAAACCATCCCTGCATCCTTGGTATGAAACCCCACAATATTGCTGGATTATCTTTTTGATATGCTGTTGGATTGGGTTCACTAGTATTTTGTTGAGGATTTTTGTATCTGTGTTCATCAGGGATATCGGTCTGTAGTTTCCTTTTTTTGTATTTTTTTTTCTAGTCTTGGTATTAGGGTGATTTTAGCTTTATAGAAAGATTTAGGGGAGATTTCCTCTTTCTCTATTCTATGGAATAGTGTCACTAGGGTTGGTACCACTTCTTTGAATATTCGATAGAATTTAGCTGTGAATCCATCTGGTTCTGGACTTTTTTCGTTGTTGGCAATTTGTAAATTACCATTTCAACCTCATTATTTGTTGTTGCTCTCTTCAGAGTTTCTGTATCTTACTGGTTTAATCTAGGAGAGTTCTATATTTCCAGGAATTTATCCATCTCCTCTAGGTTTTCTAGTTTATGTGAGAAAAGGTGCTCATAGTAGCCTTGAATAATATTTTGTGTTTCTGTGGCATCAGTAGTAATATATACCTTTTTGTTTCTAATTGAGCTTATTTAGATTTTCTCTCTTCTTGGTTAATCTCGCTAATGGTCTGTCAATTTTATTTATCTTTTAAAAGAACCAGCTTTTTGTTTCATTCATCTTTTATATTTTTTGTTTTCATTCCATTTAGTTTTGCTCTGATCTTTGTTACTTATTTTCTGCTGCTGAGTTTTGGTTTGGATTGTTCTTGTTTCAAGAGGTGTGACCTTAGGGTGTCTATTTGTGCTCTCTCAGACTTTTGGAGGTAGGCATTTAATGCAGTGAACTTTCCTGTTATGTGTGTCACTATTATCGTTCAGTTCAAGGAATTTCATTTTTATCTTCATCTCATTGTTAATCCAGCAATCATTCAGGAGCAGGTTATTTAATTGGTATGTGTTTGCATGGTTTCGAGCGTTTTTTTTTGGTGTTGATTTCCAATTTTATTCCACTGTGGTCTGAGAAAGTACTAGATATAATTTTGATTCTTAAAAATTTATTGAGACTTACTTCGTGCTTTAGCATATGGTCCATCTTGGAGAATGTTCCATGCGCTGATGAACAGAATGTATATTCTGTAGTAGTTGGGTAGAATGTTATGTAAATGTCTTTTCAGTCCACTTTTTCTAGGGCATAGTTTAAGTCCGTTGTTTCTTTGTTGACTTTCTGTCTTGACGACGTGCCTAGTGCTGTTGGTGGAGTATTTAACACCCCCGCTATTATGTGTTACTGACTGTCTCATTTCTTAGGACTAGCAGTAATTGTTTTATAACTTTGGGAGCTCAAGTGTTAGGTGCGTATATATTTAAGATTGTGATATTTTCATGTTAGACTGGTCATCTTATTTAATGCCCCTTTGTCTTTTTTAACTGCTGTTGGCTTTAAATTTTGTTTAGTCTGATACAAGAATAGCTAGTCCTACTCACTTTTGGTGTCCATTTGCATGGAATGTCTTTTTCTACCTGTTTCTCTTAAGCTTGTATGAGTTCTTCTTTTGTGTTAGGTGAGTCTCCTGAAGACAGCAGGAACTTCTTTGGTGAATTTGCTCATTCTTGCATTCTGAGTCTTTTAAGTGGAGCGTTTAGGCCATCTTACATTCAACATTAGTATTGAGAGTGAGGTACTGTTCTATTCACCTTGCTATTTGTTGCCTGAATACCTTGGGTTTTTTTCATTGTGTTATTGTTATATAGATCCTGTGAAATGTGTGCATTGAAGAGGGCTGTTTTGGTGTGTTTTGAGGATTTGTTTTAGCAGTTGTCATAATGCCATTGGTAGTGCCCAGTTCTCTCAGCATTTGTTTGTCTGGAAAAGCCTATCCTTCCTTCATTTATGAAGCTTAGTTTAGTTGGATACAAAATTCTTGGCTAATAATTATTTTGTTCAAGGAGGCTAAAAGTAGGACCCCAGTCCTGCCTGGCTCGTAGGCCTTCTGCTGAGGAACCTGCTGTTTCTGTGATGGTTTTTCCTTCGTGGGTTACCCGATGTGTTTTCCTCACAGCTCTTCCAGATCCTGTCCTTTGTCTTGACTTTAGATAACCTGATGTATGTGCCTGGGTGATGATCTTTCTATGATGAGTTCCACAGGTGTTCTCTGAGCTTCTTGTGTTAACGTACACATTTTCTGTGTCTACTACACATCAGTATAAAGTTTCTCTGAAAATGTCTGTTTATATACGCAGACAGTAGCTTACCACTGGTGTACGTGCATCCTAGATTCAATCAGACCGGACTGTTACTTGACACTGCTGCCTAATAGCAGGGTGACCCTGCACACCCGGCCAGCACACGTGTCTGAACTGCCTCCTCACATGTAAGATGGGGATGTTATGCTGCTTCAGCTACACTGAGAGTAATACTGGTATATGGATATCATTGAGAATATATTCTTTCCCTGTAGGGGACACTGCGTGTGTTTATGCATAAAAAGCAACAATTCTAGTGAGTTTTAAGTTGTGACTGTTGATTAGATTGAAAATGATGTATCTGTAAATGAAATGTTATTTCTAAATACATGTTTACAGTTTATATAGAGAGATCTAAGTGTAACTATAGATTGATGTGGATATGTTCAGATATAGTGCAAAATTCACTGGAGATTTTTTGCAACATTATGCCTATGGATTTTTTTTTTCTGTCTGAAAGCTATTATGTAAAATTAAACATATGATTACTTGTATTTAGGTTGTTATAGATGATAGGTTTGGCTCTAATAATGATTTTTCTCCCTTTTGTAGCTTGTCACATTTAATCAGTAGGTAATCAGACATTGATGGAAAATGAAATTCAAAATTATGCTCTTCACTTCCATATTTGCACATGTCAGTCTGCAAGCCTGAGTCATATTATAGTCCAGAAAAGCAGAAATGACTTTCATTTCCATTCACTTAGTCTTTCACGTATTCATTTATTTAAATATTTGTTGAGAACTAATTTCAGCTGCTCTTCTAGGCACTGGTCACAACAACATATAAAACAAACAGGCCAGGCGCTGTGGCTCACGCCTGTAATCCCAGCACTTTGGGAGGCTGAGGTGGGCGGGTCACGAGGTCAGGAGTTCAAGACCAGCCTGACCAACATGGTGAAACCCCACCTCTACTAAAAATTTAAAAAAATTAGCTAGGTGTGGTGGCACATGCCTGTAATCTCAGGTACTCAGGAAGCTGAGGCAGGAAAATTGCTTGAACTTGGGAGGTGAAGGTTGCAGTGAGCCGAGATGGCACCACTGCACTCCATCCTGGGCAGCAGAGCAAGACTAAATATAAATAAATAAATAAGCCCCTCCCCTATCTTATGTTTTAGGGAGGGGACAGTTAATAACTTGTATGGTAAAAGTATGTCAGATGTTGACATGAACAGTTAGTGGGTAGGACATACAAGATGCAGGTTGTTTTTTCATGATGATGATCGAGCAGAGACGTGAAGGGAGGGAGGGAGAGTCATGCCAATGTGTAGGGACGAGCATTCTCTACCTGACCAGCTAAATACTCCAGGCTTAATTTGAAATTAAATGACCCAAAAGAAAATATTCTAGTATTTCTCTATTTCTGTAGGGTAATTTGGTTGTTTTTGTTTTGTTTGCTTTGGTGTTGTATATTTTGATTCAACCAAGATGGCCTTTTCTATTTCTGAAATCAAAGCATTGATTGAATTGTTTCAATTGATTGAATTGACTGAATTCAATCAATTCAATCAATTGAATTGATTGATTGAATTGACTAGTTTCAAATGTTGAGATTCCAGAGATAAACATTTTCAGTTCTAGGTCTTTTCAAGGCAGCTGCTTACTGTTAAAATATGTTTACAGACATGAGTAAGATCTAGAATTTTTTCAGAAAGAGAGTATTGTTTTATATCATTTTAGGACATTGAAAATGTCAGGTGTTAATCATCAGATTTCGTTTTTGTTTAAAGACGAAAACATACCAAATGCCAATTACATATGTGTTCTACTTTAAGTTAAATATAATCTGAAAAGATGTAAAGAGGCATCATTATTTAGCTTTTAAACAAGTTCAGAACAGTGTTTTTATACTTTTCAGTTTTCTGATCTACATAAATGACTTCTTAAAAATTTAGATATCCTTTGACATTAGCAGGAATTTTCCTCAGAGAATTTTAGAGTGTACAGGGCCTTTAATCTGATTTCCCCATGTTAGTAAGGAGTTCTGGAAGAAGGTGCAGTGCCCTGCAGAGCTCACACTGACAGCTGGTGTCCGCAGAGTGACATCTATGTCCTCTTCGGTTTCCTAGGTCGGCTTTGGGTCGTAGTTTGCCCATAGCATACAGGACAGCTGGGTCATACTTATTTGTACGAATAACGTGTGAAGTGTTTCACACATCCTGAGTTTGTCAACAACTAAGTCTTGGTCTGTTGTTGAGTTTGTTGTTTGCCTGTGCACTCCTTGTAGCCACAACACTTCCAGCTTCCTGAGATCGTTTTGGTGCACTGACTAGGTTTCCTGTGAGAGTTATGAAATTAAATGTTGGTTTGCTGAGAAGAGCCTTACTTTCTTCTAGAAGGCTGAAGTTCAGTTTAACGGACACGCACTCGTAATTCTAATTTAGTCCTTTAGATATGTAGGACTTTTCACATAGGTGTGAGACGAGATGTTCTCTGTTCTCCTTGTCAACCAGAGAATTGGTTACCATTCCAGTACCTTTTTGAATTTCTGTAACTGTTGAAAAGCATATCTAAAGATTCCCCCCCCTTACGTTAATTTATCAGTAGTTCTATTGCTGTGTCAAAGGGCATTGCATTTTTTTTTTACACCAATGGATGGATAGGTGCTATTTGTATATTTAACCAGGTCTATCGAGATAATTTACAAACAATAAAATGCACTAATTGCATGTCCAATTTGATGAGTATACACTTGTGAAGCTACCACCATAATCAAGATGTGGAGCATTTTTATCACCTCAGTTCCCTTGTGTCCCTTGAAGTGAATTCCTTCACCCCTCCTCCCACCTGCTGGCAACCACTGACTTTTTTTATGCCTATATAGTTTTGTGTTTTGAAAAAATGTTATATAAATGGAATCCTACAATATGTAAACATTTGTGTCTGCCTTCTTTCACAGTGCAAAATGGTTTTGAGATTCGTTCATGTTGTCATATGTATCAGTGGTATTTTTCTTTTGAAGAGCATTCTATCGTATGGCTGTATTTCATTTAGTTTATTCATTTCCCAGCTGATGGACATTTTTGAGTTGTTTCTGTATATTAGTGTTGTGAATAAAGATAATGTGAACACTCACATGTGAGTCTTTATGTTCACATCTGTTGTCATTTTTCTTGAGCAGATACCTAGGTATGAGATTGCTGGGTTATATGATAAGTGTGTTTTTAACTTTACAAGAAACTGCCTATCTCTCTTATTCAAAAGATAAAAGATAACAAGGGCTGGCAAAGATGTGGGAAAAAAGAGAACCCTGGTACACTGTTAGTGGGAATGTAAATTAATATAGTCATTGTGGAAAATAGTATGATTTTCTCAAAAATTTAAAAATTGAACTACCGTGTCATCCAGCAGTTCTACTTCTGGGAATGTATCCAATGGAAATGGAACTCATATGCCACAAGATACATCTGCATTCTCATATTTTTTGCAGCGTTATTCACAGTAGCTAGGATAGAATCAGTTTCAGTGTAAGGAAGTATGGAGTATGTACACGGTGGAATACTATTCGGCCTTTAAAAAGAAGGAAACCCTGTCATTTGTGGCAACACGGATGAAGCTGGAGGACAGGCACAGAAAGAGAAATATACCACAGGGTCTCCCTTACATGCATAATCCAGAAAAGTCAAACTCAGAATCAAAGAGGAGAACGGTGGTTACCCGGTGTTACGGTGGTGGCAGGAATTGGGCTGGGGTGGGGTGAGGTGCAGGGATTGGGGATGATTGGGACATACTGGTCAAAAGACACAAAGTTTCAGTTCGAAGGAGTAAGTTCGCGAGGTCTGCTGTACTGCTGTACAGCACGCGACTGCAGTTAACAGCAATGCGCCGTAAACTTGAAAGTTGCCAATAAAGTAGACTTTAATTCTTCTGGCCACAAAAAGGTATGTGAAGTGATGGTTACGTAAATTAGCTTGATTTAATCATTCCGTAACATATACATACGTCAAATCATCAAAACACTGTACCTTATAAATATATACAATTTTTATTTGTCGATTTAAAAAAATTAATTTTTAAAACACTGCCTTTCTGTTTTCCAAAGTGGCTATGCCACCTGGCATTCTTAACAGCAGCGTGAGAAGTCCAGTTGTTTGAGATTCTCACCGACGCCTGGGAATCGTTGATCTACTTAATTTTAACCATTCCAGTGGCCGCGTCGTGGTATCTCCTGTGGTTTTGATTTGTATCGCCTTAGGTCTATTGATGTTGAGCTGTGCCGATTTGCCAGTTAGTAACTATAGGCCTGAAAACAACATATAAACCTTTTAGATTACTGGAGAACACACAGTGAAGGCCTCCTGGAGAAACAGAAACAAAGACGTGTAAAATAATCCACGAAAAACCAGAAAGCGTACAAGGGCACATTTATAACAAAAATGTGCCATCGCACGCGGTAAGCAGAGTAAAAAGTCCAGGTGCATGAAGGAGGGGTTGCCATGGCCCGACTTGAGATGAGCAGCGTGAGGCCGCACTGTCTGCTGGCCCCGAGTCCCAGGGTTTGGAGGTTGCAGGGTTCAGCTGCAGTCTCCAGATCACTACAGAACTGGCTGTGCTTGGTACCATCTGTTGGCCTCTGTGGGATCCAGTGAATGTGTAGGTGAGGATGCTGTGTCTCTGGGGTAGCCACCAGCATTTCTAGGAATTCCACTGTGGCTTTGATCCAGGGGTTTGGCCAGAGGGCTATGAGGGACATGGAGACCCTCACACCACTGCCCTGATTCCTGAGGACAGGTTGTCTACCACTATTCAGGTGGGCCTCTCCTTGCCCTCCATACACATGCTCCCTTTAGTCATCACAGAAGGTAAAAAGTAACTTAGGAGAACTCCCATCCTGGCCCCCCTTTAGACCAAGGAAATAAAGATTTTTGTATAGTGGGAAATTGGCATTGATAGTCCCCCACCTCCCGCCCGCCCCCGAGACGGAGTTTCACTCTCGTTACCCAGGCTGGAGTGCAATGGCGCGATCTCGGCTCACCGCAACCTCCGCCTCCTGGGTTCAGGCAATTCTCCTGCCTCAGCCTCCTGAGTAGCTGGGATTACAGGCACGCGCCACCATGCCCAGCTAATTTTTTGTATTTTTAGAGGGACGGGGTTTCACCACGTTGACCAGGATGGTCTTGATCTGTTGACCTCGTGATCCACCCGCCTCGGCCTCCCAAAGTGCTGGGATTACAGGCGTGAGCCACCGCGCCCGGCCAGCACTGATAGTTTTTAAAACCAGGGTTTTCAACTGTTAAGAACCAGTGCCAGGGGAAAAAAAAATGTTAAGATGAAAATTAATGAGCTGAGCTAGGCTTGCAATTTAGGAAGCTAAAAAAGGAAGAAAAAAAAAACCCTGAAGGAAAAAGAAGGAAAAAAATAATAAAGAAAAAAGCAGAAATTAATGAAGCAGAACAGTTCATTAATGGAGAAGATCAGCAACGCCAACTGATAGATCTTTGAAACGACTAATAAAATGGAAAAAAACTCGAGGTAGCCTTAAGAGAAAAAGGAGAGAAAGTGCAAATAAACAGACCTAAGAATGAAAAAAGAAAATGACATTGCGAGAGCAGGAACTGGAGAGAGAATAAAGGGATTCTGCGGAAATACTGTATCAGTACATTTGAAAACATAGAAAAATAAACTTAGATATAGCCTAACCAAACTTTATTCAAGAAGTAGAAAGTCTGAATTGTTTTATAACTAAGCCGTGTATAATTTATTCAAAAGTAGACACAGTTAAATGTCACTAATCGGAACTCTCACATTAAGGAAGGACTTTCATGCGGGCAGTTTCTGGCCACAGACAACCTCATTCTTTACCCCAGTGTGCCAAGCACGTGTTGTCTTTTGCCCCTGGGATGCTACATTTTGTTAAACGTGAAGTTGGCAGGCCTTTGTGTAATTCACACATTAATTCAAATTTCACTACATTAATTTATTTGCCAAACTCAAAAGTAAAATTGGACAACAGAAAAAAAATCTTTAAATGTCACTACTGTACCTAGAAGTGAAGGCTTAATCTCCCGCTCTTTTCACTTTGCAGTGGGTTATACCCAGGCTATGAGCCCACCATATATTTTGTGCCAATCAGTAAGAATTTGCCCAAGGTGTCCTGTCCTCAACACCCTACAGAGAGGAAAGAAGCTGCCACTTTGCCAGGAAATACTGGGATTCTGTTGTATTTTGGAGCTTTTGCAAATACTTAATTCATAATTTTTTGTTCGTTATATTTAACTCTTGATTACCCAGGGGAGATCAAAAGCAAGACACTCTTCTTTCAACGGAGCTAAAGATGCTCTGTTGTATATTGGGGCTCTTCATGAGCTTTTTCTAGCAAAAGACTTTCCATCAATTAAAAAGCTTTTGAAAGCCAATGTTCTAGAGTTCCTAGCTCAATACAAATATTGGCGAGTGAGTGAGTGAATGAATGAGGTGGACCCGTGGTTCCTGTTTGTTCTCTGTAAATTTGTCTTTTCTAGAAATTTCATGTAAATGGAATCATAGAAGCTATTTGGATCTGGCTTTTTTACACTTACCACAGCAGTTTTGAGATTTATCCCTTTGTAGCATAATCAGTATTTTGTTCCTTTTTATTGAAAATAGTATTATAATGTATTTCAATTTGTGGTTTATTCCTTCAATTTTGCTAGGGATTTTATCAATCTTTAAAAGAATAAGCTCTCTAATGTTTGCATTTTCAGTTTCATTGATTTCTGCTCTTAGCATCATTAATTCATTTCTTCTGCTTACTTTGGGCTTAACTGGTTCTTTTTCCCTGGATTCCTTAGGTGAGAATTTATAGAATTAGTTTTAAATCTTCCTTCATTTCCAGTATTTGAGCTACACAACTCTAAGCTCTATTGTATTTTCATGATCATTCGTTTTGAAATATTTTCTAATTTCCCTTGAGATTTTTTTCTTTGACCCACAAGTATTTTAGAAGCCTGTTCCTTAATTTACAAACATTTAGGGCTCTTCTAGATACTTTATTGTTATTGATTTCTAATTTATTTTCAGTTATGTTGAATGAACACATTCTAAGCATTTCAGTTTTTGAAAATTCCTAAACTGATTTTGGCCTGGCATGTGGTTTCTCTTAGAGAAGGTTTCGTGTCTACTTGGAAAGAATGTATATTCTGCAGCTGTGGCTGTAGGAGTCTGTAGAAATCATTGACATCAGGATATTTGATAATGCTGTTCAGAGTTTCTATAGCTGATTTTCTGTGTGCTTTTTTTTTTCAGTGTTTCTGTGAGTGAGAGAGAAGTGTTAAAATCTCCAGTTATGATGGGGTTTTCTGTCTAATTATATCAGTTTCTGCTTTATGTGTTATTTTTTCTCTTATTATACTTTCAGTTCTGGGGTGCATGTGCAGAACGTGCAGGTTTGTTACAGAGGTATACACGTGCCATGGTGGTTTGCTGCCTCCATCACCCTGTCGTCTACATTAGGTATTTTTCCTAATGCTGTCCCTCCCCTATGCCCTCACCCTGTTATCTCTTCCCTAGCCCCCACAAACCCAAGGATCCCAGTGTGTGATGTTCCCCTCCCTATGTCCGTGTGTTCTCACTGTTCAACAACCACTTATGACTGAGAATGTGTGGTGTTTGGTTTTCTGTTCTTGTGTCAGTTTGCTGAGAATGATGGTTTCCAATTTCATCCATGTCCCTGCAAAGGACATGAACATCCTTTTTTATGGCTGCATAGTATTCCGTGGTGTACATATGCCACGTCTTATCCAGTCTATCATTGATGGGTATTTGGGATGGTTCCAAGTCTTGGCTATTGTGAAGAGTGCTGCCGTAAACATACATATATGTGTGCCTTTATAATAGAACGATTTATAACCCTATGGGTATATACCCAGTAATGGGATTGCTTCATCAAATGGTATTTCTAGTTCTAGATCCTTGAGGAATCATCACAATAGTTGAACTGTCTTCCACAATAGTTGAACTAATTTACACTCCTATCAACAGTGTAAAAGCGTTCCTACTTCTCCACATCCTCTCCAGCATCTATTGTCTCCTGATTTTTTTAATGGTCACTATTCTAACTGATGTGAGATGGTATCTCATTGTGGTTTTGATTTGCATTTCTCTAATGACCAGTGATGATGAGCTTTTGTTTCATGTTTGTTGGCTGAGTAAATGTCTCATTTTGAGAAGTGTCTGTTCATATCCTTCACCCACTTTTTGATGGAGTTTTTTTTTTCTTGTAAATTTGTTTAAGTTCTTTATAGATTTTGGATATTAGCCCTTTGTCAGATGGGTGGATTGCAAAAATTTTCTCCTGTTCTTTTGGTTGCCAGTTCACTCTAATGATAATTTCTTTTGCTGTGCAGAAGCTCTTTAGTTTAATTAGATCCCATTTGTCTGTTTTGGCTTTTGCTGCCATTGTTTTTGGTGTTTTAGTCATGAAGTCCTTTCCCATGCCTATGTCCTTTAGGTTTTCTTCTAGAGTTTTTAATGGTGTTAGGTCTTATGTTTAAATCTATAATTCATGTTGAGTTAATTTTTGTATAAGGTGTAAGGAGGGGCTCCAGTTTCAGCTTTCTGCATATGGCTATCCGATTTTCCTGACATTATTTATTAAATAGGGAATTCTTTCCCCATTTTTTGTTTTTGTCAGGATTGTCAAAGATCAGTTGGATATAGATGTGTGGTGTTATTTCTGAGGCCTCTGTTCTGTTCTGTTGGTCTGTATCTCTGTTTTGGTACTGGTACCATGCTGTTTTGATTAGGGAGCCTTGTGATATAGTTTGAAGTCAGGTAGTGTGATGCCTCCAGATTTGTTTTTGTTTTTGTTTTCCTAAGGATTGTCATGGCTATATGGGCTCTTTTTTGGTTCCATATAAAACTTAAGGTGTTTTTTTCTAATTCTGTGAAGAAAGTCAGTGGTAGCTTGTTGGGGATAGCACTGAATCTATAATTGATGATATTGATTCTTCCTAACCATGAGCATGGAATGTTTTTCTATCTGTATCCTCTCTTATTTCATTGAGCAGTGGTTGTAGTTCTCCTTGAAGAGGTTCTTCACATCCCTTGTTAGTTGTATTCCTAGGTATTTTATTCTCTTTGTAGCAATTGTGAATGGGAGCGCACTCATGATTTGGCTGTTTGTCTGTTATTTGTGTGTAGGAATGCTTGTGATTTCTGCACATTGGTTTTGTATTCTGAGACTTTGCTGAAGTTGCTTATCAGCTTAAGGAGATTTAGGGCTGAGATGATAGGGTCTTTTAAATATACAATCATGTCATCTGCAAATAGAGACAATTTGACTTCCTCTTTTTCTAACTGAATACCCTTTATTTCTTTTTCTTGCCTGATTATTCTGTCTAGAACTTCCAATGCTATATTGAATAGGAGTCATGAGAGAGGGCATCCTTGTCTAGTGCCAGATTTCAAAGGGAATGCTTCCAGTTTTTCCCATTCAGTATGATGTTGGCTATGGGTTTGTCATAAAAAGCTCTCATTATTTTGATATACGTTTCATCAATACCTAGTTTATTGATAGTTTTTAAACATGAAGGCTGTTGTATTTTGTCAAAGGCCTTCTCTGCATCTATTGAGATAATTATGTCATTGGTTCTGTTTGTGTGATGGAATACATTTATAGATTTGCGTATGTTGAACCAGCCTTGCATCTCAGGCATGAATCAACTTGATCGTGATGGATAAGCTTTTTGATGTGCTGTTGGATTCATTTTGCCAGTATTTTATTGAGGATTTTACTCTACCAGGAAAACTCTAGCTCCCTCAGCAAACTGACTCCAAGCTCTTCCCTCTCTCAAGCAAAGTAAAACTACCCTGCTCTCCTTGAACCCTGTCATCGTGTGTCTTAGTCTAGAAGATTGTTCCAGACAGAGTGCCAGGGTAGTTATGGGGCTCAATCATTGTATGTGTTTTCCTCTCACGAATCAGTCTCAGACTTCTTTTAACTAACATTTGGAAAACAGTTGCCTCGTGTATTTTTTTGTGGGCTTAACGTTTATGGCAGGACTACCTTGGTACTTGTTGAACCGTCATTGTTGGATTATCAGTCTTGAGTCTTCTCATTGTATTTTTAGTGTGAAGTTTACTTATGAGCATTTATTCATTTATTTAAGAGTGATTTGTATTTCCTTCTTTTCATTCATTCTACACTTTCAGTATTTTCTTATTGGTTTGTCAGTATGTTTTATTTTTACAAATAAGTGAAAATTGACCTCTTTTTCACTTACTTGATGTGTTTCCAAATTTGATATGTTTACAAATATTTACCACTTTATTGTCTGATTTTTGTTAGTGTTGTATTTTACTACAGAAATACAATATTTTATTAAGTATTACTTATAAATCTTTGATGGCTTCCAGCTTTTGTGTTATATTATGGATGCTTTCTCCACTCAGAATTTTCAGAATTCTCTTTTTTCCTGTTAATTTTATGGATTCAGTTTATTAAACCATTGTGCCACCTGGAATGTGTTGTGTTAGGAGCTGTGGGAGTAGGATTTATTTTGTGACTGCTCAGCAGTACTGATGCTGTTAACTGAGTATTTCACCTTTTCTCCACTGATCTGAAACGCCATATTTTTATACTTCATTTCTACATATTTTTGTGTAGACTTGAGGCCTCCTCAGTTTTTCTCTTTGATTTGTCTGCCTGTGTAGCAGTGCCAAACGATCTGAATTTTTGTAGTGTTGTCATATATTGAGATACGTTACGGTTGTTTTTGCTTCCAGTTATGTTACCATCTTTGGCAGTTTTCTTTTCATTTTTTTCCAAAACAACTTGGTAATTAGCTTCTATAGATGGAGAAACATATTGACTACTTATTTTTATTGCAATTACTTTGAATTAATAGATTAATTTAGGAAGAATTGACATTTTTTTTTTTTTTTTTTTTTTTTTTTGGAGACAGAGTTTCGCTCTTGTTACCCAGGCTGGAGTGCAATGGCGCGATCTCGGCTCACTGCAACCTCCGCCTCCTGGGTTCAGGCAATTCTCCTGCCTCAGCCTCCCGAGTAGCTGGGATTACAGGCACGTGCCACCGGGCCCAGCTAATTTTTTGTATCTTTAGTAGAGACGGGGTTTCACTATGTTGACCAGGATGGTCTCCATCTCTCGACCTCGTGATCCTCCCGCCTCGGCCTCCCAAAGTGCTGGGATTACAGGCTTGAGCCACCGCGCCCGGCCAGAATTGACATGTTTTAGAAATTGAGCTTTCCTATTCAAAACCATGGTCTGGCAGTTTATTTGTTTCTCTCTGCCTGCTTCTGTGCCCCTCAATATTGTTTTAAGTATTTCATCAGTAGACCTTGGACAGTTCTTATTAAAGCCACTAGTGATTCTCAGTCATCTCATCTTTGCCTTGCTCTTGTAAATTGGATCTTCGATTTTCTATGTTATTACTCTCTTTCACTGATTTTTTTTTCTTGTTGCAACATATTCTGTTTTTCTTACACAGACATTTATTGGGCACTGACGGGCATCAGCTACTGAGAGGGTGTCTGGGTGTAATGATGCCAAAGTTGCAGGCCCTGTCCTTACACACTGGCAGTCTTATATTGTAGTTTCTATCATCTCAGTTAATTTACTTGTTGATTGAGTCATTCAAAAATTATTTAGTGAATACCTTTGATAGTCCCAAAATGTGTTTTTCCTTCCATTAAAATTCATTCTTTGAGAAACTTGCAGTCTAGTTGGGGAGAAACATTTAATGCAAAAGGATAAAAAGCACTATGTGGTGGTAATGCAAAAATGAATAGTATGAACAGAAGCCCTCAAAGAAGGAAATAGTGAGTGGAGGAATGTGTACCTTGAGGGAAGGAAGCAGAGGCTGTCAGTAATGGAAGAAGGCAAGACCACGTCAGCTGGAAAGAACAGCGGGAGCAGAGCGGAGGCAGGAGCGAAGGGTGAGACCGCAGCCAGCTGTGAACGTACCTTCTGGCTGGAGTGTGGTATGTGCGGAGCTGGAGCGTGGAGGGCCTTGAATGCTGGGCTGGACTCAGAGTGGTCAGGTAAGTGATGGCTCGTCACTCAGCCTCCGCATCAGTGCAGGGACTGTCTATTATGTCAGTGATGTTAAACACCGTTAGGCTGCCCCAGTCGTGCTGGAGATCAGAGGCAGAGGGAACTGGTAGAGAGCTGACACAGTGAAGTGGAACAGGAAAGGAGCTGTAGCGCACAGAATCATTTCAGAGACACAGCAGAAGGGGCACAGTCAGGACTGAGTAATAGCTCTGGGTTGGGTGGGAGAAGATAGCATTGCCACCAAGGTTTCAAATCACAGCGACAGGAAACTTCATCATGCCTTTTGACTGTTCCTGAAGATGTCAGTTTGGGCGTCCTATCCTCTGAATCGGGTAAAAAGTTCGGAAAGAAAAAATTCCTATGTGAGAATAATCCTAGTCACGCCCTGTGTGTATTAATATTAGTTTTAATTTAAAACTAATATTTAATTAATTGATTTAATTAAATTAATTTTAGGCTTTATGATGTTTAGAATCTAGTAACTAGAGTTTTACTAGCCAAGACTGATAGGAGGTGACATCTGGGGGCAGTTTTCCTGGAATGGGATGATTTGAATCCACAGGAGAACTTGTATTTACTAAATCTTAGAGTGTGTTAGTGCTGACTTTGTTGGAAAAAATTACAAAGTAGGTACATTTCCTGTACAGGCAAGAACTTTGCTGATAGCGTCTAGACAGATGAAGGTTAGGGAGAAAGCATCTATTCCTACCGAGGTGGGGGTCATGGGCAGAAAAGAGTGTGCCAGGAAGGGGATGGTGCTGCTCTTTGGCTCATTTCACTGTTAGTAGGATTTGGCTTCCTTACATGAGGATTGTGAGGCACTGGGCCAAGCAAGAGAGGAAAGCCTGAGTTAGAACTCACCCTGCCCTCTGTTGAATACTTTCAGTCTTCTGAAGACCTCATTACCGTCCCACTGTACCTGGTAAAGGTTTATATTGCAAGTCAGCTAGTGATGAGCCACTGGAAACCCACCAGGGCAGTGCGAAGTAAGCCAGTGCATAGATGATCTGATGCTGAAGTGTTTGTCAGTAAAGTATCTTTTGAAAGTTCAAATCATGACTTTAATAGGAAAAATAGAAATAAAACACATCGATGTTGTCAGTTAAAGAAAGAAGGATAGGATGGAATTTTCAGGGAGCACCAGTTGAAGGTTTCCTTGGGAAATGAGAAATTGGCATATTTGAGAAAAGACAGATGAAAGTGGATGAACCGGGAGTCGGGGGTGGGGGTTTGTAGGAGGCAGAAGGGACTGAGATAGAGCCTCAGTGGGATGGGTGCTGACCAGGAGGGGGTCCTGAGAAGGAAGGAGTCCCTCGCACTCTGAGACCTTCCAGAAGGGTGGCTGGAGTGTGCCATTTTCTCAGCTCTATTTTTTTCTATCCTTGATTTTCACATCGTGCCCCCATGCCAAAGTCACCCCATTTAGGCAAGCAAAGCCAGCACTTGAGTGTCCCGCAAGGGGCCGAGTGATATTTTTCTTGGTGTCAAGCTTTCTCATAGCTAAGACACTTGAAACTTTCTTCAAAATGGAGCAAACCTTACCGAAGTGTCAGAATGCAGCAAGAGTTTCACTTGGTGTTACAGGGTACAAACTGAACCCTGAAGAGAAGCCTTCCTCACTGTTAGCAAACTGCTGAGTTTGAGGCCACCATTTAAAATGCTTGAAGTACTGGGAATCCTTCTTTTTAATTCTTGGCAAGATGTTAAATATCTGTATCTTTTCCAGTCACAAAAGTAATACATATTCATGGTAAAAATTCAAATAATGCGGAAGCGTATGAAGTTAAAAGTGAACTCACTCCCAGAGATGATGATCTGGGTTAGGCATGTGTATAGAGCTTACCAAGCAGAACGAGGTAATGAGGAAGAATCCAGGTCTGGAGTTGGCTTGCCTGGGTTCGTGCCTAATTTCCGACTCTCTGGACGGGCTCCACTTTCTCCTCTGCAGCGTGATGGGAATAATAACTGAGTGGCTGCAGAGGCTGCGATAATGTGTGTAAATACACCGTGTGTAAAATAACACAGTGCTTGAAAGGAGGAAGTATTCCATTGAAAGGTAACTCTCAATATCTGTAATATGTATGCTAGAAACTCAAATTGGATTGTTCTGTATGTATTGTTCTCTGACTTGGTTCTCCGTATTTTGTCATAGCTGCCATTCTATGCCTTGCGTGTAGTTCTATTTCATCTTTTATCATGGTTTCTAATCTCATTATTTCCTTCCCCTTCCAAGTAGGCTTCTTTGTGAAGTTGAGCACTCTTCACAGAATATTGATCATTTGTATTTGTTTGGCGAATAGCTGTCCCTTATTCTTTGCTCATGAGTAACTGGGGTATTTGTCTTTTTCTTGGTGATTTGTAAGAATCACTAGAATTAGGGATATTTACACGTTTGTAATTTTTGTTAAAATATACGTTAACTTTATTGACGCTCTTGTCATGTAGCAATTACAGACTTTTTTATTGTCAAATTTATCCATGTTTTCTGTTGTGCCTTCTGGTAACCTTTCCCACTCGAGACATTGTTTTTATATTCAGAAGCTTAATCTGGCTAGAATTTGTTTCTATGAATGATATGAAGATATGAAGTGTAGAGATTTAGCCTTACTTTTGTTCATGGCTAAACAGTTATACCATAATTACTTATTCTTCTTAGAATTTGAAATCCCTGTTTACACAAGAATTCATATGTCCACACATCAGACTCCTGTTATCTACATCTAGACTTCCTGTGTTGTCCCATTGGTACAGCTCTTAATTCCTGTATTGGAATCAGAATATCTTAATTATGGTAATATTGGAATATATTTTGATGTTTGATAGGGCAAGTACTTAATTCTCTTTTTACTAAAATATCCCACTGTTCTTGTGCATTTATCTTTTCAATGAACTTTAAAATCAACTTTAACACAGAACTTTGTTATGTTCCTCAAAAATCTCAGTACGATTTTGATCACCAATATTAATTACATGCCAATTTGGATTGTATTTGTGTCTTCACAGATACTTTTAAATGAAGGTCTTGTATCTTCCCATTTTACTCAGTTTTCCATTCATATCTTTACATAATGTGTTAGATTCTTCTTTATATAGGTCTCACATTTGGGCTCAAATTGATTCCTAAGAAATATCTTAAGTAGTAGTTCTGAAAGAAAATTTTTAATTATATATTTTTTCTGGATGTTGCCGATATTAAAGAAAACTTTACATGCTGATTAGTAATGGTTTCTTCTCATTTCTTCTAGGTTCTCAACCCCCTTATCTATAATTGATGATGATTTTACTTGTTTCTGGTATTTTCAGCTTGTTTCCTTTCTTTACCGCTTTGGCTAGATTTCCTAACCAAATCCGAGTAAAACCTGGGAGAGCAGGCCTCCTGGTGTTCTTTCCTGACTTGAATGGATGTGATTCTAGTGTTTCCCTTGAGGTTGTATATACAGATGGTCAATGGCCAGATGGTGTATGAAGAGAGAACACTTGATAGGCTAAACCGCAGCCTCTGCAGAAATTGGCCCAAGTTGATAAGTAACTGCTAGCTTCTCTGATTTTCGCCCCTCCTTCCAACTCAGGACCAACCACAGACAAAAATGCTCCCCACACAAAGAGCACCAGTGCCCTCCTTCTGTTAGGCCTTCCACCTCCATGCAGCCTCCCTGTGCCAACAGCATCCAGCCAGTGCTTACCTGACACCCTTCAGTCTCTTCAGGATAAAACTCTCCCGCTTCCCCTCCCGCCTTTGAGTCTCCATCAGATGTAAATGAGGCAACTCTCTTACCATACACAGCTCTGAGTAGCTCCTGCGTGTTCTCATTTGGGTGACCCAGATTTATTTATGCACTCTTTAATGTTCATTAACGGGTTTTCTAATGATTCATTGGCTGCAGATTTCTAGAAGGAAGCCTTCTTTGCTGGCGTTTGAATGTCAGTTACTCTGCACATGTTTCTTGAGTGCCCACCGTGAGCCGGGGGCTGTGCAAGGCCAGGTGATGTAGTGACGGCCCGAGCCGGTGTGTGTCCTGCCCTGTGGAATGTGTGGTGTAGCAGAAAGACAGGTACTCGTTAGATAAGTGCACACACTGGGTCATGGGGTAAGGGGAAGAGAGCTCCGGGAAAGCAGAAAGGAATGCTCAGGGAGGAACCCCGGAAGCGTGAGGGTCCAGCATACCAAGGAACAGCAGCATTTCCAAAGGTCAGATGTGTTGAGAGCCATCGGAGATCAAGGAGGTAAAGAATGAACATTATGTTCTTTGGCTTTTAACCACGTTTCCTTATTTCTTTTGCTTTATGGTTATGTCTGCCGGCTTCATTTTTTACATCCATATCTAAAAGTGAGCATTTAGAAGTCCCCTTACAACTTGAATTGATTTCAGCGTGACTTCAATTTTTTAGAGATTTGATATGTAAAAGCTGCATATCAATTCTTCTTAGAATTTATTTTCTCCCCCAGAAAGCTGAAAATGAAGCGCGCTCCCTGCTGATTGTTGTGATTTACTTGACAGCGCTGGTGTTGAATATTGAATACTGCTCCACACCTCCTGCAACATCAGCTGGAGTGGACTCACTCCGAGTGGCAGCTGTTAATTAGCTATTGCAGAAAGATGCCACTGAAGTAGAAGATTGTCGTGGGATAATAGACTGCCCTGCCGTATACAAATGCTAAAATAACTTCTGCAAAATAAGATTTTAACAAAGCAGATTTGTTTTCAAGGTGGAATTCCTTACTGCTGTAACAATTTCCTATCGCTTCTTATTTACCTATTTTGTAGCCCTTTGCGTTTCTGTAGTTGGGGGAGACATTCAGCTTCCCATCGGAAGCGCTCCCCTTTCCTTTCTTACTCTTTTCTGTTCCCAGCTACACCTTTAAAAACACATCTGGGTTTTTGTTTGTTTCTTGCATTCACTCTTTAAACTTGCTAGATGATCTTATTTTCCTCCATTTCCCTTTTTCTGTCATCGTAGTTACAGGAAAGCAGTCTTGCAAAATGGGTAATAGCATAGACCATGGAGCCACGTGGCCCTGGAGAAGTCACCTGACCTCCCGAGCTGTTTGATCACCTGTGAAACGGAGTTGTTGACAGGCTGTGCATTAGATGTGGTAAAGCACATAGGATAGTACTTGGCACACGGAGGGAACCATGTAGTTGTTTGCTGTTATTGCGGCTGTTTTACACTAGCTTATTCCAGTGTCTGATATTTAGCTTTAGAATATCGACTTACAAATGATTGTCAGTTTGTTATCATACATCTTTATTGAAAATTGATGGAAATAATTTTGTGTAGAGCTTTAACAGGTTTAGAGGTAAATAATACTCATTTACCTCAATCTGACTCAGAAAGTAGCAAAGCTGAAAGCAACCTCAGATAGCACATGGTGCTCCTTCTCCATTTTCAGATGAGGAAATGAAGGCTTGGTGAAAAGGCCACTCAGCTGTGGTAGCGCTGAGAGCAGGACGTACGTCTCCAGGCTCCCAGTCCAGTGGGCTTTCTCTGTTACAATTTGAACAGCATAGTTTTCATCCCATTGTGGCAGACCAAAAATGAGCCGATTTATAAACTTTTCCCACAAAACAATGGACTACGTATAGGGTGTGTCCAGTATTTACTTGATAACTGTATTTGATAAATACTGGAGGCACCCTATATTTATTGATATTATTGATATCGAATTGGATTCTGTAAATTCTTGGTCCATCACCTGACGCGGCCTCAGGAGTGCATCTCATTACTAGGAACAGTGGCTGAAGGCTTCTTGGTAAAGACAGCGGACTAGGCTAAAGAAAAGACTTTTGCTCCCTTCCCATGTTAGTTTCCTATTGACATAGTAGAAAAGCCACAAGCTTCTGGAGGTCAGAAGTCCAAAGTCAAGGTATTCTCGGGGCATCCTTCCTTCTGGGGGCTTCTGTTTCCTCGCCTTGAAAAACCAAGCTGAATAGCTTCAGGGGCCCTCTGCATTCTGTGACTCCTGGTCCGCTCCCTGCAGCACTTCAAGTTCTTGCTTCTGTGATACATCTGCTCTTCAGCCTGGCCTCCTGCCTCCCTCTCGTGATTCTAATGGGCCCACTTGGATATTACGGAAAATCCCGACTCAGGATTCTTAGCTTAATCACATTTGCAAAGTCCCCTTTGCCATGGAAGATTATATTCACAGGGTCCAGGGATGTGGATGTCCTTGGGTGGGCGGGGGAGCATTATTCAGCTTACCACACTCTCAAAGCGTCATTTAAATGAGAATTGAGTATTCTAAACTACTAAGGGAAAACAGAAGTCTGCTCAGGAAAGGATAATCCTTATTTTCCATTTTATTTACTTGGGAATAGTGTTTATACAATCATAGCAATGTAATCACTGAACAGCAATCTGAGCAGAAGTAAGACGTAACCATGCGGGGGGCATGGGGGTGGAAATAGTATGCCTATGAGATGGAGATGGGAAAGAGCTTCGTCTGCGTGTTCCATGGTAGGAAGTCAGTAGATAATGCCTAAAACTCAAAAAATCTTGAAGTAGCAGAACAAACGTGTTATTTAAAGAAATGGAGGCAAATAAAATAAGTAAAATAAGTGAACCCCACCTGTTCTCACTCATTTGTGGGGGCTAAAAATTAAACAGTTGAAATGATGGAGCTAGAGTGGAATGTTGTTATTGCCAGAGACTGGGAAGGGTAGTGGGAGGGAGGGCAAAAGTGGGGCTGTTCACAGGTACAAAAAAAGAATGAGTAAGATCTGGCGTTTGCTAGCACAGCAGGGTGACTGTCGTCAGTACTAACTTAATTGTACATTTATAAATAAGACTATAATTAGGCGAGTCGTAAACATGAAGGATAAATGCTTGAGGTAATGGCTACCGCTTTCACCCTGATGTGATTGTTACATATCATGTGCCTGTACCAAATTATCTCATATCCCTTATAAATCTATACACCTTACACCTGTTACATACTCACAAAAATTAAAAAACAACAACAAAAATCTGAACAAAACAAACTATGTAAAGCTCTCTGTGACCTAAATATTTTTTAAAAAGGAATTGAAAGTACTTGTCTCTGCAGAGAGAGGAAGGTAGCCTGGGACTGCTGTGAGACTTCCAACTCTGAACAAAGGGAAAAGGAAGGAAACATGTGTGAAGTCAAGAAAGTAACTTGACTTTTGACAGCTGGAGACTGCTAATCTAGAAGATTTAAAAAACAAAACTTCCAGTCATTGTATGGCTTAGGACTCTTAGCTGCTCATAGCAGAAACGTAACTCACCGTAGCCAAGTGAAAAGGAGAATGTCTTCATTTAGGCAAGAACTATTTTTATGTCCCAGGTACAGCTGGAACTGAGTACCCAAACTTGACACCCGAAGCCCCTTGCCCCGAGTTCCTCCTCTCTGGCGACAGCTTGCTTTTTTATACTTGTAACCCAGTTTCTGGCTCCCCTGTCCTTGAAATAAGATGTCCCAGCTTTCAGATGTTAAAATGCGTTTCTCAGAGAGATGCCGTTTTCTCCTTCCTTGCCCTTTTCTGGCTGTGGCCTGGAAGCCAGTGTCCTTGTGCAGAATGGCTGCTGTGCAGTAATTAGGTGGTAACTGTGTTACTGGAAAGGGGCCCTGACCCAGACCTCAAAAGAGGGTTCTTGGATCTCACACAAAAAAGAATTTGGGACGAGTCCGCAATGCAAAGTGAAAGCACATTTGTTAAGTAAAGTGCCGAGGTGAGCAGGTTACAAGGTCAGGAGTTCAAGACCAGCGTGGCCAACGTGGTGAAACCCCATCTCTACTAAAGATAACCAGAAAAAAACATTTTTTTAAATTAGCTTGGCATGGTGGCGTGTGTCTGTAGTCCAGCTGCTGTAGAGGCTGAGACAGGAGAATCACTTGAACCTGGAAGGTGGAGGTTGTGGTGAGCCAAGATCACGCCACTGCACTTTACCCTGGGTGGCAGGGCAAGACTCTGTAAAAAAAAAAAAAAAAAAAAAGAGAGAGAAAAGTAATTTTTGTAGAGTATGATAAGGAAAACTTAAAATAGGAATTTGTCTATAAAGAATATATATTGCTTTTATAATAAAAAAAAAAAACAGTGGGAGAAATTGTCACCACATCGCGTTGCCTGCAGGATAAAGTCTAGTGTCTCCCGTCCTTTAGGAGTCGTAGAATCTGCACACCACGTCTCTCTGCTCCTCTGCCCTGCCTCTCACAGCTGTTTTTCACAGGCCCTGGCTGCTAGGCTTCCCACAACTGCCTGAACACAGCATGTTCAAATCCCAGCTGCGAGCCTCTCTCATTGTTTACTGACCAAGCCTGGCTTGCCTTTCTTCCCCCATTCTACCTGTCCAGTCCCAGCACCTGCAAAGTCCACTTGACGTTCCTCCTTCCCACAAGAGCTTTCCCTGCCTTCTCGATCATCATCATCTCCAACTCGTGCTTTTTCCTGTGCTCCTGTTCATATTCCAGTATATTTATATGTGCTGTGAAGGGACTATTCCTTATGTTTTCTGTAATTCCTTCAGCCCGGTGTTGTAAAAGTTACTTTACAAATGCTTAGCGTATTGCAGATGAACCAGTGAATAAAAGAGATGCTGCTTTTCTCCTGAATGTTTACCTCCCATCTCAGAGGTAGATGACAGGGGCGGAAAAAGAAGGGCTGAAGATTTTCTGAGGTGTCGGGCTCTAGAGGATGTGCTCCAGCTCATTGCCCAGCTTGCAAAAATCTCTTCTTAATTGAGCACGTACTGAAATAAAGTTGAAATCGAATTGCTAAGGCTTTCAGGCTTTGCGGGGGTGGGCCCAGGGCTGTGTTGCTGAAGAAGGATCTCCCCACCCCAGGAGGATTTTCTTCTCTACACCTCCACTCTGCTGTCTCTCCCCAGAGTTTCCTGGGCATTGGAATATATGATCAGTCGTTCCTTAACCATCTTACTAGGTGGAGATAATTGGACAGTAAGTTTATGTGCATTTAACAGAATTAATTTTTGAATTAGCCATAAATAACATTGTATCGTATGTTTTGAGTATGAGATTAGAGACCACTCCTACTTGCCGTGTTTTCACAAAAATTCTTCCAGGTATATTTGTTTAAATTAATCCTAAGCCACTTGAGCTATCTCTGAGTAGTCAAAATGAGTGTCTCTTCAGTGCAGAAATCCCTTAAGTGTTAAACTTCTTTCAGAGATGTTATAATGGAGTTCATTCCATCCAAAACTTTTCATTCGTAATATGTAACTTGGACTTCTTTTTGGCCATGCAGCAAAATTCAGGATTTTTGCCTAAACCAGAAAAGGGCATGGCAGCCCCCTGGGACAGGCTACCGGAATAAATTATATGCTGGAATAATTCGAAACAAAGGTCTATGCCAATCATAGGAGGATCCAGAGACCACTGTGGGCTCAGAACGGGGCGGGGATGGTTTAAAATACTCTCATATACAAAGTTTTCCTGGGAAAGTAATTCAGAATGAAAGTCATGAATACAGTCTCTCTGGATTTTTGAAAGAGAACATTTTGTTGAAACATTAGCTTCTGTCATCTTTGAGAAGTCTCAGTGTGTGATTCATCAGGGTTCTTCCAGATTATAGAGTTTGATGGGTTACTTTACTTCAGTAAAGCCCAGAGTTGTGAATTAGCTAGTCACACTCATGGAGCTAAACGTGTTTAATGCACCGCCCCCCCCCCGGACTCGGAAAGGGCAAACTCCGATGAACCCTGGAGCTTGGACCCATGGATGAGGGTGAGGATTTCAGGTAAAGGAGCCAACCCCAAAGCTCTAGGCCGAAGGGACTGCAGAGTTGGGAGTACAAATGCCAGAGGAGGACCAGAGCTGGGGAGAGGTACTGGCCTGGTGACAAGCACAGTGTAGACACCTATGTGGTCACTAATGCCAACCTAGGTGACATGTTAGACCCGTGCGTAACAGGGCTGAAATAGCAGGGCAGACCCTACAGAGATGGCTCAGAAATGTCTAGCCACAGAGCTGTTTGGTCATACCGTCATGTGGGACCACCCTGTAGGTGAGTGGCTGCTTGTTAACCGCATGCCCTTAGGTGCTCCGTGGCTCAGGACCCCAGTGTTGACAGATACCTCCATTTGTAATGTGACTTCTGGTTTTAGTGGTTAAGCATTGATCAGTTTGGGAAAGAATGATGTCCCCACATTGAATTTACAAATACTTTTAAACATCTTTTCCAGACAGTGTGTTTCGGTTGATTTTAAAGAACCCTATTGTAAGTGACCACAGGTCTGCATGATGTAAACGTAACATTACCCAGAAGAAAGCCTGTGTGTAGGAAGGTTGTATTTCATTTAGAGTGTTGTATTTTCAAATCATTAAAGATGAAGCATAAAGCACTTTCTAAAGCTTGGAAATTCGAAGTAGATGCTTATATTAGCGCTCACTCCAGCAGATTTCGAGGATAATAAGAACACAGTGATTGGAGTTGAAATGGTTCATGTATATTAATATTCTCGGAACATTTAAACACTTGAAATATAACCTATGGAGAGACTCTTTTAGGGATTTGCTTATAATTAATACAAAATAGGTCTTGGACTTTTTTTTTAGGAGTTGGTTATAATTAATGCAAAATAATTCTTGGGTTCTTCGAATTAATGAATTTTGGTTTCTTTTAGAGATGTTGAGATGGAATATTAAGAAATGATTGTGGTAGCGTCTGACCAGAGATCGGGGAAGCACTAGGACACTGCCCCAGACGCATCCCAGCAGCATCTTAGAGAGATGACAGGCATGCAGGGCGCAGACGCCCTTTTCATTATGCCGAGGTACACCTTCCTCTATTTCCCATACCTACCTACTAGCCTGGAGGCAAAGGTGGCTTTGGCTTTTCCTGTACATTTACCTCTGTTTAAACTTCAGTCTTCGGTGTTGATACATTCGTGTAAGAAAGCTCTCCTTGCCCTTTCAGGTAGTTGTGTATCAGCTAGAAAAGTAGAAGGGGCAAAAGTCATTTAAAAAAAAAAAAAGGCCATACATTTTCCCAGTAGTCTAAAGCAGAGCTGATCTAAGCCACAGGTAACTACTGCACCTTAGACTGGGTCTGGATAAGAGAGAGGAGAGAGGAGGAGGAGGAAAACATTAAAAAAGGAATGGCTTAGCGTTTCCCAGGGATCAGGCCTCTGGCTGTACCATGTTGTCACCAGCCTCCTTAGTGGAAGATGAGGACGGAGAGCCACACACCCATCTCCGCTGACACTTTGATCTCTTGGAAAGTCTCAACTCTGGAGAACGCAGCCTTGGCGGCCTCTGTGACCTTCATTCCATCTCTTTGGAGGTGGAATATCTTGTCTTGATCATGACTCATCGGTGAAGAAGAAAAGTAGGGAGATAGGGAAGTGTTGATTTTTCCCCCTCCAGACCACAGATTTCTACCTTGACTTGCTTTGCTTCTTTGTAGATTTATTTCTTCATTTAGAAAAATGCATTAGGTACCAGCCTGTTGACAGAGCTTCACCACATTCGTAGTCTGATTTTCAGTTCCCACGAGGTAAGGTGGGAGACTAACAGCAGTTGGTCCCTCTCCCTTTGCACCCTTAGGGGCTATGGACCACTGGTGGTGTCAGCCCTATGCAACTGCAGGTTTAAGCCTTACTCCCCTCCCTCCCTCCCTTATTTCTTTTTTCTTTTTTCTTTTTTTTTTTTTGAGACAGAGTCTCGGTCTGTTGCCAGGCTGGAGTGCAGTGGCACAGTCTTGACTCACTGCAAACTCCGCCTCCCACGTTCAAGCGATCCTCCTGCCTCAGCCTCCCGGTAGCTGGCACTACAGGTGCGTGCCACCATGCCCAGCGTATTTTTAGTAGAGACAGGGTTTCACTATGTTGACCAGGATGGTCTCGATCTCTTGACCTCGTGATCCGCCTGTCTCGGCCTCCCAAAGTGCTGGGATTACAGGCGTGAGCCTCCATGCCCGGCCTCCCTTCCTTATTTCTTTCCTCCTCCTCTCCTAGCCTCCTGTGCCCCCTTTTTCTTTTCCTCCTTCCTTTCCTCCCTCCTTCCTTTGTGCCTCCCCTTCCTCTTTTCTTCCCTCCTTCCCTCCCTCCCTCCCTATTTCCTGACTTCTCCCATAAGCACATTCTGAAACGATAGAGGAGCAAACACGTCAGCACCTGCATGGTTCATGGGAAAATGCAGCACGGAAAGTCCGGTGACTTGAGGTCTGACTTCGGTCTGCAGTACCTAGCAGTTTACTGATGATAGTTATCAGTGGCCTGGAAATTGCAAAATCCGTGAACTTTTCTCAGCTTTTGAACTATCTCAGTTTAACATTCTTTTTTTTAATTTTAATTTTTTACATCGTAAACTGGTAAATTATAGTTGTATGTTTATGGGGTGCAAAGTGATATTGTAATTTGTGAGTATAATGTGGAATAATTAAGCTAGTTAAAATGTCCATCTCAAATACTTATTTTTTTTGTGGTGAGGATATTTGAAATGTATACTCTCCTGGTGATTGTGAAGTATACATCATTCTTTACAGTATGCACCATGCTATGCATTACATGTCAAAGAAAACAATCTTATTTCTTCTGTCTAGTTGAGGTTTTGTACCTTTTGGCGGTCCTCTTCCCATCTGCACAGCTTCTCAGTCTCTGGTAACCACCGTTCTGCTCTCTGCTTCTTTGTATCTTGTTTTAGATGCTGTAGATATGAGACCATGTGGTATTTGTCTTCCTGTGTCTGGTTTATTTCACAGAGTATGCTTTGCAAGTCCATCCATGTTGTCACAAATCAGAATTTTTTTTCTTTTCTTAGGCTGAATACATTTCCTTTGTGTATATGTACCACGTTTCCTTTGTCCTTTTACCTTTGATGGACACCTAGATTGATTCTGTAACTTGACTACTGTGATGGTGCTTCAGTGCATAGGGGAGTGCAGGTATCTCTTCAATGTGTTGATTTCAGATCTTATGGGGAAATACCCAGAAGTGGGATTTCTGGATCATATGGTAATTTTTTGTTTGTTTGTTTGTTTGAGACAGAGTTTTTCGCTGGAGTGCAATGGCGCGATCTTGGCTCACCGCAACCTCCGCCTCCTGGGTTCAGGCAATTCTCCTGCCTCAGTCTCCCGAGTAGCTGGGATTACAGGCATGCACCACCGTGCCCAGCTAATTTTTTGTATTTTTAGTAGAGACGGGGTTTCACTGTGTTGACCAGGATGGTCTCGATCTCTTGACCTCATGATCCACTCGCCTTGGCCTCCCAAAGTGCTGGGATTACAGGCGTGAGCCACCGTGCCCGGCCGGTAATTGTGTTTTTAATTGTTTAAGGAGCCTCCATATACTTTCCACAATAGTCATGCTAATTTACATTTCACCAACAGTGTACAGGCATTCCCTTTTCTCCACGTGCTTGCCAAGGTTTGTTATCTTTTTTTTGATAATAACTACCCTTCTTGCACTAAAAACAAAGCCTAAAGCAGACTAAAAAATTTAATTAATTAAAATAAAAAGATAATAACCACCCCGAGAGATGTGAGTGATAGCTCATTGTGCATTTAATTTGTATTTCCCTGGTGATGAGCATCTTTTCACATATCTGTTGCCTGTTTGTATGTCTTCTTTTGAGAAATGTCTATTCAAGTTCCTTGCTCGTTTTTAAATCAGACTGTTTTCTTTCTGCAGCGCTGTTGAGTTCCTTACATATTTTGTATGTAAACACCTTATCAGATGTATGGCTGGTGCGAATTTTCTCTCAGTCGGTAGCTTGTCTCTTCACTCTGTTTTCCGCTGTGTTGTGCAGAAATTTTATATTTTGATGCAGCTCTATTTGACTACTTTTGTTTTTGTTGCTGCACTTTTGAGGTCAAATCTAAAAAGTTATTACTGAGACCAGTGTCATGTAGTTTTCCCTCTGTGTTTTCTGCTAGTGGTTTTACAGTAGCGGGTCTTACATCTGCGTCTGTAATCCATTTTGAGCTGATTTTTGTATATAGGGTGAGAGGAAGGGTCCAGTTTATTCTTCTGCATATGGATATCTGATTCACTTAGCACCATTTATTGAAGGGACAGTCCTTTCCCCATTATATGTTCTTGATACCTTTCTCAGGAGTCAATTGGTGTTTCATTTCTGGGCTCTCTGTTCTCTTTTACTGGTCGGTGTATCTATTTTTTTGTGTTTTTAATTATACTTTAAGTTCTGGGATACCTGTGCAGAACATGCAGCTTTGTTACTTAGGTATACATGAGCCATGGTGGTTTGCTGCACCCATCAACCCATCATCTACATTCGGTATTTCTCCTAATGCTATACTTCCCCTAGCCCCCAGCACCCAACTGGCTCTGGTGTGTGATGTTCCCCTCCCTGTGTCCATGTGTCATCACTGTTCAACTCCCACTTAGGAGTGAGAACATGCAATATTTGGTTTTCTGTTCCTGTGTTAGTTTGATGAGAATGATGGTTTCCAGCTTCATCAGTGTCCCTGCAAAGGACATGAATTCATCCTTTTTTATGGCTGCTTAGTATTCCATGGTGTATATGTGCCACATTTTCTTTATCCAGTCTATCACTTTTGGACATTGGGTTGGTTCCAAGTCTTTGTTATTGTGAACAGTGCCACAGTAAACATATGCATACATGTGTCCTTATAGTAGAATGATTTGTAATCCTTTGGGTATATACCCAGTAATAGGATTGTTGAGTCAAATGGTATTTCTAATTCTGGATCCTTGAAGAATGCCACACTGTCTTCCGCAATGGCTGAACTAATATACACTCCCACCAACAGTATAAAGCGTCGGTATTTCTCCACATCCTCTCCAGCATCTGTTGTTTCCTGACTTTCTAATGATCACCATTCTAACTGGCGTGAGATGGTATCTCATGGTTTTGATTTGCATTTCTCTAATGACCGATGATGATGAGCATTTTTTCACGTTTGTTGGCTGATAAATGTCTTCTTTTGAGAAGTGTCTGTTCATATTCTTTGCCCAATTTTGATGGGATTGTTTTTTCTTGTAAATTTATTTAAGTTCTTTGTAGATTCTGGATATTAGCCCTCTGTCAGGAATAGATTGCAAAATATTTCTCCCATTCTGTAGGTTGCCTGTTCACTCTAATGATTGTTTCTTTTGCTGCGCAGAAACTGTTTAGTTTAATTAGATCCCGTTTGTCTGTTTTGGCTTTTGTTGCCATTGCTTTTGTTGTTTTAGTTATGAAGTCCTTGCCTAAGCCTATGTCCTGAATGGTGTTTCTTAGGTTTTCTTCTAGGGTTTTTATAGTGTTAGGTCTTATGTTTAAGTCTTTAATTCATCTTGAGTTTATTTTTGTATAAGGTAAAAGGAAGGGATCCAGTTTCAACTTTCTGCAAATGGCTAACCAGTTTTCACAACAGCATTTATTAAATAGGGAATCCTTTCCCCATTGCTTGTTTTTGTCAGGATTGTCAAAGATTAGATGGTTGAAGATGTGTGGTGTTACTTCTGAGGCCTCTGTTCTGTTCCATTGGTCTATATATCTATTTTGGTACTGAAATAGCTCATTGTGCATTTAATTTATATTTCCCTGGTGATGAGCATCTTTTCACATATCTGTTGACTGTTTGTATGTCTTCTTTTGAGAAATGTCTATTCAAGTTCCTTGCTCGTTTTTAAATCAGACTGTTTTCTTTTCAAAGAAAAGAAAAACCTATCAAAAAACCTTTTCAAAACCTATCAAAATATGTAAGGTGTCAGTACCATGCTGCTGTTGTTACTGTAGCCTTTTGGTGTGCTTCGAAGTCAGGTCGCGCGATGCTTCCAGCTTTGTTCTCTTTGCTTAGGGTTGTCTTGGCTATATGGGTTTTTGTTGTTGTTGTTCCATATGAAATTTAAAATCACTTTTTCTAATTCTGTGAAGAATGTCAATGGTAGAGTCATGGAAATAGCACTGAATCTATAAATTACTTTGGTCAATGTGGCCATTTTCATGATATTGGTTCTTCTTAACCATGAGCATGGAAAGTTTTTCCATCTGTTTGTGTCCTGTCTTATTTCCTTGAGCAGTGGTTTTTAGTTCTTGAAGAGGCCCTTCACATCCTTTGTAAGTTGTGTTTCTAGGTATTTTATTCTCTTTGTAGCAATTGTGATTGGGTGTTGACTCATGATTTGGCTCTCTGTTTGTCTGTTATTGGTGCATAGAAATGCTTGTGATGTTTGCACATTGACTTTGTGTCCTGAGACTTTGCTGAAATTGCTTATCAGCTTGAGGTTTGGGGCTGAGATGATGGAGTTTTGTAAATATACAGTCATGTCATCTGCAAACATAGACAATTTGACTTCCTTTCTTACTATTTGAATACACTTTATTTCTTTTTCTTGCTGATTGCCCTGGCCAGAGGTTTCAACACGACGTTGAATAGGAGTGGTGACAGAGGGCATCGTTGTCTTGTGCCTGTTGGCAAACGGAATGCTTCCAGTTTTTGCCCATTCAGTATGATGTTGGCCGTGGGTTTGTCCTAAATAGCCCTTATTATTTTGAGATACGTTCCATCAACACCTAGTTTATTGAGCGTTTTTAACACAAAGAGCTGTTGAATTTTATCAAAGGCCTTTTCTGCATCTGTTGAGATAATCATGCGGTTTTTGTGTTTGCTTCTGTTTATGTGATGGATTATGTTTATTGATTTGTGTATGTTGAACAAACTTTGCATCCCATGGATGAGCTGACTTGATCGTGGTTGATAAGCTTTTTGATATGCTGCTGGATTCAGTTTGCCAATATTTTATCAAGGATTTTCAAATCGATGTTCATCAGGGATATTGGCCTAAAATTTTCATTTTTGATTGTATCTCTGCCAGGTTTTGGTATCAGGATGATGCTGGCCTCATAAAATGAGTTAGGAAAAAGTTCCTCTTCTTCTGTTGTTTGGAATAGTTTCTGAAGGAGTGGTACCAGCTTCTCTTTGTACCACTGGTAGAGTTTGGCTATGAATCCATCAGGTCCTGGACGTTTTTTCGTTGGTAGGCTGTTGATGACTGCCTCAATTTCAGAACTTGTTGTTGGTCTGTTCAAGGATCTAACTTCTTCCTGGTTCAGTCTTGGGAGGGTGTCTGTGTCCAGCAATTTATCCATTTCTTCTAGATTTTCTAGTTTATTTACGTGGAGGTGTTTATAGTATTCTCTGATGGTAGTTTGTATTTCTGTGGGATTGGTGGTGATATCCCCTTCAGCATTTTTTATTGTGTCGACTTGATTCTTCTCTTTTCTTCTTTATTAGTTCACTACCAGTCTATTTTGATGATCTTTCTAAACAAAACAAACAAAAAACCACCACTTTGGATTCATTGATTTTCTTTCTTTTTTTTTTTTTTTTTTTTGAAGGATTTTTCCATGTCTCTAGCTCCTCCAGTTCTGTTCTGATCTTAGTTATTTCTTGTCCTCTGCTGGCTTTTGAATTTGTTTGCTCTTGCTCTTGCTTCTCTAGTTCTTTTAATTGTGATATTAGAGTGTCAATTTTAGATCTTTCCTGCTTTCTCTTGTGGTCATTTAGTGCTATAAATTTCCCCCTACACACAGCTTTAAATGTGTCCCAGAGATGCTGGTACTTTGTGTCTTTGTTCTCATTAGTTTCAAAGAACATGTTTATTTCTGCCTTAATTTAGTAATTTACCCAGTAGACATTCAGGAGCAGGTTGTTCCGTTTCAGTGTCATTGTGCAGTTTTGAGTGAGTTTCTTAATCCCAAGTTCTAATTTGATTGCTCTGTAGTCTGAGAGACTATTAGGATTTCCATTCTTTTGTATTTGCTGAGGAGTGTTTTACTTCCAATTATGTGGTCAGTTTCAGAATAAGTGTGATGTAGTGCTGAGAATAATGTATATTCTATTGATTTGAGGCGGAGAGTTCTGTAGATATCTGTTACATCTACTTGGTCCAGATCTGAGTTCATGTCCTGAATATCTTTGTTAATTTTCTGTCTCATTGATCTGTCTAGTGTTGACAGTGGGATGTTAAAGTCTCCCACTATTATTGTGTGGGAGTCTAAGTCTCTTTGTAGGTCTCTAAGAACTTGCTTTATGAATTTGGGTGTTCCTGTATTGGGAGCATATATATTTACGATAGTTAGCTCTTCTTGTTGCATTGATCCCTTTATCATTATGTAATGGCTTTCTTTGTCTCTTTTGATCTTTGTTAGTTTAACGTCTGTTTTACTGGAGACTAGGATTGCAACCCCTGCTATTTTTGCTTTCCATTTGCTTGGTAAATCTTCCTCCATGAGCCTATGTGTGTCTTTGCATGTGAGATGGGTCTTCTAAATACAGCACACAGATGGATCTTGACTCTTTATCCAATTTGCCAGTCTGTGTCTTTTAATTGGGGCATTTAACCCGTTTACATTTAGGGTTAATATTGTTATATGTGAATTTGATCCTGTCTTTATGATGCTAGCTCGTTATTTTGCCCTTTAGTTGATGCAGTTTCTTCATAATGTCAATGATCATTACAATTTGGTATGTTTTTGCAGTGCCTGGTACTGGTTGTTCTTTTCCATGTTTAGGGCTTTCTTCAGGAACTCTGGTAAAGCAGGCCTGGTGGTGACAAAATCCTTCAGCATTTGCTTGTCTGGAAAGGATTTTATTTCTCCTTCTCTTATGAAGCTTTATTTGGCTGGATATGAAATTCTGGGTTGAAAATTCTTTTCTTTAAGAATGTTGAATATTGGCCCCTAGTCTCTTCTGGCTTGTAGGGTTTCTGCTAAGAGATCTGCTTTTAGTCTGATGGGCTTCCCTTTTGGGTAACCTGACTTTCCTCTCTGGTTGCCCTTAACATTTTTTCCTTTATTTAAGCCTTGATGAATCTGACAATTATGTGTCTTGGGATTGCTCTTCTTGAGGAGTGTCTTGTGGTGTTCTCTGTATTTTCTGAATTTGAATGTTGACCGGCCTTGCCAGGTTGGGGAAGTTCTCCTGGATAATATTCTGAAGAGTGTCATCTTGGTTCCATTCTCCCCATCACTTTTGGGTACACAAATCAAAGGCAGTTTTGACCTTTACACATGGTCCCATATTTCTTGGAGGCGTTGTTCCTTCCTTTTTACTGTTTTTTTCTTAATCTTATCTTCTCACTTTATTTTGTTGAGCTGATCTTCATTCTCTGATAACCTTTCTTTTGCTTGATTGATTTGGCTCTTGATACTTGTGTATGCTTCATGAAGTTCTCATGCTGTGTTTTTCAGCTCCATTAGGTCTTTTATGTTCCTTTATAAAGTGGTTATTCTAGTCAGCATTTCATCTAACCTTTTTTAAGGTTCTTAGCTTCCTTGCATTGGGTTAGAACATGCTCCTTTAGCTCGGAGGAGTTTGTTGTTACCCTCTTCTGAAGCCTACTTCTGTCAATTAGTCAAACTCATTCTCTCTTCAGTTTTGTTCCCTTACTGGCAAAAAGTTGTGTTCCTTTGGAGGAGAAGAGGCATTCTGGTTTTTGAAATTTTCAGCCTTTTTGTGCTGGTTTCTCCCCATCTTCATGGATTTATCTCCCTTTGGTCTTTGATGTTGGTGACCTTTGGATGGGGTCTTAGAGTAGACATCCTTTTTGTTGATATTGATATTTGTTTCTGTTTGTTAGTTTTCCTTCTAACCGTCAGGTCCCTCTGCTGAAGGTGTGCTGGAATTTGCTGGAAGTCTGCTGCAAACCCTGGTTGCCTGGGAATCACTGGTAGAGGCTGCAGAACAGCAAAGATGGCTGCCTGTTCCTTTCTCTGGAAGCTTTGTCCCAGAGGGGAACTGGACAGATGCCAGCCAGAGCTCTCCTGTATGAGATGTCGGTTGGCCCCTACCAGGAGGTGTCTTCTAATCAGGTTCCACGGGTTTCAGGAACCCACTAGAGGTGGCAATCTGTCCCTTATCAGAGCTCAAACGCTGTGCTGGGAGATCAGCTGCTGCCTTGAGAGCTGTCAGGCAGGGATGATCATATCCGCTGAAGCTGTGCCCACAGCCATCCCTTCCTCCAGGTGCTTTTTCCCTGAGAGATGAGAGTTTTATCTATAAGTCCTTGACTTGGCTGCTGCCTTTTTTTTCCGTGATGCCCTGCCCAGAGAGGAGGAATCTAGACAGGCACTCTGGCTGCAACAGCCTTGCTGAGCTGCAGTGGGTTCTGCCCAGTTCGAACTCCCCAGCAGCTTTGTTTACACTCTGTGGGTAAAACTGCCTACTCAAGCCTCAGCAATGGCGGACACCCCTCTACCCACCAAGCTCGAGTGTCCCAGGTCTACTTCAGACTGCTGTCCTGGTAGTGAGAATTTCAAATCAGTGCATCTTACCTTGCTGGGCTCCATGGCGGTGTGATCCCCGCCCCCAAGCCAGATCACTTGGCTCCCTGGCTTCAGTCCCCTTTCTAGAGGAGTAAAAGGTTCTTTCTTGCTGGCAATTCAGGTGCCACTGTGGTATGGGGAAAAAATAAACTCCTGCTGCTAGCTTGGTGTCTGCCCAAACAGCCACCCAGTTTTGCACTTGAAACCCAGGGCCCTGGTGGTGTGGGCTACAGAGGGAATTTCTTGGTCTGCCAGTTCTGAAGACCATGGGGAAAGTGCAGTGTCTGGGCTGGAATGCAACTTTCTCCCTGGTACAGTCTCTCACAGCTTTCCTTGGCTAGGGGAGAAAAACCCCTGACCCCTTGCACTTCCTGGGTGAGGCAACGCCCCATCTGCTTTGGCTTGCCTTCCGTGGGCTGCACCCACTGTCCAACCTGTCCCAGTGAGATGAACCAGGTACCTCAGTTTGAAACACAGAAATCATCCACCTTCTATGTTAATCTCACTTGGAGCTGCAGACCAGAGCTGTTCCTATTCTGCCATCTTGCCAGTGCCTGTCTCTTCTATTTTTATACCAGTACCATGCTTTTTAATTTACTATTGCTTTGTAGTATATTTTAAAATTAGGAAGTGTGCGGCCAGGTGTGGTGGCTTACACCTGTAATCCCACAACTTTGGGAGGCTGAGGCAGGTGGCCCACTAGGTCAAGAGATCGAAACTATCCTGGCCAACATGGTAAAACCCCATCTCCACTAAAAATACAAAAAAAAAAAAAAAATTAGGCATGGTGGTGCACACCTGTAGTCTCAGCTACTCAGGAGGCTGAGACAGGAGAATTACTTGAATCCAGGAGGTAGAGATTGCAGTGAGCTGAGACTGTGTCACTGCCCTACAGCCTGGGTGACAGTGAGAGAATCCGTCTCAAAAAAAGAAAAGAAAAGAAAAGATTAGGACGTGTGACATCTCTAGCTTTGTTTTTTTTTTTGTTTAATACTGGCCATTTAGGGGCTCCATATGAATTTATTTTGTGGTTCTATTTGAATTTTATGGTTGTTTTGACTATTTTTATGAAGAATGACTGAAATTTTATTAGGGATTGCTATATTGAATCTGTTGATTGCTTTAGGCAGAATGGATATTTTAACAATATCAATTCCTCCAATCCATGAACATGGATGGGACAATTTTCTGTTTATTCATGTCTTTGTTCATTTCTTTTTAATTTTCTATGGTTTTCCAGGTACAGTTCTTTGACTATTTTAAATTTATTTCTGAGTATTTTTTACAACTATCGTAAATGACATTTTTAAAAATTTCCTTTTTTTTAAGAAAGTTTGTTGTTAGTATACAGAAACACTACTGCTTTTTTTGGTGTCGATTTTGTATCCTGCAACTTACTTAGTTATAAGTTTTTTTTTAATATCCCTGTATTAGGTTTTCTTTTCTTTCTTTCTTTCTTTCTTTTTTTTTCGAAACAGAATCTCACTCTGTTGCTCAGCCCTGGAGTTCAGTGGCGCAATCTTAGCTCACTGCAACCTCCACCTATCTGGTTCAAGCAATTCCTTTACCTCAGCCTCCTGCGTAGCTGGGATTACAGACACCACCATCACACCTGGCTAATTTTTATATTTTGAGTAGAAACGGGGTTTCACTGTGTTGGACAGGCTGTTCTTGAACTCCTGAACTCAAATGCTCCCCCCCACCTTGGCCTCCCAAATTGTTGGGATTACAGGTGTGTGCCACTGTGCCTGACCTGTATTTATTACTTCTAGCAATTTTATGGTGGAATCTTTAGGGTTTTCCATATACAAGATTGTATTGTTGACAAACAGTAACAATTCCATTTCTTCTCTTTTTTTTTGGATGCTTTTTTTTTTTTTTTTTGCCTAATTACCTTGGTAAGGTCTTCCAATACTGTGTTCAATTTAAGTGGCAAGAGTGGGCATCCTTGTGTTCTTCTGGGTGTTAGAGGAAAATGTTTTATTTTTTCATTGTTGAATATAATGCTAGCTGTGCTTATCATCTATGTCCTTTATTGTGTTGAGGTACATTGATTTGCTGAGAGTTTTTAATCATGAAAAGATGTTGAATTTTGTCATTTTTTAAAAGTTTTTATTGTATTTTAAGTTCTGTGGTACATGTGCAGATCATGCAGGCTTGTTACACAGGTACACACATGCTGTGGTGGTTTGCTGCATCCATCATCCCATCATCTACATTAGGTATTTCTTCAAATGTTATCCCTCCCTAACCCCCCCACCCCCTAGCTCCCCCACCCTGCAACAGGCCCTGGTGTGTGATGTTCCCCTCCCTGTGTCCATGTGTTCTCATCATTCAGCAACCACTTATGACTGAGAACATACATGCGGTGTTTAGTTTTCTGTTCCTGTGTCAGTTTGATGAGATTGATGGTTTCCAGCTTCTTCCATGTCCCTGCAAAGGATATGAACTCATCCCTTTTTATGGCTGCATTGTATTCCATGGTGTACATGTGCCACATTTTCTTTATCCAGTCTATCACTGATGGGCATTTGGGTTGGTTTCAACTCTTTGCCATTGTAAACAATGCCACAGTGAACATACATGTGCATGTGTCTTTATAATAGAATGACTTATAATCCTTTGTGTGTATACCCAGTAATGAGATTGCTAGGTCAAATGGTATTTCTAGTTCTAGATCCTTGAGGAATTGCCACACTGTCCTCCACAATGGTTGACTAATTTGCACTCCCACCAACAGTATTAAAGTGTTCCTATTTATCCACATCCTCTCTCCAGATTTTTTAATCTGTTGTCTCCAGATTTTTTAATGATTGCCATTGTAATTGGCATGAGATGGTGTCTCAATGTGGTTTTGATTTGCATTTCTCTGATGACCAGTGATGATGAATGTTTTTTCATATGTTTGTTGACTGCATAAATGTATTCTGGAATGTAATTAAGAGCTTCTGCATAACAAAGGAAACTATCATTAGAGTGAACTGGCAACCAATAGAATGGGAAAAAATTTTTTACAATCTATGCATCTGACAAAGGGCTAATGTTCAGTCTGCAAATAACTTAAACTTACAAGAAAAAAACCCCATCAAAAAGTAGGCGAAGGATGTAGAATTATTTCTATGCATCTGTTGATTATATAATTTTTTCCTTTATTATTTGATATATTTATTGATTTGCATATATTGAACCATCTTTGCATGCCAGAGACAAATCTCATAGTGAATGATTCTTTTAATGTATTATTGAATTCAGTTTATTAGTGTTTATTCAGTATTTTACATATGTGTTTATGAAATACATTTGCCTGTAAGTTTCTATTCTTGTGATATTCTTGTCTGGCTTTGGTATGAGGGTAATGCTGGGCTCATAAAAACAGTTTGGAAGTATCATTTCCTCTTTTATTTTTTGGAAGAGTTTGTGAAGGATTTGTATTAGGTTTTCTCTAAAAGTCTGGTAGAATTCAACACTGAAGCCATTAGGTCCTGGGGTTTTCTTTGACAAAAGACTTTTCATTATTCCATTTTCTTTTGATCTGTTCAGATTTTTTTTTTGACAGAGTCTCACTGTCACTTAGACTGGAGTACAGTGGTGTGATCTCTGATAGTTGCAACCTCTGCTTCCTGGGTTCAAGTGATTCTCTTGCTTCAGCCTCCACAGTAGCTGGTATTACAGGCATGCACCACCAGACCTGGTAAATTTTTATATTTTTATTAGAGGTAGGGTTTTACCATGTTGGCCAGGCTGGTCTAGAACTCCTGATCTCAGGTGATCCGCCTGCCTTTTCCTCCCAAAGTGCCGGGATTACAGGCATGAGCCACCATGCCTGGCCCCAATTTTATTTCTTTATGATTTAGTCTTAATAGGTTATATGTGTTTAGGAATACATTCTTGCTTCTCAGTTATTAAATTTTTTGGCATTTATTTATAGTAGACTTTTATGATTTCTTTCTATTTCTGTTTAATGTCTTCTCTTTCATTTTTGATTTTGAGTCATCTCTTTTTTTGCTTAGTCTAGCTAAAGGTTTCTTGATTTTTATTTTTTTCAAAAAACCCCACAAGTTTTAGTTTACATAATATTGCTTTTCTAGTTTTGTTTCATTGTTTTCTGCTGATACTTTTCTGCTAAAATTGAGCTTAGCTTGTTCTTTTCTTTATCTTTTGAGGCACAATAAGATTTTTGATTTGAGATCTTTCTTTCTTGATATAGGCACTTATTGCAATAAACTTTTTTTGTAGAACTGTTTTTGCTGTATCCCAAAAGTTTTAGCATTTTTTATCTCCATTTTTATTTGTCTCAATTTTTTAAAATTTCCTGTTTAATTTATACATTAACTCATTGGTTGTTCAGGAATCTGTTATTTTTCATGTATCTGTCAATTTTCCAAAATTACTCCTGTTGTTGATTTTTCAGTTTCATACCTTTCTACTTGGCAAAGGTACTTGCTATTGTGTCAGTCTTCTTAAATTTGTGAATACTGATGAAGACTTGTCAAGACTTTTTCTTAAATATAATCTGTCCTGAAGAATGTTTCATGTGTGCATGAGAAGAATGTATATTTTGTTGTTGGATGGAATGTTCTGCATGTGTCTGTTAGTTCATTCTAAAGTGTTGTTCAAGTCCTGTGTTTTCTTATTAATTTTCTGTCTGGATAATTTGTCCATTGCTGTAAGTTGGATAAGTCCCTTACTATTCTTGTATTGCAGTCTATCTCTCCCTTTAGGTCTTTTAGTTTTTGCTTTATATATTTAGGTGCTCTGATGTTGGGTGCATTTATGTTTACAGTTGTTATATTCTCTTGTTGAATTGACCCTTTTATTGTTATATGACATTTTTTATTGTTTCTTTCTGTAATTTTGGTTTAAAGTCTGTTTTGTTTTATATAAATATAAGTATCCCTGCCCTCTTTTGGTTTCCCTTTGCATGAAATATCTTTTTCTACTTTCTTAGTTTCAGTTTGGTTGTGTCCTTAAAAGTGAGGTGAGTATCTTATAGGCAGCTTATAGTTGGGTCTTGTCTTTTGTTTTTTGTTTTGTTTTTTGTTTGTTTGTTTAAATCATTCTGTTACTCTGTGTCATCTTGTTGGAGAATTTAATTCACTTACATTCAAGGTAATTATTGATAGGTAAGGACTTCTGTCATTTTATTAGTTGTTTTGTTTCTTTCTTCCTCTCTTGCCTTCCTCTGCAGTTTGATGGTTTTCTATAGTGATATGCTTTCAATCTTTTCTATTTTTGTTTTCGTGTGTCTATATCTATTTTTATTTTGTGATTACCATGAGGCGTACATAGAACATCTTATAACAGTCTGTTTCAAGCCAATAACCTCTTAACTTTACACCTTTATTGCCTCCATGTCACGTTTTTGATACTAGAATTTACATCATTTTATAATATGCATTTCTTAACAATGTATTTTAGCTATAGTTAGTATTAGTTTTTTTCCCTGGAACCCTCATACTATGAGTAAAACTGCTTTATGTGCCACCATTAGAGTTCTCTAGTATCCTAAACATGGCTTTGTATTACATACACCATTGACTTTTGTGATTTTTGTGTGTTTGATGTTATTAATTAGTGGTTTTTTTGTTCTAACTTAAAGAACTCCCTGTAGCCAGTCAGGTAAGGCAGATCTACTAGTGGTGAATTCCTTAAGCATTTGTTTGTCTGGGAAGTTTTTCTCTTTTATTTTGGAAAGGCAGCTTTGTTGGCTAAAGTATTCTTGTTTGACAGCATTTTTTCCTTCAGCACTTGGAATAAATCATCCCCCTCTCTCCTGCCTTGTAGAAATTCTCTTAAGAAATCTGCTGAGAGTTGTATTGGAACTCCCTTGGATGTAATGTTTATTGTTGCTCTCCGCATTTTTTCTTCATCTTTAAGTTTTCATAATTTGATTATGTGTCCTGGTAAACTCTTCTTTAGGTTTACTTTGATTGAAGACCTCTGTGCTTCCTCTACCTGAAGGTTGGCATCTACCCCTAAATTTAAAAAAGTTTTCAGCCATTATTTCCTTTAAAAGTGCTTTCTGGAATTTTTTCTCTTTTTTATTCCTTCTTGAATTCCTCTTATGCATTGGTTAGGTCTCTTAATGACATTCTGTACTCCCTGTAGGCTTTATTCACTCTTATTTATTTATTTGCAGTTCTGATTGGATA
The DNA here is from genome assembly GCA_028533165.1 of Leontopithecus rosalia. Lineage (NCBI taxonomy): Eukaryota > Metazoa > Chordata > Mammalia > Primates > Cebidae > Leontopithecus > Leontopithecus rosalia. The sequence continues at coordinate 2,020,949 of CM052664.1, forward strand.
ACTTCAGATGTTTTATCTTTGAGTTTACTGATTCATCAGTTTGAGGGAGACTAATATTGAAGCTTTTAGTTTGCACTTTTCAGTTTAGTATTGTCTCTAGTATTTCTTTTTATAAAATTTGACCCTTTAGGGTCCATTTTTGGAGATTTGTTATTTTTTTGGGGGGGATATTACAATTTCCTGATTCTTTGTTATTCTTGTCCTTGCATTGGTATTTGTGCAGTGGAGGAGATAGCCATGTTTTTAGGTTGTTAAGGTGTTTTGTTTGTTTGGCAGGGATAGACCTTTACTATTTCATTTGGCTTTTATTGTAGAAAGGCCAACTTTAATGGCCCTGGGCAGGCAGTGTTTGTTTTGGGCTCTCTAGATGGCTGGGCCACTGCCTTTGCTTTCAATTTTGGTGAGGCAGTTGGCTGGGCTTTTCTGTCCAGTGAGGACAGCTGGTTGATCTCTGGCAATACAGTGGCCCGTGATTGGGCTGGGCCACAGGAGTATATTCTCTGGCTAGTTTTACTATTTGGGTTCAGCAGTTGAACGGGTTGCAGGAAAGGCTGTGATCAGGATGCTGTTTGGAATGGATGGGAGCAGCTGCTATGTTCATTAGAAATACACAGTTGAGTTTTGTCTCTCTGTCCAGGCAGGCTCTTGAGGTGAGCCTTGAAGCTGGACTGAGTGCTGTTTAAACTCCTGGGTGTGTCAGATAGAGCCTCTGCTCTTTGTGGATTTGCTGTGATGGTTGCCTTTCTCCCTGGATGCAAGGCTTTGGGGCAAGGTATGATGCTGGTCCTGGAGGCTGGCTGTGCAGGGATTTAAGCTAGGTAGAACTTTGGATCACTTCTGAAATGACTGGCTCAGCTTTTCAAGTCGGATGGATTATTAACTGATTGGGCGCTGCTGCTGACAGGTGCACAAAGCTAACACTATATCTATGTCCTGTTTGCTTGAACTCTACCTCTTTTCTTTGCTTCTGCCCAATCCCAGTTGGTCTAGTGGTACCATTTTCTCCTGTGTTCCCTGTGAGGTAAGATAGGGGTGGGCTTTCTGGAAAGTGTCACAGAATGCTAGGGAAGATGGTCGTCTTCTCGTTTTCTTTTTCCTCTGTAGAAACCCCAGTCTCTGGAGTATCCTCTCTCTGTGGCACTATGCTGACCTCTGGGAGGAGGAAGGGTGGCATAGCCAAAATAAGTCCCTTTCTCCTACCCTTTTCATGTGGGAAAAGTTCCGTAAGCCACACAGGTGACCTCAGTTCTAGAGGATTTTGCCGAAGTGTTCATATCTGTGGATAGTTGTTGATAGAACTTTCTGTGGAGCATGGTGAAGCCTAAGACGATCTATTCCTTCATTTTGAAGGCATCAAACTAGACGATCCTGACACCCATTTTCTTTTTATTCGAATTATTCCTTGATATCCATTACTTCATATTGTCCTGATTCCTACTCTGTTATATTAGCACCTTTGCCTTTATTTCCTCTGTAAATCCTTGCCCCTCTCTGGGACTTACTCAACCCCAAGTCTTTGACTCTGTTTCTCTCTAATGCTGAGTGTCCTTTGGGAAATTTTCTGTTCTCTCGGATCATATTTTGCTTTTTTTCTTCCTCCCTTTTTTTTTCTTCCAGTTTTAACTGTTTTCAGGGCTTAATCTCCTTGGACATTGGCTCTTTGGATGCCCCTTTGTTACATCAGATTCAGTGTATCTTAAAAGTTAACCTAAAATTACCTGGAAACTCACTCCCCCGTTTCTTCCAGTGAGAATATAGTGCCACGAACAGAGCAAATGCTCAGTAAATTCTGCTATTAACAGCACAGACTGGGCCGGGCGCGGTGGCTCACGCCTGTCATCCCAGCACTTTGGGAGGCCGAGGCGGGTGGATCACGAGGTCAAGAGATCGAGACCATCCTGGTCAACATGGTGAAACCCCGTCTCTACTCAAAATACAAAAAATTAGCTGGGCACGGTGGCGCGTGCCTGTAATCCCAGCTACTCAGGAGGCTGAGGCAGGAGAATTGCCTGAACCCAGGAGGCGGAGGTTGCGGTGAGCCGAGATCGCGCCATTGCACTCCAGCCTGGGTAACAAGAGCGAAACTCCATCTCAGAAAAAAAACAAACAAAAAACCACAGACTGTTTTATTTATCTTCCTCACACCTTCCTCTAGTTTGTCACATCTTGTTTTTTTCTTAGCTCTGTGTTTTCTAATTTAAGTATATTTTATATTAGTAAAAGGTACAAATCTTACATTTGTTTTGAAAAATGCATGTACTGCTATAACCAACACCCCATCAAAGTATAGACCATTTCTGTCAGCCTAGAAAATTCCATCTTCCCCTCCCCTAGAAATAACTTCTGATCCCAGTGAATAGAGACGCGTTTTCTTTAGAACCTTAAATAAATGTGTGCAGACAACTTACTTCACAGAATTCTTTAATTTTTGGAGTTTATCTCTCAGCATTTTTTTTGTTTGAGATTCATCTATGTTCTTTTAAAGTTGAGTGTTTGAGGTTTTTAGTTGCTGAGTAATATTCCATTGTATGATTGTATCTCAATTTGTTTAGTCTCCTGTTGAGGGATACCTGGGCTGCTTCTAACTTGGGGCTTTTTGTCTGTGTGTGACAGTCACACCCTGTTACCCAGCCTGGAATGCAGTGGCACAATCTTGGCCATAACCTCTGCCTCTTGGCTATGACTTCTGCCTCTAGGGTTCAAGCAATTTTCCTGCCTCAGCCTCTTGAGTAGCTGGGATTACAGATGTGTGCCACCATGCCCAGCTAATTTTGTGTCTTTTTAGTAGAGATGGGGTTTCACCATGTTGTCCAGGTCGGTCTCGAACTCCTGACCTCAAGTGATCAGCCCACCTTGGCTTCCCAAAGTGCTGGGATTACAGGTGTGAGCCACCATGCCCAGCTAATTTTTTGTCTTTTTCATAGAATTGGGGTTTCACCATGTTGGCCAGGCTGGTCTCGACCTCCTGGCCTCAAGTGATCAGCCCACCTTGGCTTCCCAAAGTGCTGGGATTACAGGTGTGAGCCACCACACCCGGCCATAGTTTGGGGCTATTTTGAATAAGGCTCTAATGAATCTTTATGTGGACATATGTATTCATTTTACTTGCATAAGTATCTTGGGGTAGGATTTCTGGATAATATGGTAAATGTGTATGTAAATTTATTAAAAATAAAAATGCCAACTGTTTTTTATCAGTAATATATGTGAGTCCTGGTTGCTGTGCATCATTGCTAATGTTTGGTATTGGTTTTTTAGGTTGTAATTATTATGTGTATGTGTGGTGACATCCCAGTGTGATTTTAATTTGCATTTCCTGATGATGGTGATACTGAACACTTCTCATGTACTTATTGACCGTTAAATCTTTTGTGAACTGGCTGTTTGCATACAGGGAAGGGAGCACTACACACTGGGGTCTATTGGGGGGAATAGGGGAGGGACAGCGGTGCGGGGGTGGGGGAGGGATAGCACGGGGAGAAATGCCAAATGTGGGTGAAGGGGCGGAAGGCAGCAAAACACACTGCCACGTGTGTACCTATGCAAACCCTTACATGTTCTGCACATGTACGCCAAAACCTAAAACGCAATAAAAAAACCTAAAAAAAAAAATTTGATTTTTTTTTTTTAATTAATGAGTTGTGGGAGTTTATAGGTTTTGGACACACACATATATACACTTATACAGAAAGAAAGACTGTATTTTCACCTAGCCTTTGGCTTTCTCATTTATTTCTTAATTGTTTCTTCTGATTTACGAAAGCTTTAATTTTTAATGAAGTCTCACTGATTTTTTTAAAGACCAGATATTTGGGGATCCTAAGAAATCTTGCCTGCCTCCTAGTTGCAAAGATCTTCTCTTATGTTTTCTCCTGGGACCTGTATAGTTTTAGCTTGTATATTTAGATCTGTCATTCATCGGAAATTAGTTTTTGTATATTGTGTGAGGTGGTGGTCAGGTATCTCTCTTCCCCCCCGCCATTTGAATACTTAGCTTTTCCTCATCCTTTTGTTGAAAAGGATTTCTTTTTTTCTGAAGAGTTTCCGGTTGAAATTCACTTGACCATATAATTGTGTGTCTGTTTCTGCACTCTGGCATTAGAAATATCTGCCTGAACTCATTTTTCTTAAAGAGATAGATCTCCGTTTACTGAGTCAGTGACCCAGTAGCAGTGAACATCCCGAGTGCTGAGACCATGGCCTCTAAGTACAGATTCTCATTGAGCCAAACCAGGCTTCTTGAAGAATTGTTTAATGTCCAGTCAGAGATGGGAATTGAATTCTGTAATATGAACTCAAGTCACATTGCTATAGCAGAAACAAGGATATTTTCAAGGGGCTCTTAGTGGCCAAAAATAGGACATATTGAGCATACTCATGAATAATAATTGAAATCCACTGGAACCCATAATACATACTATTTACAAATCCATTATGTTCAGTAATGCTACAAAATGAATGCTTTAGTGACCTTGGCAGTATCTGTCTCCCTCTGCCATACCCACGTCCCTCCTTGCTTATCTGTGGTACTTGCTAACACTCCAAAATCGTTGTTCCGAAAACTGCTAAATGACAGGAAATAATACACATTTATCTTGCTTTTCCTTTTCAAAATAACAGCCCTTGAGTCCATGGATCAGTTTTAACTTCACTAAGACAAATGGTGTATCTTTCCGGACAAGATGCAACAGGAAATCCAAAGAGTCCATCCACAGGTATTATGACCAGAGGAACCGAGCCTGAATTAAAGCAAGTCTCTAGGTGCAACTACCAATTTATAGGACATGTCGGGGTGTGGGAACAATTCCATGAGAAAATCCACAAGAAAACTGTTCTAATTTATCCAGCAAATACATGGGATTAAAAATGTGAGTAGAGGAAGGACTGTTAGAAATTAGAGGAGACTTAAGGTCCATGACCAAGTGGAATTTATGGAGCTGGCTTGCATCCTGATTCAGACAAACTCATTGTTAAAAAAAAATGTAGTTTTGAGACAGTTGAGGAATATATTAGAAATACATCAATTCTTAAAGTGGCAATTGTATTATAGTTAAAAAGAGTATCTGTTATACGTAAGTATTTACAGGAGAGATAAGATGTTGTCTGGTATTCCCTTTAAAATGCTTCAAGACAGATAAAATAGTCAAAATGTTGATATAGTTGAAAAGGGTAATGAAGGTTTATTTTTCTGAACTGTCTCATGACTTTCCTTGTTTTAATAAAAAAATTGAAACATGAAAAACATGCCTTTTGACCTGCAGTGAAAGTTCTGGCTATGAAGAACACTGAAAATATGGCCGAGATCAGCTTCCTGTAAATCGTATTAATGGGTTTTGCTGGCATTATCACTGTTGTGGAGAAATATTTTTATCTCATACTTCATTTCTAGTCTTATCTGAGAAGCTTCCCTCGGGGGCTGGTGACTTCAGTGTGTAAAGCCAGAGCTTGGCATCTGTTGCCTGCTTTTACACAGCAGACTGGAAATACTCTCTGTCCCAGCAGGGATTTGATTGCATTCATTCTTTGCACTCCTTCCTTGAAGACTGAAGGAAGATCAAGAAGAACATTGACACCCACCAGCTGTTTCCTCTGAAGTAAGCAGTATGTAGATGAGATGGGTGCTCTGCGCCCACCTCTGCTTCGTAAAGAACCACAGCCTTCTCTACTGCTCACAGAGCTGAACTCCACCAGTACTCAGCCCCTTTACCTTGGACCATCTGCGTGACATGTCACAAAGTCATCAGGAACCCCAAATGAAAAACCTGTTCTCTTGCAGCAAATGTTTAGCAGATACTATGTTTTCAAGCCTTTCTGCTCTATCCACGACGCACACATGCCAGGTGCTGATTCATAGCCTGGGTGATGCACTGTAACTCTGAGAATGCCTGGTGGTACAGTGCACATGCTGTAATAATTGCTTTGCTGCGCTATGTACCATTGATGACGTGGGTTATCAGACCTTGCCATTTGATAAGGAAATTTTGACAGCCATTCATTGTTCTTTCAAGTGTGTTTCTTTTCGGCCTTGAAACTCAGTTTTGTTTTGTTTTTATAAGCATCTTAGCAGTTGTGTGAGATTTATACCTTTTTTTTTTTTGCCACAGGGAGTATAACTTTGAATGATGTGTCTATCTTTTTGGTGTGTCTCTGCCTTTAGTGATGAAATTAGTTCCCTTTTGCAGTCTGATAATAATTTGATGAGAATTTTGCAGTTGTCCGGAAGACTGGATTGTTCTGCTGGAGGTGACAAGGTGCACTGTGGAACAGATACCGAAACCCATGTGGCTGTGCGCAGCTGAGCTTCCCTTCAGTTGCTGGTCCGGACTAGGGACACGTAGATTTCAGGTCCAATAAAATACAGCTTTTAATACACATCAGACACATCAGACTTCCTCACCATGCTTTTCCCCATCTGCTCGTATAAAATATTTATCTTTGAAAATTCACTTTTTTTAAGGAACATTTGCATTTCTGATGCTCTGCTGGTGCCACAGTTCTCATTCATCATTTAGGTCATAACATTATTTCATGTGTAATTTCACTTCCGTTGTATTCCATGTTTGTGAACTCAGAGGGTAACAGTATACAGTAGCATAAAAATGTCAATTTAAATGTAAACAACACCCCCAAAATGTGCAAATGTATTTGCTGTAACAGACTATGTCAAACTAAACATTGGTAAAGACCAGCCGTAGTGTTAATACGAGGGTTGCAGAGACAAAGGAATGGCACCTGGATTTCTAAATTTCAAATTTCTGAAAATTATACTGAATCTTACATTTTTGAGCTGCCTTGCTGAGACCACGCCGTTGCTGGTAGACCCGCTGGTAGGCCAGGCCCCTGGGTCCACCGTGGTCCTTGGTCATGCACGGAAGGCTGCCTTCAAACAGGAATCTGGGGCAGTTGTGGTCAGTCCTCAGACCCCGTGAAGCCTGCCCGTGCAAGACCGTGGTTCTCAAGCTGTGGTTTGGAACTTCTGCATCGAAATCACATGTGGGAGCGTCTCTAACAAGTATTTTCTTAAGCCCCATCCCTGACTCCTTAGCAGACTCTCTGGGAGTGAGGCCTGGAAACCTGTATTTTAAACAGCTTTCCTCTGGCACAGTTGAAGTACCGCGCAGGGTTTATTCAGCATAGAGCCAGAGTGCCGCTCTGTTTGGTTCATAGGACACATTTCTGTGCTTTGAGTTTTCTTTCTTTTCCTTTTTTGCCCTTAGGACTTGTCAGTCACATCTGTAACCTGCTCACTGAAACTGCCACACTGTGCTTAGATGTGGACAATAAAACGAACAACAAGACGGCGGCTGCCCTGCTCTTCTCCCTGCTGGAAATTTTGCACAGCATGCTGACCTATAGCTCCGGGATTGTGCGGTTGGCTTTACAGGTAGAGGATCCGTCTTCCCGTGTCTGGAGCAGCCCTATGCCATGCCACGCTTCCCTTTCGTTCTGTTCTTCATCTTCCTTTAATGTGTTTTTACCCATTTTAAAGAACGTGTCACTCTGTGGAGAGTGTCTTCCAAACAGTCGTCTTTGGGTGACCAGCGTCAACAACAGAGAGTGTGGTCGGAATCTTCAGGGAAAGGAGGAGAGGCCCGCTAAGCCAAGACTTAGCCAGCACTAGCTGGGAAAGCACTCCTGAGCCAGCAGAGCATTTCCCTTAGGCACATCTGAGGTTAGCCAAGCCGTGTGCAGCCTTTCACGTCCCGACGGGGCTCTCCAGTTCCCCTTCTGCAGGGCGGGTCAGCTTTCTAGGAATAACGGACTGGGGTTTATGTACATACTCGTGAATGTGTGCTTGTAGGTACACAGACATACTTACCTAACTCACAGGCTGACTTGCTTTCCCTTATGACTGAGATCATGGAATTGTGAGATGGTTCTGGGGAATAGAGCTGTATTCAGTGGCTACGGAAAAAGCCACGTAGCCATGACCTGTCATCTGTATTTACTTAGCATCCTGCTCTAAGGCAGGAAGGAGGTGTGGTTTTATAGAGCACTTTCCTATGCCTGTTTCAGTTGATGTTCTAACTAATTGAGTCAGCTGATATTTAGATCAAGCGAAAGTGACAGGGCCAATGTGAATTTATTGTTGTATTTGAAATCCCAGTGATGTCTATCAGATGGCAGCATCCCAGCTTGGATAGATGCAGAAGCTAAAGTTGAAACCAAACTGTTTGATACTTTGCCAAGTCACCGTGGCAGAGCCAAGAATAAATCCCAGACCCTTGGATAGCCTCTGTTAGTCATCATTATGACGAACGACAGCTTTTATCCACAGCTAAGCTGGTCAAGTGTTGAGCTTTTCTCATATGATTTAATAAACAATTCCAAGATCCCCTCAACAAATATTGTTAGTTACTAAGTATTTAACCCAAACTGTAAAGCCAGTAGATTAATTAAAAAGCCACGGTCTTTGAATTACCTAGCGGCTTTTATTTGCTCATTTATAATAATTAATAGTAAAGCATTGTTAAGTACTTAAATAATCCGGAATGGCATATTTCTCCTTTCCTCTCTCTTCTGGTAAGTTTCTCTTCGGAGAATACTGTTTCTTATTTCGGCTTTCGCAGCCGTCGATTCTGTAATCGTTTGTGACGTAGTTGGTAGTTATTCTTGCGGGATGCCTGATGATAACCTGTAAAACATTGTCTTGTAAATTGTAGACCAGAAAAAAAAGAGGATCAGAAGTTAAAAATTTTCAGAACAATGGAAATTCTTTTTTTTTTTTTACTGCAAGAGATTAGGTAGATATTTAGGGATGTTTTCAAAGCAAACCTCTTAATTCACAATATTTTTGTATTAATTGAATTTTCTGTTTCCAACTTTCCGTTTTCCTGCTGGACCGCTCTTTCTGTTTTCAGCCTTCAACGCTGCTGTACATTTTGCTGCTGTCATCTCTCTAAATCATCCCTCATAATATCTGCTGTGTGTTGACTTTGGCTTTGACCACTGACTTTGATGTGTCAATATGAAGGAGGGGGAGTCCTCGAGGCTGAATTAGGTGAAGGAGTTGGGAAAAGAAACGGAACGTGAATCAAAGACATACCTGCCATGAAACACGGAGCCATAAGTACTTCCCAAAACTCTAACTCACCCCTTCCATTTATAGACATCTTCTCACACTGGGGATTCTTCTGCACTTAAAACCTATATCTACGTCTGATAGCAGCTTCTTTCAGCAGAAGAATTGAGAGAGGCTCGTGTCTAAAATTATAATGATGCTCAGATTTACAAAGCACTTTTCCAGGGAGGAGAGTGGCAAGCATGTGTCCTGGGGAGCGGAGGCAGGCATGTATCAGAGTCTCCATCAGAAGTTCATTCCCTACACACTACCTTTCCTTGATTTAGAACTGGTCCCTGCTCACCCCTGAATGTTATGTGTGAAGGATACAGAGGCAGAGACAAAGTGCCTGAGACTCACTGGTGTGGTGGGGACACGTGGGCCATGCAGGCTGGAATGCCTTAGATTCAAAGCTCAGACACACCCCTATAGCACTCCCCACCCTGTAGGACCTTGGGCAGGTCACTGCACCTGAGTGTCAGTTTCCCCATCTGCAAAGTAGGTGTGATCACTACTCTGCAGGGTGGCTGTGAGACTTCAATGGGAGAATAAAATCTATGTAATTATATATAAATATAAAGTGGCGTACATATACCTGGCCCAGTGAAGGTGGCCAAGAAGTGTTTTCTGTATCATCAATGCAACAGGAAGAAAGGTGCTTCCTTTCTTGTTACAGGGGCCTCCTGTGGGTCCTGAATGTCTCATTTCTGTTCTGGTACCTGGAGCAGCAGTCAGTTCATGTTTACTGATGGACTCCTAGCAGGCTCATGAGTTATTTTCCACGTCGGAGCCTACCATAGGCTCCTGTAATTCCAGCAGGAATCAGGAGAGAAAGGCTGTTGGTTCTTGCAGTTTAATAGGAAAGCTGTCAACGTTCAAATAACGAAGCAGGTCTTCATCCTACTGCCGGTGTGAAAACGCAGCAATTGAAAGGTGTTTGATGCTGTTCAGTGAATAATGGGACGGGGCACCGAACCCAGTGTTGACATTACGGAGGGCTTTTCTGGGGAAGAGAAATGTGTATTATTATAATTCAGGTCACCTGACTTTCCCATCTGGCCCTTGTTTATCCTTTCTGAGAGGCGTGGGGAAGCTTGTTACATCATCCTCCTGATAGTAGGGCCATTAAGATGCTCTCAGTTTGCAGATGTGTCAGTGTTGTTGAAAGGCTTTCACGAGGCCACTGAGGCTTCCTTCCTCACACACATGCGGGCTGTCCGTGGCTGGGGGCCATTTTTAGCGTGCCTTGTAATTGTCCAGCTCAATTCCTTCATGGCCTTCCCCTTGTTGGCCTTCACCATGGACCACCCTCTGTCTGGTTGTTGAAAGCAGATGACATTTCTCTGTCACCTCGTTATCTGTAACTCTGACTCTTTGCCAAGACATTCGAGGCTTTGTACAGTCCAGCCCCAGGGTGCCCCCCCAGCTCATCTGCCTGAGCTCCGTGCTCCCATACCCCAAGCAGACCATTGCGCTGCCATCTTGTAAATGGATGCTGTGCTTGGCACGCCCGTGCCTTTCCTCATGAACTGCCGCGTGTGAAATACCCGTACTCCATGACTTCCAGTGGACCCACCATCCAGGCGGTGAAGTCAACTGTGACATCATCCTTCCCTCCTTCACCCAAACTTTATTTCCACCTCGACTGTGGCAGTTCTCATATTCTGCCATAGCATGGTTACGTGGAGCTTGACATCCTTTCAGGTAAACCCTGAGATCCTAGAGAGTGGGAACTGAATCATTTCATCTTTGCGTTGCGAACGGGTAGTGTGATGGTGTCTGGGGAGCACAGAGGGTGCTGGATTGAATTGCTCCGAGCCACACCATTGACAGTTATGCTCCAGTGTGTGCTAAGACCTGCTGGAGACATAAGGCAGGAACTGGGCTGGGTGTGGTGGCTCATGCTTGCAGTTCCAGCACTTTGGGAGGCCCAGGCGGGCGGATCGTATGAGGTCAGGAGTTCAAGATCAGCCTGGCCAACATGGTGAAACCTTGTCTCTACTAAAAATAAAATAATAATAATAATAATAAATTAGCCAGGCGTGGTGGTACATGCCTGTAGTACCAGCCGGGAGCCTCAGGGGTCTGAGGCAGGAGAATCAGTTGAACCTGGGAGGCAGAGGTTGCAGTGAGCCAAGATCATGCCACTACACTCCAGCCTGAGTGCCAGAGTGAGACTCCATCTCAAAAAATGTAAATAAAGGCCTGGCGTGGTGGCTGACACCTGTAATCCCAGCACTTTGGGAGGCTAAGGCGGGCAGATCACAAGGTCTGGAATTTGAGACCAGCCTGGCCAACATGGTGAAACCTTGTCTCTACTAAAAATACAAAAAATTAGCCAGGTGTGGTAGAGCTTACCTGTAATTCCAGCTACTCAGGAGGCTGAGGCAGGAGAATTACTTGAACCCAGGAGTCAGAGGTTGCAACGAGCTGAGATCGTGCCACTGCACTCCGGCCTGGACAACAGAATGAGGCTCCATCTCCAAATAAATAAATAAATAAAAAGACTGGAACTACTTGAGAAATTAACTGTCTCTTGTTCTTTACAGATGCCTTACCTCTGTGTTTATTTAGCAGACCTCTGTTCCTGTAGCAATGTTAGAAGTAAGAGAATGGTATTATACCTGGCCTTTTTAACACTGAGAAGTTAGCTGCATTCTGTAATCTCATCTTAGGTAATGCTGTATTGCCATTTAATGTTAATATGTCTCAGAAGTTGGCAGGTGGCCTGCCTTGGCCTTCCAAAGTGCTGGAATTACAAGCATGAGCCACCGCACCCAGCCCAGTTCCTGTCTTGTGCCCCCAGCAGGTCTTAGCACACACCGGAGCATCGCCATCAATGGTGTGGCTCGGATCCGTTCAACACTCACTGTGCCCCCAAACGCCATCACGGTGCGTGTTTGCAATGCAGAGATGGATATTCCGTCTCCGCTCTAGGATCTCATGGTTTAACTGAAAGGATGACAGGTTCCAAAGGAATGCCACCTTCTTTAGTTTTATGTGTTTAAGGCTATTAAATACATATTTCTACCTGAAGTTCTTCAGTGAAATGAACACTTGTATACCTAGTAGCTTGCGCACTATGACCACTAGAATGCCCCAAAGCCGAACTCAAGATCTGCCTCCCAAATCCATTTCCCTGCCAGCAAGCCCTTCCCTGCTCACCCTGCCACGCAAGCCAGAAACCTGGGAGGCATTCTTGAAATTTCCCTCTTTTTGCTGTCCCACATCTAATCTGTCACCAAATCATGTAGATTTTACTAGAAATATCAAACCCATCAGGTTGCTTCTCTCAACCCTGCCGCTGCCACCCTAGCCCAGGCTGGCACCCTCTCACCTGGGCTGTAACAGCTGAGGGCTTGCTGGGAGTGGGGTGAGTTCACACAGCAGTGACGGAAGACAGTGCGCTTGGAAAGGGCTCAGTGGGACCAGAGGCCAGGGCGGAGGACCTGGATGGATCAGACAGTCATGGCGTCATGTCGAGGACATGGGCCCCATGCATGATGCCCACAGAGGGCTGCACGTCCAGGAGTCAGTAGCTGACACAAGGGAGTGTGATGCTGGAAATTTGGAGAGAGGCAGAGAGGCGATGCAGCGTGGACATCTGCATTTGATTCTGGGGGCGTCAGTGCTCACTGCTGGATCCAGGCTGGTGTCCCTGTGCTGCACGGAGTCTCCTTTGCGGGTGGCACTTCTGTGGGGAGGGTGGCGTTTCTGCTGCCTGTCTTCTGTGTCCCTTCTCTGTTACGCACAGCGGTAGCTTCCTCCTCCTTCTGGAACTCTTGGCAACATTGTAAGGAGGTGGCACATGAATGCTGGTGGGTGGGGTCGATGTTTCTTGGTGACTGCGACCCATCCTGTAGGTCTTGAAGGATCTGAGGACCATGGGACATCCTGCTGGAAAAAGCCCCTCAGTGTTTCCCGTGCTGTGGCCCCATTCGCTTGCTTCTGCGTGTTTGGAAAGGAGGCCCCCTGCCCCTCGCTGCTGCCTCATTGCTGATTTGCAGGACGGCCTTACCTTTCCTGGGAGGAAACCAGTCTGCTCTGAGGCATGATGTGGTGATGTGGAAAGGCTGATATTCCATGTCAGATCATGCTTCAGAGGGCAAGGGATCAACGGCCGGCATTCAGGAAGGTCCAGGCCTCTGGAATGGTGCTACACATTTGTTTCCCAAAAGGAAATTCTCCATCTCCGATGAAGTCAGTCAGGGAAGTGAGAGGAGAGGGAAGCTCCATGCTGGTGGTGACCCCCGCTCTCCTCACCTGTTGAGACGTGCAGGGTGTTCAAAGGTAGGCGTCCGGTTTTCAGTCAAGTTCTTCTGAACCAAAGAAAAGAGGCAACTGAAATGCTGCCGTGGGCCGGAAGTGCAGAAGGAAGGTAGGCATTTATGAGAAGGGCCCGGAGTCCGGGTGAATGACAGCGCAGGGCAGCCTGCAGCCTGCTGTCTTGGCTCTGGCAAAGGTCATTATTGAAAAGTGGTTTTGCTGCTTCTGAGGGCAAGTAGAAACAGAGAGGAAGAGTGTGAATGCGTACATGTTACAGCAAATGCAGAGAAATAATCAGTACCTTTTTTCAGTATAAAATTATTTTTATGCTAGAAGTCTCCTTCAGAATTGGGCAATTCTATAAAACCCCTGGGAGAAGACACAATGTAAAAACCACCATTTATTTTCATTGCCATTTAAGTCTACACAGCGGCAGGAATGTAGAGCCATATTTGAAGCCTTTTCATGCACTACTATGTTGGACAAATATTCTGGATGTCATTTGAGCATATGTGTGCATATAGAGAAGGAAAGTATAGCACAATGCACTTGGTGTGTATTGTGTGTGCATAAATGTGCTCAGGGGAGATTAGCATTTGTGACTTGGAGCCAGCCTGGCTTTGGTCCTCTGGCCTTGTCACTGTCACCCATTATCTGAAATGTTACGCAAACTACCTGGCTTCCCTGAAGTTCAGTTTTCTTCAGCACCCGGTCTCTGGGTGGTTGTTAAGGTAAAGCGTTCCTGCCTGGGCATAGTGGCTCGAATCTGTAATCCCAGCACTTGGGGAGGCTGAGGTGGGCAGATCGTCTGAGGTCAGGAGTTAGAGACCAGCCTGGCCAACGTGGTGAAACCTCTTTTTTACTAAAAAATACAAAAACTAGCCAGGCGTGGTGGCAGGAGCCTGTAATCCCAGCTACTCGGGAAGTTGAGGCAGGAGAATCGCTTGAACCTAGGAGGCGGAGGCTGCAGTGAGCCAAGATCGTGCCACTGCACTGCAGCCTGGGTGACAGAGCCAGACGCCTTCTCAGAGATAAAGTGCTTTCCTACTGCAGCGTATGGGACCGCACCATCATTTCTCCCACAGCTGCCTTGTAATTGCTTTATCTGTGTGCTGTGCAGGCCAGCCTGTGCAGCCTGAGCTCGCGGCAGTGGCAGTATCTACACTCTGTTGTGTTATAACGAAGCATAGTATCCTTTCTGGGGCTACCACATACTCCGTCCTTGGGAACCGGGGTAGAATGCTTCCTCAGCCCCTTGTGTCTGCTAGACTCAGTGGTCCGGTTTCCTTCAGCCAAGCTGACTCACCACCGAGACCGTCTTTCATTTCTCTCCTCCCTGTTCCAGGCCCAGAAGTCTGGCTCGGGAAAGGACACTCAGGCTGCCGAAGACCTGCTGCTGCTCAGCAAGCCTCTGACAGACCTCATCAGCCTGCTCATTCCGCTGGTAAGAGCTCACCTGTTTGTGAGTCTTTTGGAGCATTACTGAAGTCGAAGTCATTTTATTTGAATTTCATGATCTCTTGAATTTCTATGTTATTTTCATTCCCTTCAAAACTACAGCCAAAAGAACTTTCAGAAGATTATCTGGCCTGGAAAACTAAATCTCTATTTTAAAACCAGGTGGCTTATTCATTTAAATAGATATTTAGGTAAGGCAGAATCTCAAATCAGATTACTTTCTTAACGAATGTGAAGTGAAAAAATTCCACAAATGAATTCCAAGAAGGAAGAAGAAATTACTATGGGAATCAGTTTCTTTTCAAAAAGATATTTTAGAGTTACACTCGGCCTGGAGGGCCCGCCCAGAAATGCAGAAGCACAGATGCGCACCTAGGGCAGAAGCACAGACACGGATTAGGGCAGAAGCAGAGACACGGACTAGGGCAGAAGCAGACACGGACTAGGGCAAACCCTCTCAATCTCAGTTTTCTGAAGCACATCTTTGAATAGCTGACCATGCTTTATGTGAAAAGAAGATCAGTAAATTCCAGTTAAGAGGAATTGTATAGACCACATTTTTTAACCACAATGCTACAATAAAATTAGAAGAAAAAATAAAAACAGTAAAAAATGAACTATTAGCAAATACTTCCTATCGGCAAAAAGGAAAAGATATTGTACTTATATCAGTCTAGGTCCAATCAGGAAATAGAAACCACACAGTGATTTAAATATAATTTTAATATTAAACAGTATTAAGCTACTACTATAGAAGAGTAACTAAGATTTTAACAACTCTCTGTATGATACCTTAAACCTGAGGGAAAATACTCAAGGAAGGATGAACTTGAAAGGGGGACCGTCTCCCTGAGCCTGTGAATTAGACCTCACTGGGGGCAGAGCAACAGCCCACAACACAGTGCAGTTTGCCGGTTGCCAGGAGCAGACCTGGCCCACAGTCCTTGGGAAAGCAGGAAGAAACCCTCCAGGGTGCAGGGAATGCTAGCCAGTGGGCAGGCACACAGGGAGGCGGGTGCCACTGTGGGTGGGTAGCCTGGCACGCTTGTTGGGGTTACCTCTGCAGGACACCCGTCAGCAAGGGGAGCTGGGGTGCGGGTGCACAGTATCCGTGTTGAAAGGGCAGCAGGATGAGGCTGACAGGCTAGGCTGGGGCTGAGGGTTGCTGTGGGGCTGTGAGCTCCGGGCAATTGGTTAGGGTAGTTGATTACCGAAGTCATCACACCTGCACTTACCAAGTGCACCCACCAGAAGGAGCAGGAGTGTCCGACCCCGGCTGTGTTCCTCTAGCACCCCCTACTGAGAAATCTTAGTGTCACACTCACTCTAGAGGAGGAATGTTTTGTTTTGTTACAAATGATTATTAAAAAACTTTCTTTTACTGTCCTAAAAGGTGGATGGTGGTATCTTATTGTGGTTTCAGTTGCATTTCTGTAATGACCAGCAGTATTAAGCATCTTTGCATGGACTTGTTTGCTAATATCTGCGTTTATTTTTTTTAATGAATTTTCTTCATAATATGAATACATTAAAAGTAAATTGAGTTATCTTAAAGAAAACTGTTTTGGCCAGGCATGGTCGCTCTCGCCTGTAATACCAGCACTTTGAGAAACTGAGGTGGGCAGATCATATGAGGTCAGGAGTTTGAGACCAGCCTAACCAGTATGGTGAAACCCCCCCATCTCTACCAAAACTACAAAAAATTAGCCGGGTGTGGTGGTGTGCACCTGTAATCCTGGCTACTCGGGAGGCTCAGAGAATCACTTGAACCTCGGAGGCAGAGGTCGCAGTGGGCAAAGATCGTACCACTGCACTCCAGCCTGGGCAAAAGAGCAAGACTCTGTTTTAAAAAATAAAAAAATTGTTTTAAACATACAATTTCGCTGTCTACAAAACATCCCAGTCTTTTAAAATCAAATTATTGTTCCTTGGAAGAATTTTTGACTAACTTTAATTAATTTTAACTTTATATTTTTGCCAATTAATTATATCATCTTGTTGTTGTTGTTTTGAGACAAAGTCTTGTTCTGTCACCCAGGCTGGAGTGAGGTGGCACGATCTCAGCTGACTGCAGCCTCCGCCTACCAGGTTCAAGCTGTTCTCCTGCCTCAACCTCCCGAGTAGCTGGAATTACAGATGCCCGCCACCACACCTGACTAATTTTTGTATTTTTAGTGGAGACAGGGTTTCACCATGTTTCACAGGCCAGTCTTGAACTCCTGGCCTCAAGTGGTCCACCCACCTCGGGCTCCCAAAGTGATGGGAATACAGGCGTGAACCACCATGGCTGGCCTAATTCCATCACCTTTCTAGTTAAGAACATCCAGTTTCCCTTTCTTTTTTATTTTCTTTTTCTAATGCTAGATGATATGGGAAGCTGCCCTTTCTTAAATGGAATTTTCCCAAGATATCCATGTTCCATGGAGTTACAAGTTAGAAATTACATGGAAGCTGAAATATAAGAAAGTAGATACAAGTGAACAATAAAAATAATGATGCAGGACAGTATTGCATGCTGAGTTCCTCTGCATGGGTTTGACTTAACTCTGCCGCTTACCAGCTGTGTGACTTTGGGCGAATATTAAGTAACAATATTTGTTAATTTATTGATGCCATAGTTTCTTCATCTGTAAAATGGAGTTGGTGAAGCTAATTAGATCATGAAGTTATGAGGATTGAATGAGCACTATCCAGCATATACTACGTGCTCAACAAATATAACTGTGTAAAAATTGATACAGGCAAGGCAGGGCCATCGTGTAGCTTGGCACTCTGGGAGGTCAAGGTGGGAGGATCAGTTGGATCCAGGCATTTGAGACTAGCCTAGGCAACATAGCAAGACTTCATCTCTACAGATATGTTTAAGATTTGGCTAGGTGTGGTGATGCACACCTGTAGTTCTAGCTACTTGGAAGGCTGAGACGGAAGGATTGCTTGAGCCCAGGAGAGTGAGGCCACAGCCAGCAGTGATGATGCCACTGCACTCTAGCCTGGGCGAAAGAGTGAAACAGGGAGACTCTGTCTCAAAGAAAAAAGTGTTACACATTTGCACCACCGTTAAGCAGCGCTGACCATGGGCTGGATTCTCTTAGTGCTTTACGTTTGATCTTATTTAGCCCTTCTTTCCTTGCGACATAGCCCCATCCTTTCCTTCCAAATAAGTGCCCCAACGCTTAGAAAGGATAAAAATACAGGAGAGCGTGGTGTCTGAACTCAGAGTCCACATTTCCCCTACCTGGGCCTCTGGATTAACTGCAAACAAATGAGACGCTTAGCTTTCTCCCATGTTTGGGGATATTTGCATTGAAATAGGATGTTTTGATTAGCCGTTCTCTTCCGCCTGTTTCTAAGTTTTGCAGTTCTCATGAATGGAAGATATTCTTAGCTCAAACATGGAGTTGCTTCCCGATGCATTTCTCATGGTTTAAGATGTTCGGGACGGAGGCTGCTTTTTGCCTTTTTGTCCATTTATGACGGACACTTACATGGACAAAGATGCTTGTAGACTTCACAAAGCATTTTTGTTTGGGAAGGATAAAATATTTTACATTTCTGCTTTATGGAGTTACGTCTAATTCCTTAGCAGAGTTCGTTAGGAAATAGAAATGATGCACCTTCAGAGTCCGAGGAAATCGGCAAGAGCAGCTCTGGTGAACCCGGGTTTGCTTCCACTGCTTCTGACAGCTGCCCTGATTACACTGTTTGATTGCTGGGCTTGAGGGGCTGGACTTAGTCTCCGTGGAAACAGGTGGATCCTCCCATCTCCTCTCCTGGAGGAATCTGCTTCAGAATTGTTTGTTGCACAGGCATCTTTCCCAGATAATCTAATAGCGTTGGCCGTGATGAAAAATCCCCGGATGGAGCAGTAGCTGAAACTTGAAATGCAAACTGAGTTCTTGACCCTGGAGTGGCCTCGGTGCCACCTGTGGCACTTTCTGGAAGGTTCTGAAGTAGATGAACCTTCTACTTCGGGAACCGGGAACCTGGAGCAGATAGGTGGTTCTCTCCCAGGGCAGTAGGCATCTACCAAGTTCAAAATCAGAAGGTTCCCCAGAAGGCTGACTTTAGGAGCTCCAGAATCAGGGAGGAAGGGGAGCATAGAACATGAAATGTGAAACGGTGTTTTCTGTTGGTATTTGAGAATTTTGCATGGAAATACTTAGTAGTATACGTTATGTATTCTTCCGTCACCTTTTTTTTTCTGATTTTTTATAAAATTTAAACACAACAGGGTCCCAACTTGGGCTCTAACTTTAGGTTGACACATTCCCTTTTTCTTTTAATTCCTTTCTGTTACACTGAATCACATAAAATTGCCAATATCTGACCATTTGGGGCCTACAAAAGTGGCGGTTTCGTTTTGTTCAACCTTATATTAGGAATATTACAATTTATCGGACTGTACTACCAGTAGTTCCTGAAATTCATATAGCCCACTTCTTTTCATACATGGTACTACCCCCTAATTACTTGACTATGATATGATTCTGGCCAGAGGTTGCCAGGAGCTCTGGATTTGGAGTCAGAAACCCAAGACTGGGCCGGGCGTGGTGGCTCAAGCTGGTAATCCCAGCACTTTGGGAGGCCGAGGCGGGTGGATCACGAGGTCAAGAGATCGAGACCATCCTGGTCAACATGGTAAAACACTGTCTCTACTAAAAATAGAAAAAATTAGCTGGGCATGGTGGTGCGTGCCTGTAATCCCAGCTACTCGGGAAGCCGAGGCAGGAGAATTGCCTGAACCCAGGAGGCGGAGGTTGCGGTGAGCCGAGATCATGCCATTGCACTCCAGCCTGGGTAACGAGTGAAACTCCGTCTAAAAAAAAAAAAAGAAACCCAAGACTGAACATCTGGCTCTGCAGCCACCCAGCTGTGTGATCTTGGGTTGGGCGCTCTGCCTGTGAGCCTGAGGATTAAGTGAGATGATGCCTGGGAAGGTGCCTAGCATGCTCAAGTGTCATTTCTCAAAAAGTTCCTCTTTGATCACATATTATGTCTGATATTTAGCCTTATGCACTGCTTGCTATGATTTGCTGGAATAGACTCTACAGCCCTCCTAAAGCGCTTCTTTTGTCTCTGTCATCCAGCCCGCCTCCAGGGCTGGACCTCTGCTCAGTTGAGGATTCTTTTTTTTTTTTTTTCCAGTTGAGGATTCTTTATAAGCTGGTTCTTGGAGTCTTCTCCACAGGCTTCCTCCCTTGTGTTTACAAGTCCCTCCCAAAGGCCCCCTCTTGTTCCCTGTCCTTTTCCAGATTGTCTTATGGCTTCTTACCTTGAATATTTATGTGTGTAAAAGCACAGGGTCCAGTTTCCTTGAATCCTACCTGCTGCTTACAGGTCTTCCCACTGTGGCTTCCGCTGTCTGGCTTAGAGCCCTACAGCCCAATGATGATGTTGCCCAGTGTTCAGGGCAGGTGACTGCCCAAGGAATAAGATTGTCCTCCAAGAGGCTTCTCCCAGCTCTTTGTGACACTGCACTCCTGTTTCATGTAGCTTGATCACAGTTAGGTTCTGGCATGTGTGTCTGATGTGTGGGGGCTTCACTGTGTACAGTGTATACTCATTTATCATTGGAATCATTGGGCTTAAAAATGGCCTGTGACAAGGACACTGCCAGATGTCTTCTTCTCTTGGAAAGATTAATACACATTTATAGCTGTGTATAAAGTGAAGAAAAATAGTAATAAGGCTATTGAGGACCTAAAGCAGAGCACATACAGACCAAAGATGAATTTTATAGTGGTTGTTAAAAAATGTAATAGGTTACAGAATGGGGTGGCAGAATTGCTTTCCCATAGGGAAAAGTAAACACACTTTCAGTTTTCATCTGACGTGGATGATTTTGGAAGCATTTGGCCTAAAGGCAACAGAATGAACTTGTTAGCCTTTGAGGTTTTTTCCAGATATTGTCTTATGAAAGTAAACCTACTTACCCTTCAGCAAATATGAAACCTGTCCACCTATAATTTATGCCCTATATTTATAATGTACACTGTGGGAAACCATCGTGGAACATTTATGCAAGACAGTGATTTTAAGTCTGTTTTGACAATCTGATTATTCTTGACTCTCTTACTTAAATTTGCCTGGACTTGCTTCTATGAAAGTTCTGCCTGCAGTTCACGATTTCGGGGGAACTTCAAACCCTCAGCTGGTAGCCACAGTATAAGGTGTGGCTAATGGAGGATAAAATACGTCAACTGTGTCTCCCGAAGGAAAGATAAGGCAAAGGGGATTGTTTGACCAAAGTGTTCTATTTCCGAAAAAAAGAAAATGAGAAGCCAAACTACATATTCTAGATGCGTTTTTAAACTAGATCGTTAACGATGGTAAGAAATTATGCTACAGCCTCCCTGTCCCTCAATTAAAAACTACATATTCTAGATGCGTTTTTAAACTAGATCGTTAACGATGGTAAGAAATTATGCTACAGCCTCCCTGTCCCTCAATTAAAATAGGTATTTTCACATTTATAGGAGGTGGTATTTAAAAAATATTCTTTATTATGTATCAGAGGTGCCCGTATTTAGAGTAATTTATATGACTCTGTTCATCTTACATGAATCGTGTGTGCCGCCTTTGGCCACTGAAAGCTGTTCCCCGACAGTCCGTGTAGGACCCAGTCCTCGGCTCGCACCAGCGTGGCTGTGCTCGGTGACTGGGAGACCCAGCTGTCGCCTGAGCAGCTAACGATTCTTATCAATACCTGTTTCTGAGATCACTGTGCCAGTTTTAAAAAGAGGTAAATTAACATAAAAATAAAACACAGCGTTGAAGAAGTCCCTTTTTGTTTTCCATTTTTATTAATACATTTCTTCCTCTCACAAAGCACATGAGCAGACTTTTCTTTTTAAATGGTGGACTTGTACTTGTCTGTTCTTCTCCTTCCTGCCCACTTCACTGTCAGGCATGAAATGCAGGTCATGCTGTACGGTGATGATGGTTTATGGTGATGGAGCCCTGGGGAGGTTGTAGTTTTTACAGGTCAAGCCCAAGAGATGTTACTAGTTCTGTGCTGAGCAGCTCCGCCAAGGAGTCAGTACTCCATTTAAAGGTGATACGCCTCTTTCTGAGGAGCCACCGCCCATCTGCCTTCTGGACATTTCCACTGGATACACCATAAACACCTCAGATTCAATAGGGTTAAAACAAACTCATAATAATATCTCCTCAAAAGTGTTCCTACTTTGGAAGCCAGTGCGGGAGGATCGCTTGAGCCCAAGAGTTCAAGACCAGCCTGAGCAACACAGGGAGGCCTGGTCTCTAAAAAAAAGAATTTTTAAATAGAACCTGGGGCCGGGCCTGGTGGTTTACAACTGTAATCCCAGCACTTTGGGAGGCTGAAGTGGGCAGATCACTTGAGGTCAGGAGTTTGAGACCAGCCTGGCCAGTAATGTGAAGCCCTTTCTCTACTAAAATTATAAAAATGAGCCGGGGGTTGTGGTGCGTGCCTGTGATCCCAGCTACTCGGGAGGCTGACACGGGAGAATTGCTTGAAACTGGGGGGCGGAGGTTGAAGTAAGCCTAGATAGGTGGTGCCACTGCCCTCCAGCCTGGGTGACAGAGCGAGACTCCATCTCAAAAAAAAAAAAAATTAAATACAATAGAACAGTAAAACTGTTGCTCCGTTTGTGCTTTCAGGAAACTTCCATTCAAGTGCCCAAGCCCAGAATGTGGCATCATTCCTGTCTTTGTCCCACCATCCTGCCCCGTCTCATCAGGCCCTGGCCGTTCTCCCACACATCACATCGCACGTCACATCCGGCCGTTTTCTCCTTCCTGCCGTGAGCACTGTCACGAAGGCCACCACCGTCCTCCTGCCCTGGAAGGACCGCAGGAGCCTTCCACCTGGGTTCTCTGCCTGTCCTTGCTCCCTCTGCCGTCTTCTCCATGGTACAGGCAGAGTGCCCTTTCCAAAATACAAAACTCATCCTGTCATTCATCGACTTAATAAACTCCTACTTCTGAATAGGTTCACAGAACCCTAGATACGTTTCTAGCACTTTCTCTTGGTTTTCCTTGTCATATTCTGTTCTGTGTACACCCGCAAAGACTGGGTCGGCGTGTCTCGGGCACCGGCTTCCGTAGCACCCCCTGCCTTAGCCTAGTCCTAACACTTCCTGTTACCTTGTACCAGAATCACTTGTTTATGTCTCTGTCCCTCCCACTAAACTGTAAACCCCAGGAAGGCAGGAGCCGTATCTGTCTGCTTCACTTTGGCGCCTGGTGCAGAGAAGGGACTTAATTATATTTGTGCAGGAAAGGAAGGGAAGAGCTAAGGAAGGTGACATATCTTCTCAGTGCAACTGAGGATAGAGTCAGCCTGGGAGGACATGGACCCAAGCACAACTTACTCCGAGAATTTGCCCGCAGCACCCCTGCTGTGCTGCGCTGGCCCCTGGTAGGAGGTGGTGGTGGGATGGCTTAGCAGCCCATCTCGCTCACTCTAAAACTGCACCCTTTCGACTTCTCTCTAGGTTGCCCTCTTCTTCGTGGGGTTTGCCCTGGCATTCACTGGGCAGCCTGTATTTCTGAAACAACCCAAGCCCTGTCTTTGATTGTCAAGAAAGGGTACAAAAGGGCAGATAACATTAACCAGGCACCCATGTATTGCTGGAAAATTGCTTTACTTACAGCCACTCCAATGCATAAAAACGCAGCCCTGGGATCCCGGCAGCATTCCTGAGCACAGAAGCCTCTGAGCAGTCAAAATAGATCCCACAGCACCGGGACCCTTTTCTAACAGGCATGTCCCCAGGGCCGAGACATTCAGTGTTTAGATTTGTGTCGCTTTAGGGAAGAGAGGCCCCCGAACTGCAGCTCTGCTTTCTCCCATTCCGTTTTATGCCATTGTCTTGAGTGGCTGTCATGTAGCCATATGTTTTTTTAATGGCGTTTTGTTATTGGCTGAGGCTGCCTGCTCTAGGTTGAGTAGAAAAACGTTGGTTTCTGTGGTGGGATGTGAGGCGTGCCAGAAAGCAGCTCCTCCGGAAAGTCCCCCTCGCCGCGATGGCCACACTCCGGCCCTCCCCTGTCTTATGAATCCATTTCACTGGGGCAACGGGACAGCCGCAAAGCCAGAGGTGGGAGTGAGAGGGCTTGAAGAAAGAATCGAATGTGGAGCCGTGAAACACGGGCCGGGCCGAAAGCAGAGCCGAGCTCCCTAAAAGGTTTTTAAAGGTGTATTTGCTTTTCTTTCTCAACATACTTGCCTTGATTTTAAAATGTAGGACAAAAACACTTTTGCATAATTAATGGGTGAGTTTTTATGTGCATCAATGAGGAAAGTGAATCTTAATAGACTCTAATAACCAAATCTAAACACTAGATATTAGAACCAGTAAAAACACATCAGAATTTTAGTAAAACATTACATTTATACATCTCACTTATGTAAGAATTGGGCAGAGTGGTAATAACTGATAGTTTTTGGAGTTTCGCAACTTATAACAAATTCATTTATGAGTCATGGTATTTGTAAGCAGGTGATACATATAAAGGAGTCACTTGGCCAGGCGTGGTGACTCAAGCCTGTAATCCCAGCACTTTGGGAGGCCGAGGTGGGTGGATCACGAGGTCAAGAGATGGAGATCTTCCTGGTCAACATGGTGAAACCCCGTCTCTACTAAAAATAACACACACAAAAAAATTAGCTGGGCATGGTGGCGCATGCCTGTAGTCCCAGCTACTCGGGAGTCTGAGGCAGGAGAATTACCTGAACCCAGAAGGCGGAGGTTGCGGTGAGCCGAGATTGGGCCATTGCACTCCAGCCTGGGCAACAAGCGAAACTCCGTCTCAAAAAAAAAAAGTCACTTATATCATTTAGAAATAGATACCCCCAAGAGAAAAGTGATCAAATAAATTTAGCAGGTAATTCACAACAGCAAAAATACAAATGCCCAATGTTAATTTCACTCAACACCTGTAAGTTTACTGGCAATACAGGAAAATTAAATGAAATGCAAGTTTTTACTTTTCCAGTCTTCAAAGTTGGAAACTGGCTGTGGGAGTATATGTTGATAAATTAAATAGTTAATTGATCTGTATTAAAGGCCTTAAGATGATTTATACCTTTTAATATAATCATTCCACTTATAGGAACTTATGCAAAGGAATTAATCAGAGAAGTACAGGATTATTTGTTTAAACAGATGTACTTTACAGCATTATTTTTAGTGCTGAAAACTTTGTTGATAATCTATATGTTCAATTGGAAATAAATTCCATCCTTAGGGTAGATTCCGTGATACTCAAAATATCATGTTTCTTAAGCACATTTAATCTTGTGAGAAAATATTTCTAACATAAGTTAATAAGGTATTAGGATATGTCACTTAATGTGCTGGAGACACTCTGCATGGTTGTGATATGCCCAAATTTCAGTTCAATATTAATATCAGTCCAAAAATTCATAATGGGAAGAAGGAGTTGTCCAAAGATGATTGCAGCAAAGACATTAAAAATCACTTGGGAAGTGAAATTTGAAAGGAGTGTAAGTGGAGTTACAGGAGAAATAGCTGACTCTAGGATCATTGAAACTTACCATTTGAGAAGCTCTGCGTTTGTAGTCAGAGAAACGTGGTGAGAATGGACTTCTTTGCATAACTGAGGAAGGTGGTTTTGATGAAGAGAATGAAGATGTCCCAGAGGAAGTGATGCAAGCCGAACGCTTCACATGAAAGGAACTCTGGGAAGTATCCACGACACTCAGTGTGCAAAGGATAAAATGTTGAGAGCTGACCCAAATTAGAAAGCAGGGTGACAGTTCACCGAGTCTTAGACTGTGTGCTCTCTCCACATGATACATTATGTGATGAGAAGAAAAAGCACTATTCAAACTACTCTTGGTAAGTGTTTTACAAAGAAATACGATGCTTTAATTCTCAGTGTTTTCAATGTTTCAGATTACAGAGTACTGCATAAATATTTTACTGTTTTTTTTATTCCCCTGCACATTTATAAGGACACATTTATAATCAATAATAAGGACCAGGTGCAGTGGCTTATGCCTGTAGTCCCAGTGCTTTGGGAGGCTGAGGTGGGAGGATCGCTTGAGCCCAGGAGTTCAGGGTAACAGTGAGCTATGGTGACATGGCTTCACTCCAGCCTCGGTGACGGAGACTCTGTCTCTAAAAATAATAAGGTTTTCAATGTTTTGAAAAAAAGTTTTAAAGATCATGGAACAACCCTAATTTCTTCATTCATTATTGAGATTATTTTGCATGTTTCACGTTTGCATGGTGGTTTCCATGCAAAGTGAGGACTCTTCTGTTTAATACAGGACACACATACACTGAAATATTTGCCGTGGTTTACTCTGGGTGGTAGAACAACGCATGATTTCTGTTGTCTTCCTTAAATCATCTGTATGTTTCAGAGTTTCTTTAAGCTACTTTAAAATTTTATCACTTTTATAAACACAAGACATTTTGTCTCCATTTTTATCTTACGTTACCTGTTTTTCCATAGCATAAACAATGATATTACATTTCTACACACTTTGTCCTGTCCTAGCTTCCTAATGCGCTCCCGCTGATAAATCAGTGATAGCCCTTTCCCATCAGCTAACAGTCCATTTTGGGGCTTTTTTCCCATTTTTCCCCATTTTGAGGATAAAAAAGCAAGACCTGACTATATACTGCCTACAAGAAGCATGTCTTAGCTATAGACACACACAAGTTAAAGGTAAAAGAAGGAAGGAGGTACGCCATGGCAACATTAATCAAAAGAAAGCTAGAGAGTGGCTATTTTAAAATATTAGACAAAGTCCATTTCAGAGCAAAACTGTGGCCCAAGATAAAGCAGGTCATGTTCTAATGATAAGATTGTCAGTCAAGTAGGCCTAACGGTGCCACACAAACCACGTGAAGCAAAACAGTTGTTAGAAGCACAAGGGTAAAAAGAGAAATATGCAGTTTAAATCAAATATTTCAGTGCATGTTTCTTAATAATTGATAGAGTTGAAAGAAAATCAGCAAGGAAATGATAGACTTGAGCAACACCACCACCTAGCTTGACCCGATTCACAGTCACGTGGATGTTAGAGCACCTAACAAAAGAAGCAAATACATTCTTTGAAGTGTTCACTGAACATTTTACCAAGATATACCTTATTCTGAGCCATGAAACAAGCCTCAAACTTAAGATTATTCAGGTCATAGAAAGTATATATATATACACTTATAATTATGCAAATAAATATTTTAGAATATATAGAAATTATAGAATGGTAATTATACAGAATTCACCATCATGGAATTAAATTAAAAGCCAATTTAAAAAAGACGCTTGGAAGATCCCCAAATATTTGAAACTAACACTCTTCTAAAGAATTATGGGTCATGCCAGGCGCGGTGGCTCAAGCCTGTAATCCCAGCACTTTGGGAGGCCAAGGCGGGTGGATCACAAGGTCAAGAGATCGAGACCATCCTGGTCAACATGGTGAAACCCCGTCTCTACTAAAAATACAAAAAAAAAAAAAAATTAGCTGGGCATGGTGGCACGTGCCTGTAGTTCCAGCTACTCAGGAGGCTGAGGCAGGAGAATTGCCTGAACCCAGGAGGCAGAGGTTGCGGTGAGCCGAGATCGCGCCATTGCACTCCAGCCTGGGTAAAAAGAGCAAAAACTCCGTCTCAAAAAAAAAAGAATTATGGGTCAAATTAAAAATCAAAAATTAAATAGTATTTCGAATTTAATAAAGGTAAAAACACTACGTATCAGAATTTGTGGGATGCTTCTAAACCAGTACTTGGGGGAGGGAAATTTATAGCAAATGATTCCTCTGTTAGAAAAGTTTGGAAAAGGTCTCAAATCAATGACTTTACCTTCTACCTTAGAAGACTAGAGAAAGAAGAGCAAATTAAACTCAATGTAAGTAGAAGAAAGGGAATAATAAAGATGACAGAAAACAGAGATCAGAGATAAGGAACTAGGAAAACATAAGTAAAATCAAAACCCAGTTCTTTGAGATGGTCAACAAAATTGATAAACCAATTATTGTACTGATCAGGGAAAAAAGAAAGAAGATACAAATTGCGTATATCAGGAATGAGAGAAGAATATGAAGAGACATCTCTACAAATTCTACGGATATTAATAAGGGAATTAGGGAATATTATGAATAACCTGCCAATCAATGAAAGAACTTAGATGAAATGGAGAACTTTCTTGAAAAGCACAAACTATCAAACTCAAGGAAAAACACAGGTAACCTGAATAACCCTGTATGTATGAAAGAAACTGAATTTTTAGTTTAAAATGTTTCCATAAAGAAACCTCCAGTCCCAGATAGCTTCAGTGGTAAATTCAATGAAACATTTCAGAAATGATGCCAAATTTACAGAATCTTTCCCAGAAAATTGACCTTCTGTTTCCTGACTCATTCTAGAAGCTGGCATTACCCCGATACTAGAAAGCAAAGAAAGGCATTCCCAGAATACTACCAGTACCCTTTACAGCTGTAGATGTAGAGACTTGAAACAAAATTTTAGAAAACTGAACCTAATCATATATTAAAAGAATAAATATATCATGAGCAAGTGGGATTTATCTCAGTAACGCAGGACTGGTTTAACATTTAAAAATCAATCAAGTAATACATTGCATTAGCAGGCTGGAAAAGGAAAACTATGTAATTGTTTCAATGGAGTCAGAAATGTACTTGGTAAACATCTAACATTTATTTCTGATAAAACCTGATAAAGCGTATCTATGGTTGGCATTATACTTAGTGGTAGAAGCCCTAATGCTTCCTGCCTGAGGTCTGAAACACAGAGATGTTTGCTTCCACTGCTTCCGTTTGCCATTGTATTAGAGGTCCTGGCCAGTGCACTCAAGCAGGAAAAATAAAAGTCATTCAGATTCTAAAATAAATAGTACAACTGTCTTTATCCGTAGATGACAGGATGTCTATGTCAAAAATCCAATGGAATCAACAAAAAGCCACTAGAGATGATGTTTGTCCACATTGCAAAATCAATATACAAAAAAATCTGTGTCTGGCAATGGACAATTTGAAATTGAAATAAAAAATAATGCTATTTGCAATAGCTCTAAAATATGAAATATTCGGGATAAATCTAACAAAAGGTATGGAACCACAAAACATTGCTTAGAGAAATTAAAGGACTTCTGTGTATATGGAGAGAGATACCTGGTTCAAGAGAGGGAAGACTCAATGTTGTTACGATGCTAGTTCTCCCAAAATCAATCTGTAAACTCAGTGTAGTCCCAGTCAAAATCCCCACAGGCTTTTTTTCGTAGAGATTGGCCAACTAGTTTTAAAATTTACATGAAATATAAAGACCTAAGGATAGTCAAAACAACTTTGAAAATGAATAAAGTTGGAGGTCTAACACTATCCGCTTTCCAGATGAACTGTGAAGCTACTGTAATCAAAACAGTGAGTGAGGTATTAGCAAAAATAAAGTTTTGAGGGTGACGGTTATGTTTACGGTCTTGCTTGCTGTGTACTTAATGTGTACGTTATTGCATGTCAATCAGGATTCAAGGAAGCTGTTGAAAATAAGTCATTTTTGGCTGCTTTATTATTTTCATTTCTTTCTGGGTGAATTCACCTAGTGGCCATCTTGTTTGGTGGTTCTTTCTCCATTTCAGTCTAGCTTCCTGCCCTAGTTCATCAGCAGTGAAGGTATTTGTGTTTGTGATACTCTTGTTTCTTTTCTCTAAAGCAACTGCTTTCTGTCTGGTGGCACTGTAGGTGCCTTGCCCTGGATCCCCACATCCGGAAACAAATGCAAGGCCCAAATTTCTACCCCCAAATCCAGATACTGAGCCTGCAGTGAATTTGTCCCAGGTTCTGTGGCTGCTGTTTCAACAGTAGAATAGCTTTATTCATTAGCAGGAGCCCTGCAGCTGGAAAAGCTGCTTCTGTCTCCTTTTGTTGACAGGGAACACCAACCCCCATTCCACACTCTCTGGCTGGCTTTTGTCTTGCCACACCTGGAGTGATAGTCTCCTTACAGTGAAGATCTTATTTCTTGGTAGCTCCTTCTGACTGTTTTTGAACTTCAAGCTGCTGTGTGTGTGTGTTCCATTCTGGCCCGCAGGGATAACGAGCTGTATTTTTTAAAGCTTCTGTTATTATAGTTATTATGGGGGAGGGGTGTAAATTTTGAACTCATGCACCATCTCCACTGGAAGTCACATGCTTGTGTAGTTACCAGCTTTATCCCGGCACATTTTAAAGTGCTCAACATAGCAGGTTCTCAGTAAATAAATGTTGGATCCATGAATAAGATACACTAAGTGCCAAAATCTGGTTACAAAAATATTATGGTCTTATTTATGTCACAGTCTATATATGTGTGTATAAAATATACAAAAAGAAGTGAGGCTGGAGAAATAGCAAAGGATTACTAGGGTATCTCTGGATAACGCTTTATTTTAAAAGGTGCCTTTCTTTGCTGTCCCTGCGCTGATCCTCCTTTTTTTGTTTTTCACAATAAACGTATCATTAAATACCAGAATACGATAGTTATTTTCATTTTGAAAATACTGAACAAATAAACTAGGGTCCGGACTCTCATCTCTCCTGAGTTGAGGCACAGCTCCCCCTGCCACTTTCCATCCCCAGAGCACCAAGTCTTCTTTGCAGATGATTTTCTGTTACGCTTCTCACTTCTTTCTCTTCCTCCAGAAACTAATTTTCAGGTGCTCTGAAAGGACTGAAAGGACTTGTAAACAGAATTTCTCCCTTGCATCCCTTCAAAAAGTCTTTCCATGATGCTCCTTGAAATTCTTTTAATTAGAATTAGAAAATAAAAATCTTGGCATCTTATTTTGATGTGGGGTGTGAGTGGTAAGATAGGTGTTTCGTGTTCATGAGGTGGAGCAGGGCAAGTGACATGCAGCCTCAGCCCTGGAAACTCTTATCTACTCAGAGGACCTGATCTCAGAAGCATCTCTCACTTTGCATCTACAGGGACCAAGATATCTTCTTGCTCTGCCCAGAGTATAGTGTGTAAGACGCAAAAGCAAAGCAAGGTGGCAGCTCTCTGCCAGCTCTTTCCACACTGGAGATACCCAACATTTTCCCTGTGCCATGGAGAGAAATATCTAAATTGTGATTTTAGCTTCAGAATATTGAGCATTTTTCCTCATATACTTTATCATTTTCAGTGAAAAGTGA
The DNA here is from genome assembly GCA_028533165.1 of Leontopithecus rosalia. Classification (NCBI taxonomy): domain Eukaryota; kingdom Metazoa; phylum Chordata; class Mammalia; order Primates; family Cebidae; genus Leontopithecus; species Leontopithecus rosalia. Next base: position 2,051,884 of record CM052664.1, read on the forward strand.
ATTTTTCTCCTAATTTAGGGTTTGAAATCCTAGAGTCAAATCTGATAGAGAAACTCCAAGCTTCTTAGATCATTCAAAAGTACACACCCCTTCCATCCTCCCTGCCAGTGGCCAGTATAGTAAGAAAACTTCATAAATATTTACCGGCTCTGCAACTCTGAGTTTCTCATAGTAGCTGTTTTCATCAGAATTCACTCTAATTTTGCCAGAAAAAAATCAGAGTACTGTTCTCTTGAGTGGAGACAGATAGTTTGGTTGGCTTTCCTGTGGCAGTAAATTGACTCTCTGTAGTGCCGTTTTCTTGTATCCAAAATAAGCAACTAGATATAACTTAGCAGAGCATAAAACTGTATCTCGAATGTAGGTATTTTGCTTTTCCACTGTCAGACTCGGTAAGTTCATGTCTTGACACCTTGTGCTATATTCATGAAACGATAAGAATAGTACTTTCTTTTAGAAGAAAGCAGATGAGATTTCTTTCATAAATATTACTTGTGACATTTGCTAATCTTAATGAATTCTTGCTGCCTTTCCTGAGGGAGCTGCATTGTGCCCCTCTGCTGTAGAGGACATGGGGGCCCTGATTTTCGAAACAAGCAGCAGCCCTTGGGTCTGCTTCCTAATTACTATGAAAGAACATGGCTGGCTGGTCCCACTTCCCAAGCAAGTCAAGACATTTTGGGCAGATGGCCCCTAACATATTTCTGTCCAAAAACACAGTGCAGTTGATTGACACAGTGCATAAAGACTCCTTTTTCATCCTGTTCATTTGAAAGATTCAGGGAGTTAAAATGACAGTTTTCTGCCTACAAGGCATTGGTTGCACTGGAAGAGCCCTACTGGCCCCTTCAAACTCAATCATTTAAAAATTCACCCAAGAGATGATGAAAAATTTAATAGAAAGTAACAAATAATGAAAAATACATGGTATCAGTTTCAAATAAGACTATGTACTACAATATAGTATAGCGTTTTTGAAAAGCGTCAACCAAAAATACAGCTGCTCCTCGGCTTACAGTGGGGTCATGCCTCCAGTAAACCCATCGTGAGTTGTAAGTGTTATAAGCTGAAAACGCATTTCATAGCCCTGACCTCCCAAACTTCATGGCTTAGCCTTGCCTGCCCTAAATGTTCTCAGAATACCTATGTTAGCCACCAGTTGGCCAAAATTATCTAATACAAAGCTATTTTACAATAAAGGGTTGCATATCATGTGTCTATTGACTACTGAGAGCAAAACACAGTATGGTTGTGTGGATACCCAAAGTCCTGTCTACTGAATGCATATCTATGTCCTACCATCACGAAGACAAAAACCTTAAGTAAAACCATGGTAAGTTGGGAACTGTCCATATTGTTTATTTTGTTTTGTTTTGTTTTATTTATTTTTGAGATGGAGTCTCTCTTGTTGCCCAGGCTGGAGTGTAATGGCATGATCTTGGCTCAGTGTAACCTCCACCTCCCGGGTTCAAGTGATCCTCTTGCCTCAGCCTCCAAGTAGCTGGGATTACAGGTGCCTGCCACCCCAGCCAGCTAATTTTTATATTTTTAGTAGAGACAGGGTTTCACCATGTTGGACAGGCTGGTCTCGAACTCCTGACCTCAGGTGATCCACCCACCCATCTCAGCCTCCCAAAGTGCTGGGATTACAGGTGTGAGCCACTGCACCCAGCCTGTCTGTATTCTTAAGGTAGTTGGTTACATGCATTTTCCATTTTCCTGCTATTAAAGTATCACTTGAGTCCAAAAGTAATTGTGTACATATTCATTTCAGAGTTACTATTTATTCTCACATAACGATTATTTAATCATTGTTGATTTATTTTGGGCCACACCGTTACCATCTGGTAAAACCAGTCAGCTTTGATTGATTTGATCTCCTTAGCCATCCTTCCTAGAAAGAGGTATATAATTATTTTGGATCATTAGCATATACATATTCTATTAGATATTTTTATTTCCATTTTGGCTGGACACCCTGTGATCATTAGTTGTTAGATTTTCACAGTTCTTTTTGTCTTAAAGCATGGGCTTAAAGCATCTTTGGGAGCCACGTGACTAAAGACTTGAGATGTGAGACTCATTTCTCCAGATCCATCTACGATCAGGAGCATGCCTGGTTGACTGAATGCTTTCTCATGCAGCAGATAGCCATCCATTTTACAGAGGAGTAAACTTAGGTATAAATCGTTTTGTTAAGCTATTTCTATCTTTGAGTTTGTCAGTGTGAATCTTGAAGGATGAATTTTTCAACTCAATGTTTTTTATAATTACGGTTTAGCTCATAATTAAAGATTCACTTGAAGCAAGAAAAGATACTCACATTTCATGTAAATGAAACCTCAAAGCTGTTTGGAAGGTGGAGGCCAAGATAATTACAAAATCTATCATGCAGAAACACTGCAAATACAGAAAATTCAATGTTTAACCCAGTGATCAGTTTCACTTATCACTGAGGGAAAAATAAATTAAGTGCTAAGCTTTCTCTGTAAGTTATTCTTTAAAGTCAATTCAAACTAAAACACTTTTACCATTAACACCAGGCAAACACACTATGACATAAAAATAATAATAATATATTTCTCTGCTGGAACTTTTCACATATAAGGTACCAAAAAGTATAAATGAAAAATGAATTGGCTATCCTGATGATGGGCGGATTTGCTGTCTTCTGAGTTTTAAATATACCTGCATGATTTACAATATCTTACATTTTTTTCTCTAAATATTTTGAGTGTTTGACAAATAGATTCTATGTACTAGTGTTCTTTTTAAAATAATACTTATATATGTCCAGTAAAAATAATGCAAACTCTTTGGAAGGGTTAATAAATGAGAACTAAGTATCTTCCTCTCTTGTCCAGACTCACAGAAAATAATGTTTGCTTCTACAATTATATGTGTGTGTGTATGTGTGTATAAATAAATGTATATATGCCTCTTTTTATACAATGAAATCATAGTATACATGTGGATCTCCAGTGTGCTTTCTCTCCCATTTCTCAATATATTTTAACAAAATTTCCCTATCAGTACATATAAACACAGGGTGAGTATTCTTATCCAAAATGCTTGGGACAAGAAGTGTTTTGGATTTTGGAATATTTGCCCATAAATAATGAGATATCTTAGGGAAAGGGACCAAGTCTAAACACAAAATTCATTTGTTGCATATACACCTTGTACATGTAGCATGAAGATAATTTTATTTCTCCTTCAAGAATACTGATCATCTTTGTATTGTATATCTGTGTTTTGACTGTGACCCGTCACACTCAGGTGTGAAATTTTCCATTTGTGGCATCATATTGACACTCAAAAACTTTGGGATTCTGGAGCATTTTGGGTTTTGGATTTTAGGATTTGAGATGCCCAATCTGTAAAACTATTTTGAATGACTGTCATACTGTATGAACAGAGCATAATCAAATTGGTAAGGTTTCCTATTAATGGACGTTTAAGCTTCTAGGTGTATGTATGCGGAGGGGGTACATTTTTCTGACAAATAGTGCTGCAATGAAATTTTTTTGTTTAGTATACTGTGTTTACTTGTGCTTATGTAATTATAGGACAAATTTCTAGGAATAGAATTGCTAGGTCAAAGGTTGTGAATTTTTAGTTTTGATAGAGTGCTGATCTGCCCTTCCCAAAAGCTAGAGGACCAATTTTCATTCTCAGCAAAATAAGAGATCGCCTGTGTCTTCTTGCTGATACTGAGTTTTATGAAATTGTAGCATTTTGCCTTTCTGATGCATGAATCCTCATAGGTCTTTAGTGTTTTGCATTTCTTTAATCATTTGTGAAGTTGAGCATCTTTTGTAGGTTAGTCATTTGTGTGTCTTTTTATGCAATTGCTAAATTGCTTCAGTGTAATCTTTGTTCCTGTTTTTCTACTTAGTTTGCCTCTTTTATTGATTTGTAGAGCTCTGTACATATTAATAAGCTTATCCTTTTGTCACAACAAATATACTTTTTCAGTTTATTTTCGTGTTTTTAATTTTTGTATGTATTTTCACTGTAAAGATAGTTCTGTTCAATCAAATTTATCCTTGTCTTTAAGATTTCTGAGTTTTATGTTATGCTTGAAAAAGTCTTTCCACTCCAGGATCATAAATACAGTCACCCACATTTTCTTCTAGTACTTCCATGGCTTTATTTTTTACATTTATTTTATTTATTCAGAATTATTTTATTGTAAGGAATAGGCAGACGTCTATGTAGTGGTATATTGGTAAAAGATTTCAAGCATCAAGTACTGATGAAATTTTGTTCCATTGAGTCTAGTTATCCTTTGCCACATACTATTAAATAAGTGGAGTGGCACCTGCATATCTTATGAAATTATCATTTCTTTGAATGTGATTGGTTATATTTACTGTCTGCACCATAATCATAAAGTAATTGGGAGTAGTGTATGTCCTGGGAAATAATAGCCAGGCATCTTCTGTGAAAATACAATTTGCTGCTTCCTAATAAAACTAACCAAAAGGAGATGATTGATAGTGATTCTTTTGTACCAGAGAAATGGGGTGAGTAGTGGCTTCCAGGTGGGAAAGCTGTTCTGGCATAGTCCCCCAGAATTACACAGAAGAGACTTGTTTTTGCATCATGTGATCCTCTAGAGAAAGTAGCATTTTCAGGACCGGTTTTCCCTCTGGAAATACCTCTTTTCCTCATGGGGTCATCCGAGAGAAACAGACTGAAGACATACTTTGTTGATTTCTGGGGGGTTATGAGGAAAAGTCCATTTAAAGTTGAGGCGTTAATGGGTAACATAACTATGCCTGTATTCTTTTTCCTAATCTCTATTTCAAGGTCATACAGATGGCGGTTTACCTTGTCAGTACTGGTGAAATCTCGCCCTCTTCAAATGTGTGTGTACCAGGTTTGTGAACCGTAGAAGCTGCTGCTGCCTTGTCGTCAGCAGGGATAATGGTGTAACGGTATGGAGCTGTGCATTTATGGAAACCAACAGTGAAAACCATGGTCGCGAGGTCATCTAATTAACTGGACGTTCGGTACGAGGCTGTTTGGCAGGAAAGATGGGGCATTTCTGTGATTCACTTGGATCACCCCCGAGCACCCGTTTGTTTAACTGTGCTTAAGCAGGCTTTACTATTACCAGATGAATGACTGCTGGCAAGTTAGTAAGCCTCTCTTTCCACATCAAAAAGGGAGGGAATTACAGCACCTCACAGGATTGTTGAGAAAGCTAAAAGGTGAATGCGCGAAGAACCCGTAGCGCAGCACCGGGCATACGGTAAACACCGCTTACCAGGATGTTTGCTTTATCTCTCTGTTATATTGTTACCAGTAGTGGTATTATCTTGTGCGTGTGTGCGTGCGTGTGTGGTGCCTGTGTGCGTGCGTGTGTGTGTGCGTGTGTGGTGCATGTGTGTGTGCGTGTGTGCGTGCGTGTGTGGTGCCTGTGTGCGTGCGTGTGTGTGTGCGTGTGTGGTGCATGTGTGTGTGCGTGCGTGCATGTGCGTGCGTGTGTGAGACGGAGTCTTGCTCTGTTGCCAGGCTGGAGTGCAGTGGCATGATCAGCCTCCGTTTCCTGGATTCAAGTGATTCTTCTGCCTCAACCTCCCGAGTAGCTGGGATTGCAGGCGCCCACTACCACGCCCAGCTGATTTTTCTATTTTTAGTAGAGACAGGGTTTCGCCATGTTATCCAGGATGGTCTGGGTCACTTGACCTCCTGATCTGCCTGTCTTGGTCTCCCAAAGTGCTAGGATTACAGGCATGTGTCACCATGCCCGGCCTATTATCTTTATTACTCAGTAGTACATGTAGTGAAAGACTATTATGGCTACAGTCAACAAAATACAATTCCTAGGTGTCTTTAGAAGTGGCCCTTTTTTAAGATCAACAGTAAATTCATTGAGTTTGATTTGTTTCATTTTTGCCACCCCCACCCCCAAACCTCATTGCATGTAAGCTCAGAAAGCATGCCCATGCATCCTCTTTGAAAGGAAAATAATGTGGATATTTAATAGTGTGGATACGGGCCGGGCGCGGTGGCTCAAGCCTGTAATCCCAGCACTCTGGGAGGCCGAAGCAGGTGGATCACGAGGTCAAGAGATCAAGACCATCCTGGTCAACATGGTGAAACCCCGTCTCTACTAAAGATACAAAAAATTAGCTGGGCATGGTGGTGTGTGCCTGTAGTCCCAGCTACTCAGGAGGCTGAGACAGGAGAATTGCCTGAACCCAGGAGGCGGAGGTTGCCGTGAGCCGAGATCGCGCCATTGCACTCCAGCCTGGGTAACGAGTGAAACTCCGTCTCAAAAAAAAAAAAAATAGTGTGGATACTTACTTACCCATAACTGTGATACAGTAAATGTAGCAGTTTTGATAATGATGTTTGGCTTCTTTGTTTTGTTTAATGCCTGCAAAATTATCCTGCCTGTGGCTCCCAGAGGCCTTTCCCATGCAGCATGTTCTATAATCATATTACTGATCTAATAAACATCTATCTCTTATTGTAATAAACTCTCTTTGTGAACAGCCTCATTAATGTGCTGAAATAATGTACCCGGGGGTATTTCCAATAATTTCATTGTAGCTCTAAAATTAGCTGCCCTAACAGCCCTACTGGTGCACAAACGGCCACTTCAGCTCCAGTGATTGAGTCTCGCCTTGCAGATCATGAAGGCACATGGAGCAGAGCTCACAGTAAAGGCACTTTGGGGCAACCAAGTTCTGTAGCGTAAAAATGCAGACAAACTCATTCTCATTCAATTGTGGATCAGCCTCTGAATACATGAACCATCAGTTTATAAAGCTGAAACTTTGCCTTATGGAACTTATGCTAAAAGCCTAGTAATAAAGGTTTAACTATATCTAAGCCATTTTATATAGAGAATTTTCTTCTTTCAGTTGTAAAAATTGCCCAGTTTGTTAAGTTTCTGCTGTTAGGAAGTGGTGGTTTTTACTACCCTTGCAATTTTATTAGAAAGTACCTAGTTTTTCATGGAAATAACCCCTTTAAAGAATAAATTTATTATATCCTATTGGTTTTCATTTTATATATATTCTTTACCTTCATCTTGTATTATTTAAGTATGAGTTCTTCAGAAAGGAATTATTTTAGTATGAAGAGGATTTCATGTATTTTTTAATATCCTGGTTTCAGTAAACAGCAATTTTAACAGACTTCTAGACCATATATTTCTGTAATACACTTTTTAAAGAGAAATGTTCTTTTACATCTGGGATACATGTGTAAGATAAGCAGGTTTGTAACACAGGCAAATGTGTGCCTTGGTGGTTTGCTGTACCTGTCAACCCATCACCTAGGTTTTAAGCCCAGCCAGCGTTCATTAGCTGTTTGTCCTGATGCTCTCCCTCCCCATGTACCCCGGCCTCCCACGGGCCCCAGTGTGTGTTGTTCCTCCCCTATTGTCCATGTGTTCTCATTGTTCAGATTCCACTGATAAGTAAGAACATGGGGTGTTTGGTTTTTTGTTCCTGCATTAGTTTGCTGAGGGTAATGGCTTCTAGCTCCATCCATGTCCCTGCAAAGGACGTGATCTCGTTCTTTATACGGCTGCATAGTGTGTGTATGTACCACATTTTCTTTATCCAGTCTCATTGATGGAAATTTGGGTTGATTCCACGTCTTTGCTATTGTGAATAGTGCTATAATGAATACACGCGTGCATGTATCTTCATACCAGAGTGATTTATATTCCTTTGGGTATATACCCAGTAATGGGATTGCTGGGTCAAATGGTATTTCTGGTTGTAGGTCTTTCAGGAATCACCACACTATCTTCCACAGTGGTTGAACTAATTTACACTCCCACCGACAGCGTAAAAGCATTTCTCTTTCTCCACAGCCTCTCCAGCATCTGTTGTTTTTTGACTTTTTAATAATTGCCATTCTGACTGGCATGAGATGGTATCTCGCTGTGGTTTTGATTTGCATTTCTCTAATGATCAGTGATGTTGACCTTTTATTCCATATGTTCATTGGCTGCATATATGTCTTCTTTTGAGAAGTATCTGTTCATGTCCTTTGCCCACTTTTTAATGAGGTTGGTTTTTTTTTTTTTATAAATGTGTTGAAGTCCCTTATAGATTCTGGATATTAGACCTTTGTCAGATTGATAGATTGAAAAAATTTTTCCCATTCTGTAGGTTGCCTGTTCACCCTGATGATAGTTTCTTTTGCTGTGCAGAAGCTCTTTGGTTTAATTAGATCCCATTTGTCAATTTTCCTTTGTTGCAATAGCTTTGGATGTTTTTGTCATAAAATCTTTGCCCATGCCTGTGTCATGAATGATATTGCCTAGGTTTTGTATAGTTTTGAGTTTTACATGTAAGTATTTAATCTGTCTTCAGTTAATTTTTGTTTACATTGTAAGGAAGGGATCCAGTTTCTTTTCTGCATATGACTAGCCAGTTTTCCCAGCACCATTTATTGCATAGGGAATTCTTTCCCCATTGCTCATTTTTTTTTCAGGTTTGTCAAAGATCATATGATTGTAGATATGTGGTCTTATTTCTGAGACCTCTTTTCTAATCCATTGGTCAATGTATCTGTTTTTGTGCCAGTACCATGTTGTTTTGGTGACAGTAGCCTTGAGGTATAGTTTGAAGGCAGGTAGCTTGCTGCCTCCAGATTTTGCTTAGGATTGTCTTGGCTATACAGGCTCTTGTTTTGGTTTCATATGATTTTTAAAGTAATCTTTTCTAATTCTGTGAATAATGTCAATGGTAGTTTAATGGGAATAGCACTGAATCTGTAAATTACTTTGGGCAGTATGGCCATTTTCAAGATATTGATTCTTCTTATCCATGAACATGGAATGTTTTTCCATCTGTTTGTGTCTTTGATTTCCTTGAGCAGTGGTTTGTAGTTCTCCTTGAAGAGGTCCTTTACTTCTCTTGTTAGCTGTATTCTTGGATACTGTATTATCTTTATAACAGTTGTGAATGGGAGTTCATTCATGATTTGGCTGTTTACTTGCTTGTAGTTGGTGTATAGGAAGCTGGTGATTTTTGTACACTGATTTTTGTGTCTTGAGGCTTTGCTGAAGTTGCTTATCAGCTTAAGCTTTTGGGCTGAGACAATGGAGTTTTCTAGATAGAGGATTATGTCATCTGCAGACAGAGACAGTTTGACTTCCTGTCTTCCTATTTTAATTTCCTGTATTTCTTTCTCTTGCCTGATTCCCTTGGCCAGAACTTCTAGTACTATGTTGAAGAGGAGTGGTGAGAGAGGGCATCCTTGTCTTGTGCCGGTTTTCAAGGGGAATGCTTTCAGCTTTTGCCCATTTAGTATGATATTGACTGTGGGTTTGTCATAAATGGCCCTGATTATTTTGAGGTATGTTCCAACAATACCTAGTTTATTGAGAGTTTTTAGCATGAAGGGATGTTAACTTTTACCAAAGGCCTTTTCTGCATCTATTAAGATAATCATGTGGTTTTGTCTTTAGTTTTGTTTATGTGATGAATTAGATTTATTGATTTATATATGTGGAACCAACCTTGCATCCTAGGGATGAAGCCAGCTTGATTGTAGTGGATAATCTTTTTGATATGCTGCTGGATTCATTTTGTTGAGGATTCTTTTAATCGATGTTCGTCAGGGATGTTGGCCTGATGCTTTGGTTGTGGTATCTCCGCCAGGTTTCGGTATCAGGATGATGCTGGCCTCATAAAATGAATTAGGGAGAAGTACCTTCTTTTCAGTTGTTTGGTGTAGTTTCAGAAGAAATGGTACTAGCTTCTCTTTGTACCTCTGGTAGAATTCAGCTGTAAACATGTCTGGTCCTGGTCTTTTATTATTTGGTAGGCTATTTATTACTGCCTCAATTTCAGAACTTGTTATTGGTCTGCTCAGGGATTCAACTTCTTCCTGATTCAGTCTTGGGAGGGTGTATATGTCCAGAAATTTATCCATTTTTTCTAGATTCTCTAGTTTATTTGAATAGAGGTGTTAATAGTATTCTTTGATGATTGTTTATAGTTCTGTGGGGTCAGTGGTGATCCCCTTTATCTTTTTTTTATTGTGTCTCTTTGATTCTTCTCTTTATTAGTCTACTAGTGTCTATTTTATTAATTTTTTTCCAAAAAACCAGTTCCTGGATTCAGTGATTTTTTTGAAGGGTATTTTTGTGTCTCTGTCTTTCAGTTCCACTCTGATCCTGGTTATTTCTTGTCTTCCACTAGTTTTGGGGTTTGTTTGCTCTTGATTCTCTGGTTTTTTAGTTGTGATGTTCAGGTATTGATTTGAGATCTTTCTAATTTTTGGACGTGGGCATTTAGTGCTATAAGTTTTCCTGTTAATAATACTGCTTAGCTGCATCCCAGGGATTCCGATACATTGTCTGTTCTCAGTGTTTTCAAAGAACTTCTTGATTTTGGTCTTATTTTTTTTTCTTTTTATTTACTCAAGAGACATTCAGGGACAAGTTGTTCAGTTTCTATGTAGTTTTGTCGTTTTGAGTGAGTTTCTGAATCTTGAGTTCTAATTTGATTACACTGTTGTGTGATTTCAGTTTTTTTTGCATTTGCTGAGGAGTGTTTTACTTCCAATTATGTGATCAGTTTTAGCGTAAGTGACATTTAGCACCAAGAATAACATATATTCTGTTGTTTTGGGGTGGAGAGTTCTGTAGATATCTATCAAGTCCCTTAGATCCAGAGCTGAATTCAAGTCCTGAATATCCTTGTTAGTTTTCTGTCTCAATCTGAGTAGTATTGACAGTGGGGTGTTAATATCTCCTACTAGTATAGTGCGGGAGTCTGTAGTCTCTTCATTGGTCTCTGTGAACTTGTTTTATGAATCTGGCTTCTTTAGTATTAGGTGCATATATTTTTAGGATGGTTAGCTCTTCTTCTTGCATTTACCCCTTTACCATTATGTAATGCCCTTCTTTATCTTTTTTAAATCTTTGTTTAAAGTCTGCAGAAACTAGAATTGCAACCCTTGCTTTTTTCTGCTTTCCATTTGCTTGGTAAATTTTCCTCCATCCCTTTATTTTGAGCCTTTGTGTTTCTTTGTAAGTGAGATGGGTCTCTTGAAAACAGCACACTGATGGATCTTGACTCTTTATCCAGCTTGCCATCTGTACCTTTTAATTGGCATATTTAGCCTGTTTACATTTAAGGTTGACATTGTGTTGTGAATTTGATCCTGTCATCATGACGCTAGCTGGTTATTTTGCAGACGTGTTGATACAGTTGGTTCACAGTATCACTGGTCTTTGTACTTCACTGTGTTTTTACGGTGGCTGATACTGGTTTTTTGTTTGCCTATTTAGTGCTTCCTTCCGGAGCTCTTGTAAAGCAGGCTTGGTGGTGGTGAATTCCCTCAGAAATTGTTTGTCTGAAAAGGATTTTATTTTTCCTTAACTTATGAGCTTAGTCTGGCCAGATATGAAATTCTGGGTTGGAAATTTGTTTGAGAATTATGTTGAATACTGGCCTCCCGTCTCTTCTGGCTTGTAGGGTTTCTGCTGAGAGGTTATACCATTAGTCTGATGGGCTTCCCTTTGTAAGTGACGTGTCCTTTCTCTCTGGCTGCCCTTAACATTTTTTTCTCTTTATTTTGACCTGGGAGAGTCTGCTGATTATGTGTCTTGGGGTTGATCTTATGGAATTTCTTACTGGGGTACTCTGCATTTCCTGAATTTGAACGTTGGCCAGTCTGGCTAGGTTGGGGAAGTTCCCCTGGGTGATATCTGGAAGTGAGTTTCCCAGCCTGGTTCCATTCTCCCAGTCTCTTTCAGGTACCTCAGTCGTTGGTTTGGTCTTTTTGCACGATTCCATAGTTCTCCGAGATTTTGTTTGTTCCTTTTCTTTATTTTTTTCTCTAATCCCTTCTGCCTGTCTTATTTCAGCAAGATCATCCTCTGACTCTGAAACTCCTCTGCTTGGTCTGTTTGGTTATTGATACTCGTGATTGCATTGTGACGTTCTGATGTTTTTCAGCTCCATCAGTTCATTTATGTTCCTCTGTAAACTGGTGATTCTGGTTTGCAGCTCCTGCAATGTTTTATCTTGGTTCTTTGCTTCTTTGTATTGGGTTACACCATTCTCCTTTAGCTCAGTGAAGTTCGTTTTTACCCACTCTTGAAGGCTACTTCTGTCAATTCAGCCATCTCAGCCTCTGCCCAGTTCTGTGCCCTTTGTGGAGAGGTGTTGTGATCACTGGGAGGAGAAGGCTTTTTCAGTTTTTGGCCTTTTTTTTTTTTTAATGATTCTTTCTTATCTTGGTGAATTTATCTAGCTTGGATCTTTGAAGCTGTTGACCTTTGGATGGGGTTTTGGTGGGGTCTTTTCTTGTTGATGCTGTTTTTGTTGTTTTCTATTTATTTCTTATTCTTTTAACAGTGAGGCCTGTCTTCCGTAGGAGTGCTGCTACTGGTGTCCACTCCAGACCCTATTCACCTGGGTTCCTCCCACACCTGGAGGTGTCACCAGTGGAGGTTCCGGAAAAGCAAAGATGGCTGCCTGCTTCTGCCTCTGGGATCTCTGTCCCTCAGGCTCACGGACCTAATGCCAGCCAGAATGTTCCTGAATAAGGTGTATGGCAACTGTTGTGAGGTCTCTCACCCAGTCAGGAGGCCTGGGATCTGGGACACACTTAATGAAGCATTTGTGGTTCTTCTGGTGGAGGGGTGCTGCACTGGGGAAGATCACACATGTCCACACTGTTCAGATTCCCCAGAACCAGCAGGGAAAAGACTAAGTCTGCTGATCCTAAAAGACGTGGCTGCCTCTCTCCCCAGGGGCCCAGGCCAGGGAGATCAGGGTTTTGACCCTACGCTCCTGGGTGGAGTTGCTGAAATTCCCGCAGGAAGGCCCCACCCAGTGAGGTGGGGTAGGTCAGTCTGGCCACTGCCTGCCACAGCCCCTGTGCCACTCTGTGAAGAATTCCTCCTGGATCCAAACCATCCATCTCCCCAACACAAGCAGGGGAAGATGGCAGACCGGAGCTGCAGTGAAGGCTGCCCCCGCCCCGAGAGCTCAGCCTTGGTAGGCACAGGCAACCGCAGGGATGCTGTCAGCCCTCCCCTCAGGGACTCCATAACCTTAGGTTGTCTCCAGCCCAGTGGCCACTAAGAATCCGCACAGCTCTGTACTTGTGGCCCAAGAGGGGGTCCCCTGATCTGCAGGTTGCACAGATCCCTGGGAAAAGTGTGGTTTTCGGGCAAGGTGGCACGCTCACTCACTGCCTCTTTTGGCTGGGGGTGTGAGCTCCCTTGCCCTGGGTGGCTCCCACGTGGGCTGTCATACACCCCACTTTTCCTCACTCTCCACGGGTCCAGAAAACCGCCTAGTCCCAGCTAGAGAACCTGCAGACCTCAGTGCCGCCTAGTCAGTCCCAGCGAGAGAACCTGCAGACCTCAGTGCCGCCTAGTCAGTCCC